>OW240914.1:248052904-248083561 GCA_933207985.1 Pelobates cultripes
TGATTGTTCTTACAGTAAAAAAAAATCTTTCCTTTGCCTTAGACGAAATCTTCTTTCTTCCAGTCTAAACGCATGGCCTCGTGTCCTATGTAAAGTACGGTTTGTGAATAGATTCCCACACAATGGTTTGTATTGGCCCAGAATATATTTGTATGATGTTATTATATCCCCTCAACGTTTTTCTAAACTAAATATGTTTAAATTTTTTAACCTTTCTTCATAGCTGATATGTTCCATTCCTTTTTATTAATTTTGTAGCCCGCCTCGGCACTTAACTTACTGGCCTTGGCCACTGCTGATTGACATTGCACATTGTTGCATAGTTTGTTGTCTATAACAATTCCCAAGTCCTTTTCGTGTGTTGTTATCCCTAATTCGCTTCCATTAAGGGTATACGTTGCTTGTGTATTCTTTACGCCGAAGTGCATAACTTAGCATTTTTCAACATTAAATTGCATCTGCAATTTGAGTGCCCAGTCCCCCAGTCTATCTAAATCCCTCTGCAGCAAAGTAATATCTTGCTCACATTGTATTATTTTACAAAGTTTTGTGTCATCTGCAAACACTGAAACATGACTTTCAATGCTCTCTTCAAGATCATCTATAAATATGTTAAATAGAAGGGGTCCCAGAACAGACCCCTGAGGGACACCACTTGCCACCTCTGTCCAGCTTGAAAATTTACCATGAATGACAACTCTTTGTACTCTATTTTTAAGCCAATGTTCTACCCAAGAACAAGCATTTTCATCAAGACCGATTTCCTTGATTTTGAACTCTAATCTATTGTGTGGAACTGTATCAAATGCCTTGGCAAAATCCAAATAGATCACATCCACTGCAACACCCCTTCTACTTACTTCTTCGTAGAACGCAATCAAGTTAGTTTGACATGACCTGTGCTTCATAAAACCGTGCTGATTTTTGCTGATAACCATGTTCTTCTCAAGGAATTCTTGAATATTATCCCTTAATAACTTTTCAAATATTTTACCAGCCACAGAAGTTAAGCTCACAGGTCTATAATTTCCAGGCAAGGATTTTGAACCCTTTTTGAATATAGGAACCACATCTGCCTTCCTCCAATCCTCCGGAACACTTCCTGAAAGAAAAGAATCTTGAAAGATTAAAAACAGAGGTTCACTTATTTTTACACTTAGTTCCTTAAGTACATGTGGATGGATACCGTCAGGCCCTGGAGCTTTGTTTATATTAACTTTCTTTAGTTGCTGCAGCACCTTGTCTTGAGTTAAGCAATTACAATTACTCTGCAAGTTTTTAGTAGCAATTATTTGCACATATATTGCCATGGTTTCTTCCTTAATATATACAGAGGATAAATAGTTATTTAAAATCCCGTTCCCTGGTCTTCATTAACTAACACCTCCGTTTCAGTTTTTAGTGTACCTACACTTTCATTTTGTTTTGTTTTTAGAATTTATGTACTTAAAAAATGCTTTGGGGTTGGTTTTGCTTTCTTTAGCTATCATTTTTTTTAATTTTGAAGTTTAGCAAGTCTAATTGCCTTTTTGCACGCATTATTTGCTTCCTTATATCTTTTATAAGATGAATCTGATTTGTCCAATTTAAATGCTTTAAATGCCCTTTTCTTATTTTTAATCTCTTGTTTTACTTCTCTACTAAGCCACATTGGTTTTAATTTGTTTCTTTTATATTTATTTCCCAATGGTACATACTAAGAAATGTACCTTTCTAATATTTGTTGGAAGATGATCCATTTATCCTCGGTGTTCTTTTCACTAAAGAGTTTGCCAGTCAATATAACAAACAAACAAATATATGCCAGTCAATATATTGTAAAGCTTCCCTTAACTTATTGAAATTGGCCTTTTTAAAATTATATGTTTTAGTATACCCCTTGTGCTTTAGTTTTTTTGCGTTTATTTCAAAGGACACTATATTGTGATCACTATTTCCCAAGTGCTCACCTAGTTGAATGTTGGTCAAAAGATAAGCGTTGTTTGTTAAAACCAGGTCCAGACAAGCGTCCATTCTAGTTGGTGCTTGTACAAGTTGTGACATAAAGGTGTCATTTAACAAGTTTAAAAACCTAATTCCCTTTGCTGAGCTACTAGTCCCTCTGTCCCAATTTATGTCCGGGTAATTAAAATCTCCAATAATTAAAGTGTTACCCAGATTTGCAGCTTTCTCAATTTGCTCAAACAGCTGTTGTTCCTCATCAATATTAACATTAGGTGGTTTATAACATATCCCAACCAATAGTTGGTTTCCCTTCTTTTCCCCCAAGCAGATATTTACCCATAAAGCTTCCACATTTTCCTCATTGCATTCCATTTGCTTAAGATTTGGCTTTAAAAACATAGACAAATGTCCTTGACAAATAAAAACATACCAATTAAAAAAAAACAAAAAAAAAAAAACATTCATTGTCTTAATCAATGAGGAATCAATACCTGGGAATTGAAATACTCTGGTAACAACTTATTTTATGTATATGCATATTTGTGCACACAGAAAGCACCATTAAATTATATTGAACGTGACCAGTTTGGAAATCAGGATTTTGGAAATCAGGATTCCTTCTCCAGTGGGAGCGGTACCCAGTCAGGTTCAGTAACACCTGCAATACATCTTAAGTGGTTGATTACTTATCCACACAAGTGGGTGGAGAAGGCAAAAGCAATTTCTATTGTTCTCTTCATTTATAAAATTTAAGTAAAGAATCCATAGTTTGTAATAGGTACATACCCAGTGCAACAGTGCATTTGTTTTGGTGGAATTGGGCTATGTTTGCATTCAGCTCATACAAAAAATTGCATCAGTTGCATATACTAAGGCACATAGTTATACTAATCAAATGTATTGATGATGTGTTTCAACAGCTCAGTGTATGAGATATAATTTCCATATATTAAAGGGACAATATAGTCACCAGAACAACTAAAGCTTATTGAATATGTTCTGGTGATTAGAATCATTACCTTCAGGCTTTTTGCTGTAAATACTGTCTTTTTCAGAGAAAATGCAGTGTTTACATTGCAGCCTAGTGATAACTTCCAAAAATTCAGTATTTCCTCCCTCTGCATGCAGATACTGAACTTTCCTCATTCATTGATTCAATTCATCTCTATGAGGAGATGCTGATTGGCCAGTGCTGTGTTTGAATCATGCTGGCTCTGCCCCTGATCTGCCTCCTTGTCAGTCTCAGCCAATCCTATGGAAAAGCACTGTGATTGGATCAGGCTATCACTTCTGATTATGTCAGCAGACTGTTTTTCTGAGTCTAACAGCATGCAGAGTTACAGCTTCTGGCTTGAATACAGTAAGATTTTTACTATATCTATGGAGGCATGAGGGGCTCAGGGGTGCTAGATGGTGGTTTTAACACTATAGGGTCAGGAATATATGTTTGTGTTCCTTACCCTATAGTGATCCTTTAAGAATGTGTCTGAATTGCATTTTCTAAACAAAGATAATATTGATCACATATAATGAGGATGTGTTTTAACCGTACATCACACAGATACTGTCAGTTAGACATGTGCAATTCGTTTCGGTCCGAATGTGAATTCGGATGAATTTCGGGCAATTCGGACAATTTTAAATAAAAAGTATACACACATAGCCAGGATTCAGCTGTAAGCATTTGCAACACTTACAACAATCAAGTAACATACATTCATATTAAATGTAAGTTACTTAGCCAGTCAATGTAATGACAGAAATGAATAAATAGATAGCTCCCTAATTCCCACGGTATTAGGGAGCTTTCTGCTAAAAGGCTGAAAGACCTAGATTACTTAGTATTAGTAAATTATTGCCCCTACTCGCTATACCTCCTGGCCCCAACCCCTGAGCAGTCGGTGGGGGCCCTAAATACTAATAAGGGGGGGACATAATGTCCTCCACCTGGCCCCCACCCCGAGCGATGAGAAGGGGCCATAAATCAGAATAGGGGGGGACCTAATGCCAAAGATTTAACATGTGATGCTGTATACCGGTTAGATATAATTTGATTGTAATGTGTGATAATTTAAGTTTGTGGTGGCAAAAATAAGCAAATCCTAGCAACAATGTCATGGCAAATGAGTCAGTATTATTATGTTCCAATAGGAACCTCTTGAAAAGACAAAAGCCCTATCATATGCTCGACATGCGTTAGCAGATAGAGCAAGTTGTGACAGTTTACGACAGTGAGCGAACAAGTTATTTAGTCCATGATCAAATTTAGAAACTTAGGGGCAGCAGTGGCTATTTGTATGGCTGTAGGTAGAGATTTGTGAAATGCCTGGAATTGAAATTGAGACAATTTGTCAGAAGCAGTATTTTTTACACCTGGTACATGAATGCATGTCAAGAAAAAACTGATAACAAGCTGCCAACCAAGTTAACTTCCTAAGGAATCAAATTTTAGTTGGAGATGATGATCGCCTTTGATAATGTGACATGTTGTTTGGTTGTCTGAAAAACAATGCACAGAAGAGTCTGACCATAAATGAGCCCAAGCTACAGCAGTTGTGACTATCGGGTCTATTTCAAATAGAGCAGAAGTAATAGAAAAAATGTTCTGGACTTCTGACGGCCAACTACCCCAGAGCCATTTGTTACCATAATGGCTGCGAAACCGGTGGTGGCATCTGTTAATATTTTGGGTGAATTTTCCGAGAGGAAGAAACATGCTTTTTCCCATTCCATTAAAGTAGGAACCTATGCCACATGAGCGGGTCTGCCGTAGCTTGGGCATCTAGTGTGATTTGACTGTCATCAGAAGGAAGGTCGGGAAAAAGGCATAGTAATCTAGATCTAAATTATCTGCCTTGAGGAATAATCCTCATAGCGAAATTTAGGCAACCTAAACGGGATTGTAATTATTTACGACTGCATGCAACTATTTGAGTATATTGGTCTATGCATGTGAGTGGGTGGTGTATTTGTTTTCTCTGGGTAGACTGGACTGCATGGAAATGGAATCGAATTGGATACCTAGGAAATTAATAATGGTCTCTGGTCCTTCCGTTTTTTGTAGATGACACTGGAACTCCCAGTAGTTGAAAAAGGCTAATAGCTTCTTTAAGACTGCTTGGGGAGAAGGTGTTAACTTTGATCATAAGGAAATCATCCAAGTAGTGAATTACAGTGGGGCGTCTATTAATATTGATGAGTAACCAGCACAATGTCTCAGCGAATATGTAAAAAATTGTGCTACATATCATACCAAATGTCAGTAGGGAGAGGAAGTAGTGTAAGCCCTTCCATTTAATTTAATGCAGGTGCCAGTGTGTAGGATGTATCGCTAAGAGTTTAAACTCATTGACTATGTCTGTTTTACTAACCCATGAGCCTACCCCTGCCTTGAGGATAGCTGCAATGGCATTATCTGTTGTAGTGTATTGGCGTGAAAATGTATCCGATAAAATCAGAGAATACAAACTAGGAATTTTTGTTGAATGGGGAGGGTGAATAGGTTGACAATTACCCTTTGTTTTATGGCGTTATTTCCTTTGACAATACCAATAGGGTTTGTCCTCCATGAAGTGAGAGGTGGAGATCGAGAAGGACCTAAAAGGAAACCTTATTGTTCTAGAAGTATATCAAACACTGGATTTAACACTCCGTGGTACCTGATGGCATATAGATAATGTCCTTGTGAAAACCTTCAGAAAAAAACGGAGACTGAGAAATCAACCACGTGTTTTGAAGGGTGATTTGACAACATAGCCAATAAAGTAGTCACATTTACAGAGGTTAAATATTGTTTGGGATACCTTTTATTGGAGCACATAGTTTTAGCATGTGCTCTGAAACAATTTGAACAAATATGCAACAGCCTGCATGTGCTAAATCCGCATGTACCTGCATTAAAATTGTTGCAGATCTGCCATTTACACATAAAGACTATGGTATGTCCTAATTCATCTTTAATAGTTTTGTCTGTTTTAGTTGATGAGTTGGGAATAGCAAGGTTGGAAGATACCTCAACTATGTTGGGACAAAGGATTGTTGTATGAGAAGTGGACGAGCAAACTGCACAGGCTGGTGTTCTCAGGCCTGCAAAGTGTCTGCAGAATAGTTCTGTGTCTAGTTGACTCCAGTCTGTTTTGACGCCAAACTGAGTGAGAGCCGCATACACTTTTGCAGTGAAGGATCTGTGGCAATCATAGAATGCTGTACCACCATAGTTGTGTCCTAAGTCCACCAGCTTGTGCATGTATAGGTCGAATTCCTCTCTCCTATGCAGATATATAACGCATCTATATATCCTACATGCCAGGACATATTCTGGAATGGAGAGTTTCCTGTTTAGCCTTGGGTCCCTAGCTTTTATCACAACTGACAAGTCACCACATGCATAAGTTTTATTATCCATGATATCCTGGGAGGCAATTAGGAGTGAAACCAGGTTAACGTCTTTGCCCTCCAGCATTTCTAAATGTTGGCTGGGAACATATGGGCCGGGTTGATAATGTGCAGTGTATTTGAGGTGGACAATAAAATACCCTGTTGAGCTGCAGTAGGTTCCAACTGAATCGAAGTGGAAGGCCTGGCTAATGACTTTGCCAGAGTGACATATTCTAATTTCTCCTATCTGTCATTGATCTGCCCCATAGAGGCCATGAGCATTTCAACATGGAGTAAATATTAGAACAACTCGAGCCCATCCCTGCATCAGTGTTATGCGAAGAGGTGTCTGCATAGAGGTACGTAGTAACTTAAAAAGTTCAGCTTTCCTAGCTGTTGCTGGGCACGGTATATGTCATTTTTGAAGTTCTGCTGTGATTTGAGTCCAGGATCTGATAGAGCTAGGGCTAGTCATGTCCCCTATGGTGTACCGAAGCTAGCCGGTGTGCTGGGCAGAGATAAGTCTTCACCACCTTCTTGTAGCTGAGACATACTAAATAATATAAAGTAATAATAAGTGTATACCCTTATTGTGTACTAGATTGCTAGCTAATGCCAAGCGGCAAAACAATTACACTAGGTTGGTGACAAGGATGCCAAGTGGCTTGAGAGGCTCTATCTATGCGTTGGCGCGAGTAAATTTCATGGCCACCGTACGTTGTGGTGGGGTTTTTGCATCTCAGTGCCTTTTTTTTTTTTAAATATATGTTTTATTGAGTATTCAACAGTTAGGTACAGTTTCTGGTACAATCTGAGACAATATCCAGTTTTGAACATTGCGTAAATCAGGTAAAACAGTAGAGTTAAGGTGAGGGTGGGAGTAGGTACAATAAGGTAACATGAATCTTTATGTATCATTGCTTGTACGGTTATTGCTCATATAGCCATTCTGACATTTATCCTGTTCATATATGTTGTCGTGAGGGATCGGTGTATAGAGTAACAGTCATGACTCTACCCAGCTAACTGCTGGTTGTATAGTTCCACCCAAGGTGACCATGGTGCGTGAAACACCTGTGCTGACTTGGTATTAGGTGTGGCCATTTGCTCATATATGTAGAATTGTTGTATCTTGTCCCATAACTGGGCTTTGTTTGGACATGTTGTGGATTTCCAGTGTAAAGCTAATAGGTTGTGAGCTGCCAGGATGGTGAGGGCACTTAGTTGGTTGTGTGAGTGTTCATATGACAGAGGGAATCACACCAGTAAGTATGTTTCAGGGGTGTTTTGGGTATCTGGGAGTTTGAGGGTGTGCAGCGTATTGCACACTTCTTTCCATAAGGGTTTGATGTTGGGGCACGTCCATCAGATATGTATGAGTGTACCTTCTGCTGCAGAGCATCTCCAGCAAAGCGTGTTTGGGTAGATTTTGTGAAGCTTGTGGGGAGTTAAGTACCATCTCTATAGTAGTTTTCTGTGTGCTTCTATGTGCGTGTAGCATTTTGTCCATTTAGATAAGTAATTTAGTGTCTGTATCCATTCATCATCTGTGAGTGTGATGGCACAATCTGTTTCCCACAGCGTTTTGCAGTGCGGTGTCGTGTTGGGTGTGGTGTTCTCCCATGCTTTGTAGCATATGTAGATGTTTTTTGGTTTTGTGGGGTGTTTCCAACACCTTTCCATTATTGCCTTTGTTGGTGGTGATGTGTGGTTAGGGTTCGCGTGTTGGTTGTGTACATGTGTAGCAGTGATCCCCTTAAATTGTAAGTATGTGAAGATAGTATTGTTGGGTATGTCCTATCTTTGTTGTACTTTGGGGAATGGCATCATTCCTTGGGGTTGGAGTAGTCGGTGTATGTGTGTTATTGCCGCCCGCACCCATTTCTGAAGGCGTATGTCTGGCGAGATAGCTTTTAAGGCTGTCAGTGGGGCCCTATCGTGGAATATGTGCTTTCCCCCTACGGTCTCTAAATATGCCGTCCAAAACTGGACAGTGAGTTTTGTAGTGGGTAGGAGGTCCGGCTGCAATGGTCTTAGTTTTCTTGGTGTCCACAGGTACGCTAGTGCCTGGGTATTGCTAAATTGGGCTTTCTCCATGTCTACCCATTATATGGTTCCCGCATTGGTATGCAGCAGTACACCCGTTGCCAAGGCAGAGGCTTTATAATACAAGCCTATGTTGGGTAACCCCACTCCGCCCCATTTTGTATGTTCATATAGTATCGTACTGGCTATGCATGGTTTTTTTGTTTCCCCAAATGAATGTGTTGCATATAGTTTGTTTTTATAAGTGATTGTGAGATTTGGATGGGGAGCATTCTGAATATATAGAGTAGCTTCGGTAAAATCATCATCTTGTATGCGTTTACTCTGCCCAACCAAGAAACGTGTGTTTGTGACCATTTGTGTGTTTTTTTCTTACATTGTTGTGGAAGGGTAAGGTAGTTTAATTTCTGTACTTCGACTATAGAAGATGCAATTTTTACACCACGGTAAGTAAGTGAGGTTGTCCTCCAGTCAAACATATAGTTCTCCTTCAGGCAGTATGTGGTGGATAGGGAAAGTTTGATGGGTAGTGCTTTGTTTTTGTCCTGGTTTAGGCGGTAGTGTGATATGTCTCCGAATCTCTGTAAGGCTTCCATCAGGGGTGGTACTGACATTTGCGGGTTTTCTAGTGTCACCAAGATATCATCAGGGAATAATGCTAATGTGTATTCTTGTCCTAAAATCTTAATGCCTTGAATGTTGGAATAATTTCTTATTTTTTGTGCTAGGGGTTAGAGGGATAAAATGTAGAGTAGGGCCGACAGGGGGCACCCCGTCGCGTTCCGTTTGATATGTGGAAGGAGTTGGAGAGGAAGCCAACATTAGCCACTTTAGCTGCTGGTGTCGTATATAGCACCATAATGCCTTTAATGAATTTGGTGGGGAAACCACATTTTTGTATCACCATTTGCATATATGCCCAGTTGAGTTGGTCGCAGGCCTTTTCCGCATCCAGTGCTAGAAGGAGGCCTCCAACCGACCCCCCCCCCTCCATTGTGGCCAGTATGTTGAGGACTTTTTGGGTATTATCTGAACCCTGATGTCCCTTGACGAACCCTGTTTGGGCGTTGTGAATCAGTGTACTGATTATGGATGTGAGTCTGTTACTTAGTACCTTCGCGTAGAGTTTGGCATCGCCATTTAGGAGGTAGATTGGTCTAAAGTTTTTGCAAGTGGTGGGGTGCTTGCCTGGCTTGGGCAACGTGGAGATGTGAGCTAGTAAAAGTTCCGGGGGGAGTGTTCCTTTTTGGATACTATGTTGGTATAGGTTTCAGAGGTGAGGAAGTAATATTCGGGAGAATTCTTTGTAATATCTATTTGAGAGACCATCTGGTCCTGGGGACTTGTGTGGTGGTAAGTCAGCTATGGCCTTGGATATTTCCTCTGAGGATATTGGTTGGTTCAGTAGGCATATTTTATCAGGTGATAGGGCTGGTATGTGTATGTCAGCTAAAAAATTGTCAATGTCTGTAAGCGTGGGAATCCTCACTCCCCCATCTTCCCTTAGATTATACAGTTTATGATCGTATTCTGAGAATTAATTTACTATTTGTTTCGGGTCGATGGTTTTTTGACCGTTATTTTTGTTTAGGAAGGCAATCCTGGAGGTGATTGATCTTTGTTTGAGCTGTGAAGCCAGTTTTGCTCCCGCTCTGTTCCCATAGGCGGAATATTTGTGTTTGTGTCTTTGTAGTAGATATGTGGTTTTAGCCAGTTAAAAGTTTTATAATTTGGTGTGGGCTTGTAATAGGGTGGTCTGTGTCGTGGGCGATGGTGAGCGTTTGTTTCTGTGTGTTACTGAAGTTATGTCTGTGATGATTTCTAAGTATTCGGCTTGGCATGCTTTTTTGGCTTGACTAGCGTGATTTATAAAGCTGCCCCGGATTACTGCTTTGTGTGCTAGCCAGATATAGTCTGGCGATGTGTCAGTGCGTCCATTTTAGGTGAAATAATTTTGGAGGTCTGTCGAGATGTGGGACACTATGACAGGGTCATTGAGTAGGGATTTGTTTAATCTAAAAGTGGTTCCACCACTCGTGGGGAATTGTTCAGATATAGTCAGCGTGGTAGGGGCATGATCCAACCATGACACCGATTTGTGTATTAATCACTCTCTCCAGTGATGTAATCTTAATTAGAAATCTATCAATTTGGGAATAGCTGTTGTGTGCAGCAGTATAACAGGTGTAGTCTATTTCAGCTGGGTGACATATCCTCCAGGGGTCTACATAGTTATGTGTCATTAGCGTTCAACAGATGAGGGATGTTTGTGTGTGTCTCTGTTTTGCAGTCGTTGTGGTTACCGTTCTTGTGGCGGATGAGTCCATAGTGATATCAAGGAGAAAATTTGTATCGCCTCCAAGAACAACCTCCCCAAAGCTATACATTGACAGAAGAGAAAATATATTAGCTATGAATACGGGTTGGTTCTCGTTAGGGCCATAAACATTCATTAGCGTATACGGTTGATTATTAATGCGACATTGCAATATGAGGTATCTCCCTCTCTTATCACTTATCTTACAAATTAGTTCAAAGACAACACTCTTATTGATTAGTATCGATACACCTCTCTTTTTTTTGTGGTAACACGTATGAAAGTCTGTCGGGAACCAGAAAGAGTTAAACCTGGGTTTTGCGCCCCATTTAAAGTGGGTTTCCTGGAAGAAAGCCATGTGCGCTCCTTGTTTCTTGGCCTCCTGGAGTGCCAACCTGCATTTATTAGGTGAATTTAAGCCTTTAGCATTTAGTGAGAGGAACTTTAGGGGCATGATGCTTTTATCGTCTTTGATAGGGTTTATATCAGCTGCTGTGTTTTTTGTTGTGGTAGGATGAACTCGAGTGTTTTTGACTGTTACCTAGGTTGCAGGAAGCTGACCTATTCTGGTCTATCGTGGGGTGGGGGGGGTGGAGAAAACTATATAAAAAAATCAGTTAGCCACTAGGGCCTTTTGCAAGGTCATTGTGAGCTTCTTGTAGTCCCTTTGTTTTTTTCCTCCAGGTGCGCCGTTCTGTCCCCCAGTGTCTGGATGTCAGCTCTTATGTCTGATGCCATTTTTTTGAAAATCAGAGCGCAGGGCCGCTTTAAGGTTGTCTAGCATGGTGCTTATTGAAGAATCTGTGGCAGGAGTAGTGGCAATGTTGGGAAAGCTGCTTTGGCTGTCACCTACCTCAGATTCCCATGTGGGCGATCCGGTTCCTCCGGCGCCATCTTGGATTTGAGCGGGGGTAGCTTGCTGCGAGTTTAGGTGAAAATCTATAGTTCTCTGTTTCATTTTTTGTTTGATTTTGTTGTCATTGCGTTCCGGGTGTGTTGTGCGTCGTGGGAGGCCGTGATTAGTGGCAGGTTCGCTTTATAAACATGATGTTGGACCCACGGCTCAGCGGAGCTCACAGCTTATGCGTCCGATTCCATGCGGTCCGTAGCCACACCCTCCTCGGTGACTTTTAAAGCATAAGATAGAATGGGAGTGCCAGATGATGCCCTCTCTATGCCACTATGTGAGGCCAATAACTATGATTTGTGCCGATGGGTGTTGGCCTCCCTCACAGGACCACTAACCTAAGGCATAGAGGCCTGAAAAATTATTAACTATTCGACTCCTAGTACCCTGACAGCCAGTAATAACTAACTAAAGGGGGAAGGTAGCGTATAAACACAAGGAGGATAATGTACCTTAGAGAGAATGAGTCTGCAATACGGTTCAACATAAGAAAGTGCAGTAGAATAGACCTATATGGGGCAATGAAATAGTTTTAGGAAGATGTGAAATGATTTGACATAAAATAATAACCGTATACTGAGTGCAGTTAGGTACAACAACAATATAGTTGATCGAGCAGTAGGTTGATACCTAGAACATAATAATGAGAAAGACATGTTGTCGATGTATACTATACGTGAGAATCGTAAAAGCCCTGATTGTGAACCCAATTGAATTGATCAATAACATACCTACCTAAATGAGTGTAGTACGAGGGGTTGAGCAAATAATGCCCTGCAATGCTGAGTACCCGCAAGTAAAAAGTAAGATTTAAATTAGTGAGGAAGTCTGAGCCAAATATAGCCATTGACCCAGGACCCCCTTGCATTTAGAAACCGATTCAAGTAAAAACAGTGGTCCTGAATAAGGAACCTAATAATGTAGTAATCTATAGGGTGAGTATTTACAAGGCGAGAATTTAGCGATGTAATTGAGTGAAAATCCACCTAGGTTTAACACAACTCAGACGTAGATAAATTAACACACATAAACATAATGTAGGTAAGAACAAATGAAAAAACAGCTAACAGTGCAATGAAAAGAATTTGCCATAGTACTCTTATTAAGCGGTAAGCATCTGCAATGTAACTAAGCAAAGTTAAATCACAGAAATACTTTTATTTATTTTTTCACCACTAGAGGTCAGTGTCCGAGTTTCGCATAAACCATAATACATAGAAACATAGAATGTGATGGCAGATAAGGTTTTGGTAGCCTTTCCTCCTGAATAGGCTCTTCCAACATCTGGATTGCCTCTTCCGTTAGGCAGTCCTGAACATGTGTTTGCATATAGTCTTTGATGCTCATAAATCAGGATTTAGACCCTGTCTGTTTGGTTTGGTCGGGTATTAAGTATAGGCTGTACGTATTTTGGGGATATATGTATCCGCCCTTTTCTTATTAATCACACGGGCCGGAAGGGTTCCACATTTATTAGCATTAGAAAAAAAAAAGTATGTCATTGTTTAAAACTTCATTCTATGATAAGAGGCAGTTAGGGGATAGGACAGGTCCCTGCAAAGTGGCAGCAGGTCTGCAAATCATCCTGCATCTGTTTATGAAGGGTCTCTTGGGTTTAGGCCTCTAAACGTAATTTAGATAAAATGCAGGCATATGGTGGCTTAGCCCTAGTGTCTAAAAAGAGTTTATCAGACCTCAGGTAAGGTGTGTGCTTTTAAGCACCAGGTATCCTCCGATGCCTCATTAACCACCCCTAAGAATTGCTCTCTTTTTTGGAAACCATGTGATAACCGTTTAAAGATTGACCGAACCTTGGCACAGTCCTAATATGAAGAACAGATCTGGAGCATTTTAGGGTCAGTCAGGCGCTCGAGGGGTAAAATCAGTCCATTAATCCCCCAAAGTCCAGCAGGAGGCTAGCATTCAAGCTTCTCAAAGACTGTGGCATGGGAGCTTCCGTCACACTTGGCATTGGAAAATTTAGCTGAATCCCAAGTAAACTCTGCTAGGTGTATGACAAGGCATTCCATGAAAAATACATCCACCCAGATTGCAACTTATTACTTAGATACCACAAAATTGTATCGACTCATTGGTTGGGGTAACATAATATTTACATCTATTATTGTTTTTTTTTTGTTTTTTGTTTTTTTTTGCATTTTTTTTGTTGCATTTTTGCATTTTATAGTATCAACATACCGTAGATCAACTTGTACAACAGGAAATTATGACAGTGAAGAAGATTTGTAGAACATATATCCAGTAGTGCTTACATTATATTGTTTCTATCAGTTGGTACAATTTGATACAATTACAGTACAACTAACAGTACAACATTAACATAAGGGGGGAAGGGGGAGGGATCGAGGGTGAAGGGGAGAGGAGGTGGATGTGCTCATTGAGGAGCGAGTAGTATTGTGCCTAACCCAGTTTGGTTTGGGGACTCATGCATGTCGCCTGCGTAAGATTGCAATCAGCGCAGTGCATGGCTAGGTGTTGCTGTGGAGGCGGTCTGCGCCTCTCATATTTACGTGTCTAGGTTGCGTTGCAGTGACGCAGGGATTCCCCCCTTTTTTCCCATCATATACAATTCCCATGCGTTCCAGGCTGCCA
Organism: Pelobates cultripes; assembly: GCA_933207985.1. NCBI lineage: Eukaryota > Metazoa > Chordata > Amphibia > Anura > Pelobatidae > Pelobates > Pelobates cultripes. The sequence goes on from OW240914.1 coordinate 248,067,109, forward strand.
CTATAAATTGCTTTGGTGGTGCATTTTTACGTGCCATCATTTCATATTGTCTCGTCATCTGTAGTGCTGTTAGACATTGGGACACGTGTGGTGAATTTGAGTTTTGCCAGTGACTGCTAATCGTTTGTAGGGCTGCTACTATGATATGGTATATGAGGTATACTTGGGGTTTTGTGAGATCTTTGGGAAATAGTTGGAACAGATAGACTTCAGGCTTTTGTTGTAGGTGGACGCCCGTACTGTCCTGTATCAGTTGTGTTATATCATTCCAATATGGTTTCAGTTTTGGGCATGTCCACCAGATGTGTAGCATGGACCCCTTACCGTCTGTGCAACGCCAGCATGTGTCTGGTATGTTTGGGTTCCCTTTGTTGATCCATCTGTACATTATTTTACGCGTAATCTCTATATGTGAGGCACACAAGGAACGATTATTGTGTCCTCTAAATATTTGGGCCCATTGACTCTCAGTTATGTGGGTTCTTAGATCACGCTCCCATGCTTTCATGAAGGTGTAGGTTTGGGGGCCTACTGTGGAGTTGTATATTGCGTAAACTGAGATAATTTTTTTTCTTCGGTTTTAAGTTAAGGCATATTAATTCTAACTCCGTCAGTTGTAGACCAGCCTCCGGATGGTAGGAACAGATCATTTGTGTCCTAAACCATGACCCTAATTGCATATACGAGAAGTGAGCTGTGTCAGGAAGCCCATATTGTTTTTGGATCTCAGTGAATGTGTTCAAGATTGGGCCCTGACATATGTGGTAGAGATGTTTAATGTCGTGGTTGTGCCATATTCGAAGGTGGAATCCCGGTATGGTCAGGCACAGTGTCTCCATTGGCGTTGCCAGAGAGGTACCCCCTTTCATTATATGTGTTTTCCCAAACTGATCCCAGATTTGTAGTGTGAGTAGTGGGGAGGATGTCCTTATGCTTAGGCCGTAATTTCCTAGATATCCAAGCCAAAGCAGGTAGTGTGAAGTCATTCATGTAAAATGCTTCTATACGTACCCACTGTGGGGGGCTGGGGTTACCAGTAGCTGCCAAGAGTGGGCTTAGTATGGCCGCTTTGTAGTAGTGAGCTATATTTGGCAAGCCCATCCCCCCTTTCTGGAGGGGTTTATGCAGTGCAGCTGCTGCTATTCTAGGTTTAGTATTATTCCATATAAACGAGGTTACTAGAGTTTGCACTTCACATAGGTAACGTCTAGGAATTGCAAGTGGGATGTTTCTGAACAGATATTGTATTCTTGGGAGGACCAGCATTTTTACATCAGCTATCCTGCCCACCCATGATATAAATTTCCCTTTCCAACCGTGTACAAGGGATTTTAGCTCCGCGAGAAGTGGGATGTAATTCGCCTCGTGGATGCCCGCTAATGTTTTTGTTAAGGCTATCCCTAGAAATTTAAGTTTGTCCGTGCACCATTCGAACGCAAAATTAGTTTTAAGGTGGCTCATCTCGGGTTGCAGTATATTGATGCCCAATGCCTGTGTTTTGGTAATATTTAATTTATCGTACGAGCATTTTCCATATTGGTGTATCAGATTGTGTAGCGCCGTCAGGGAGGAGTGTGGGTTTTGTAGCGTGAGGAGGATGTCATCCGCAAACAGTGTGATTTTATATTCTTCGTGTTTTACCCTAATTCCCTGGATCATGGGGTCATTCCTAATCAGATGTGTGAGTGGTTCCAGGGCGAGTATGTACAATATCGGGGATAGGGGCCAGCCCTGCCTAGAGCCGTTTGAGATGTTGAAGTTGCTAGATGAGAAGCCCCCATTTACCACTTGTGCCGAAGGGCATGAGTACAACGCTTCCACCAATGCCTTGAACCGTGGGGGGAATCCGAATCTCCCTAGGACCGCACGGAGGAAGGGCCAGTGAAGGCGGTCAAATGCTTTTTTAGCGTCCAACGACACCAACACGCTCGGCGCTCCCCCTCCCTGCAGTCCACCCAACAGATCCAATACTTTCCTCACCCCGTCTGCCCCCTGGCGGCCGCTCACAAACCCCACCTGGTCTGCGTGTACTAGAGTAGGAATTATTGTTGACAGTCTGTTGGCAAAAATTTTAGCTAATATTTTTGTGTCCGTGTTGAGGAGCGAGATTGGGCGTAGGTTCTGGCACCTATTTGATGGTTTCCCTGGCTTAGGGAGTGTGGCCACATGCGCCATTAGCATTTCCCTCAGCATTTTGCCCGTAGTGGTTATATGGTTGTATAATGTCAGGTGCGGGGCCAATGTGGTAGCAAATGTTTTGTAGTAACAATTTGTTAGACCGTCTGGTCCCGGGGACTTGCCAGGCGGTAATGACGCGATAGTGTTAAGTGTCTCTTGGGTCGTTATTGGAGCTTGTAGTTGTTCTACTTGTGCAGGCGTTGTGAGGTTAAAGAAATGTTTGATTTTGGTGTCTGTAGGTTGGTGGGTTGTGTCGTCCTGCTTCAAATTGTACAGTGTGTGGTAAAATGTTGCCATCTCATTGTTAATATCTTGGGGGTTATATAGTTTTTCCCCACTGCTAGTGTGTAGGTAAGGGATTTTAGATTGGGATTGTTTTTTCCTTAACAGTGCTGCCATAACTTTCCCTGCCTTGTTGCCCTGGGAATATTGTCTCATTTTTAAGCATTGCATAGCGTAGGATGATTTGGCTAGGTGGATGTCGTTCAGTCGTTTAGTAGCGGACGCTATTAAGGTGAGATGAGCAGCGTTTGGGTTTAGTGCATGTGCGGCCATGGCATCCCTAACTGTTTGTAGTAGTGTCATCTATTCCTCATTGGATGTGCGTTTAATGTAGGTGGCTCTGCTGATCAGTAGTCCTCGTATGGTCGGCTTGTGGGCCTGCCACAGTGAGCTGGGGGATATGTCCGGAGTATCATTGGTCTGGAAATATTGTTCCAGATTCCGTATCAGTCGCGCCCGAAATGTAGAGTCGTGCAGTAAGGAGTCATTTAGGCGCCAGGGTGCCTGCCCTCTATGGGGAAAGAAGCCTCTTAGGTGACAGTAGCATGGTCTGACCACACAATGTCTCCAATCTGGCAGTGAGTTATTCTTGGCGCCAATGTCCCTGACACCAATACGTAGTCTATTCTGGAGAACGACTTTTGTGCCTGTGAATAGTAAGTAAACTCTTTATCCATAGGGTGTAGTGTGCGCCAAGTTGTGTTCTGTTAGTAGGTTGTTTAGGGCTTTGCTCTGTGTCCTTGTTGCGGAGTGTCGTGGGGAAATGCTAGGGAGGGACGTATCGTGTGTGAGTTTAGCACATGATTTAAATCTCCACAGATAACTATATTTCCCATAGTAGAGATGGGTAATTTGTTCAATACTCTCTGTAAGAATTGTGTTTGGTTCGTGTTTGGGCCGTATGCCCCCACCAATACATATTCAGAGTTGTTTACTATGCAGTGTAGTACTATATACCTCCCCTGCGCATCTTTGCGTATGCTCAGCAGTTCAAACGTCAGTGAGTGATGTGTCAGAAAAGACACCCCCTCGGATTTGGAGGAGTGAGTAGCGTGGAACTGAGTTGGGTAGTCCCGTAGTCCAAATTTGGGGACTCTTTGTCACAAAGTGAGTCTCTTGGACGCATAGGATATCTATTTTATCCCTATTTGCCGCTTCCAATAGAATGCGTCGTTTATGCAGGTGGTTCAACCCTCTAGTGTTATTGGATCGTATTGTTATGGACATGGGTGTAAAGTGAGATGCTGGATTGAGGCACATTGTACCATATGAGTTTGTTTCCACTGTGGTATGAGATGGTTGTGTGCTATATAGTGGGTAGGCTGGTCAGTGTTTGGTCCTCTCTTCTGTGGGTTGGGGTAGGGGAGGAGGTATAACCTGGGCAATAGAACTTGGATGTTATGAACATGGTTTCCTCCTGGGAGGGTATGGTGCGGAAGGTCCACACCTCGGGGGTGGGAGTTCCTGGGCTCACCCGTGATGTGGCTGTCGAGCTCTGTGGGATATAATCAATGTCATAGAAAGGCTTAAAGGCGAGTTACATGTGGGCTCTATCAGCTTCCATTGTAATTTTTAACCTTGGCATAGCAGGGTGTGCAACATATCACCCAGCACAGTCAAAGCTCTTCATGTGGAGCTGCATACGCCATAGCCCGTGCGGGTTACCGCTGCCATGTGCACAGTCACTTCATACAGTGGCCTCTGCCCGGCCCACGGTCGATATGCACGACATGATCTCCGCCGTGCATAGGGGCGGTGCTAGCCTGCTTCGTCAGCCGTGTAACAGGGTGTGCCCAACGACAGGGACCGTATCTAGGGCCAGATCCCCCGTGTACCCCACACAGCCGCAGACCCCACAAGGCCTAAAATTCCCTGGTCTACCTTGTTGTCTACTACGTCATGTCATGTCTAGCGCCAGCGATGCAGCACCCGGGGAACACTAACACCCAGTGCGTCTATGCTTCCGGTGCATGTGACAGGGTCACTGTGGAGTCTATGGGATACAACCTAGGCGTACTTCTATATATATAACATTGCATATAGTATTTTCGGGCATCATGACTCTAAACCCCCAGTGCCCATGGCATCTTAATAAACATATGCGAAATCTAGACAGGTAATACTAAAAACATTGTAACAGTCTTAATATTATTAAGTGGTAGAGCCACTGTGGGATTTCAACAAACTGTAGCTAGTTCAGTTGTGGTTAAGTTTTGGGATAGTGTCCACGATTGGCAAGCAGGGCATTCTGCTTTGCGGCCCATAAACTGGGTCATCCGCTCCATTTCTTTGTGTGGTGTGGCAGTATGTATGTGTGGGGAAAAAAGGGAGGCTGAAAGAATAACATCTGTAATAAGCGTGTGTATAGGAGTTGTGGAGTATAGTGTAGGACAGTGCGGTTGTGGTGTTGTGCGTGGATAATACTTTCGACCCATGCCATCGTGTTGATTAGGTAAGTCTCTTGCGGGCAACGCTCCACTCCCGTGTTGTCTTCTTAATCGGCTGTGCAGCAGACTCTGACGGGTTAAGCGGTATGCCCCATTCTTTTAGAAGTTTAATGCCTTCCTCTCGGGTATGGACGGGTTTGAAGACACCTCCTTGTTGGATTAACATCTTGGTCGGGTAGCCCCATCGGTATTTGGTGCCATGTTGCCGTAGAGCTTCTGCGACTTGTTGGAACGCCCGTTGTTTTTTCAGCGTTGCCGCTGAGAGGTCATTGAAGATCTTCACTGTGGGGTAGTCTTCATGTGGGTGACTGCGGTTTCGGCTTGCCGTGAGGACCAGCTCCTTGACATGGAAATACTCAGATACATACATACACATGTACAGACACACAGATACAAACATTGACAAACCCCCCTCCCCCCTACGATGGAGACATAAGGGCGCCTGACAATCAGGATGTCGAGAGTGGAACATTCGTACAAGTCAAGGTGCATGGATGTTTTCCGCAGGTTCCCAAGACCTTTCTTCAGGGCCATAACCTTTTCAGTGGATGATATATTCTAGATTTCTTTTGCATCTACAAGAATCTGGAAACTTTTGAACTTTATATTCAGGTTCTCCAACTGTTATTGGATCAGGAGGTGGTATATCTCTGTCTGGAAAAGTATTTTCTTTGTCAGGTTTGATCAGAGAAACATGAAATGAAGGATGTATAAGATACTGACGTGTTAGATCTAGTTTTACAATGACAGGAGAGACAAGTTTGGAAATATGGAAGGGGCCAATAAACTTGGGTCTCAATTTCTTGGTAGGACAGGATAACTTCAAGTATCTTGTAGATAACCAAACCTGTTGGCACACTTGGTAAGTTGGTGGGCGGGGGAGGGGGAGTTGAGATCTGCATATTTTTTGTAGGTCTCTTGATTCTCTTGTAATGTCTGTTTGGCTTGCAGAAAATCCTGAGCTAATTGCTGTAAATGTCCTGTGACAATTGGAACAGGCGTAAGTGAGGGACTTCCTGGAAAGGTAATCAGATGGAAACCGTAATTCATCATTAAAGGATAAAAGGGGATTCTTGGGTGGAATCATGTTGTTTGGAGTGATAGGCAAATTCAGCTGTAGATAACAATTCTTTCCTATCAGATTATAAATGAGTACAGTAACAACGGAGATACAGTTGCAAGAAAAAGTATGTGAACCCTTTGGAATGATATGGATTTCTGCACAAATTGGTCATAAAATGTGATCTGATCATCATCTAAGTCACAACAATAGACAATCACAGTCTGCTTAAACTAATAACACACAAATAAGTAAATGTTGCCATGTTTTTATTGAACACACCATGTAAACATTCACAGTGCAGGTGGAAAAAGTATGTGAACCCTTGGATTTAATAACTGGTTGAACCTCCTTTGGCAGCAATAACTTCAACCAAACGTTTCCTGTAGTTGCAGATCAGACGTGCACAACGGTCAGGAGTAATTCTTGACCATTCCTCTTTACAGAACTGTTTCAGTTCAGCAATATTCTTGGGATGTCTGGTGTGAATTGCTTTCTTAAGGTCATGCCACAGCATCTCAATCGGGTTGAGGTCAGGACTATGACTAGGCCACTTCAGAAGGCGTATTTTCTTCTGTTTAAGCCATTCTGTTGTTGATTTACTTCTATGCTTTGGATCATTGTCCTGTTGCAACACCCATCTTCTGTTGAGCTTCAGCTGGTAGACAGATGGCCTTAAGTACTCCTGTAAAATGTCTTGATAATCTTGGGAATTAATTTTTCCTTCGATGATAGCAATCCGTCCAGGCCCTGACGCAGCAAAGCAGTCCCAAACCATGATGCCCACCATACTTCACAGTTGGGATGAGGTTTTGATGTTGGTGTGCTGTGCCTTTTGTTGTGTGTTTCTTCCAAACAACTCAACTTTGGTTTAATCTGTCCACAGAATATTTTGCCAGTACTGCTGTGGAACATCCAGGTGCTCTTGTGCAAACTGTAAACGTGCAGCAATGTTTTGTTTGGACAGCAGGGGCTTCCTCTGTGGTATCCTCCCATGAAATCCATTCTTGTTTAGTGTTTTACATATTGTAGATTCGCTAACAGGGATATTAGCATTTGCCAGTGACTTTTGTAAGTCTTTAGCTGACACTCTAGGATTCTTCTTCACCTCATTGAGCAGTCTGAGCTGTGCTCTTGCAGTCATCTTCACAGGATGGCCACTCCTAGGGAGAGGAGCAGCAGTGCTGAACTTTCTCCATTTATAGACAATTTGTCTTACCGTGGACTGATGAACAGCAAGGCTTTTGGAGATACTTTTATAACCCTTTCCAGCTTTATGCAAGTCAACAATTCTTAATCGTAGGTCTTCTGAGAGCTCTTTTGTGCGAGGCATCATTCACATCAGGCAATGCTTCTTGTGAAAAGCAAACCCAGAACTGGTGTGTGTTTTTTATAGGGCAGGGCAGCTGTAACCAACACCTCCAATCTCATCTCATTGATTGGACTCCAGTTGGCTGACAATTCACTCCAATTAGCTCTTGGAGATGTCATTAGTCTAGGGGTTCACATACTTGTTCCACCTGCACTGTGAATGTTTACATGGTGTGTTCAATTAAAACATGGCAACATTTACTTATTTGTGTGTTATTAGTTTAAGCAGACTGTGATTGTCTATTGTTGTGACTTAGATGATGATCAGATCACATTTTATGACCAATTTGTGCAGAAATCCATATCATTCCAAAGTGTTCACATACTTTTTCTTGCAACTGTATGTTTCCAGGGTGTGATATGTTCTCTCAGTCTTTCAGTTGGGGATGAAAGGCAGTGGATAGATCTACGGATATTTTGAGTGATTGACAGATGGCTTTCCAGAAGTGGGAAGTGAATTAAGTTCCTCTATCTGAGAGGATGAATTTGGGAATTCCATGTTGTTTAAAAATGTTGTCGACAAAAAAGGGTGGCAGTCCATTTGGCTGTAGGGAGCCCTTTGACTGGAACAAAATGTGCCATTTTTGTCCGACTGTCTACAACAACCATGATTGTATCATATCCTTGTGAAGTAGGTAGGTCTACCTTGAAGTCAACCGTAAGATGGCTCAAAGGTCTGGATGGGACAGGTAATGGTTGTAACAATCCAGCGGTTTTGGATGTGTTTATTTTAGCACAGGCACAAGTGATACAGGAACTGACATAATCCTTGACGTCTCATTTAAGAGAAGGCCACCAGAATTGCTGTCTTATACTCTGTACTAGTATACAAAATAAGTATGTTAGTCACTTCACATAAAGTTTAAACAGAAGACCCAAAAACGCAAACAATGTAACTGATATATAAAGTGCTTCCCTGACACTCAAAGTGAAAAGTAAAAAAATACAAGAAATATCAGTGTACACACAACTCCCAGTATATGTATATAAAACATGAATTATACAAACATATCAATTGGAGACACTGAAATTTTAAAAGATACCTAACACAGAATAATAAAACAATGTGAACTGTTTAAAGCAAATAAACAGAAATCTTATTATAGGACTACCACTAACATGGCCCTCCTTCCTGCACCAAGACTTTAGCCACGCATTCTCACGCTGCCTTTCCACTGTAGCACATGCCAATGGTAATATCTCAGACAATACCACTTTGGAGGTCATTTTTTTACTACCTTATTGCCTGAAATAATTCCTTTGAACCTTCCATCTGCCTCTAACTTTGTCATTGGTACCAACATGGACCTTGACCGCTGGTTTATGCCAAGCCCCTCGTAATAATCCATCCACTCGGTCAGCAACATGCCAGACCTGAGCACCCGGGAGACTGCAAACTGTCTGGTTGAAGTCCACAACCTGTGTAGCCCTCCTTACATTTTCATCTCCCTCCCCCTTGTGCTAGAGGGGCTGTTTGCTCTGCTGTTAAAAAGAACAGCTTCCTTTAGTATAGCTACTCACGAGCTGATGCTGCCAACGTCTTTACTCAAATTTGTCAAATCTGATAGGTTGCACAAAGTCAGGACTGGCTAGCCCTTTCCTCTGTACAGACACACAGATACAAACATTGCCACACATGCAGATTCATAGACACACAAAATCACTGACACACATACAGATACAGACACACTGATACAAACACTGACACACATACAGATACAGACATACAGATACAGACATACAGATACAGACACACAAATACTGACACACATACAGATACAGACACACAAATACAAACACTGACACACAGATACACACACTGACACACATGCAGATACACAGCTACAGTGTCTCTGTGTATTTGCATGTGTGTCACCGTGTGTATCAGTTAATCTGCATGTATGTCAGTCTCTGTATCTGTGACAGAGATTGTATTGGTGTGTTTTTGTATCTGGGTGTGTCTGTGAGTGTGTGGGTATCTGTATTTGTGTCAGTATTTGTATCTATGTTTGTATCTCTGTGTGTGTGAATATGCATGTGTAGCAGTGTTTGTATCTGTGTCTGTTCATCTGCATATTTGTCAGTGTGTGTATATGTACCTGTGTCAGTGTCTGTATCTGTGTATGTGTGCATCTGCATATGTGTCAGTGTTTGTATTGGTGTCTTTGTGATTTTTTTGTGTATCTGTATGTATGTCAGTGTTTGTATCTGTTTGTATGTGCAAGTGTTTGTATTGGTGTCTTTGTGATTTTTTTGTGTATCTGTATGTATGTCAGTGTTTGTATCTGTTTGTATGTGCATCTGCATATGTGTCAGTGTTTGAATTTGTGCATCTACATGATTGTAAGTGTGTGTGTGTGTAAGTATATGTATCTGCAATATATGTTGGGGCCAATGGCGGATCCAGAAGCCAATCTCGGGAGGGACACAGGCAGATCATTTTAAGAAACAATCCTGGCACAATAACCACTACAGCTCTCTGTAGTGGTTTTGGTGCCAGGAGTTGCTGTGGCACCCTCCCAGAGTAAGTAGTCAAACCGTTTAAAAAAAAAATGTTTGATAACTTACCCAGGGTCTGCCGGGATAGGGGCTGTAGTGTGTATGTGTGTGAGGGGTGCAGTGTTTGTGAGGGTCGCAGTATGTGTATGGAGGGGTGTAGTGTATGTATGGGGTAGCAATTTGTATATTGGGAGCAGTGTGTTTGTATGTAAAGGGTGCAGTGTGTGTATTGGGAGCAGTGTGTGTATTGAGCCTCGGCCAGCACTATTTTCTGGGGGAGGGGGGAACAATTGCCCTATTACCACCCTCCCTCCACCCACCCCCGGATCCGCCAATTGTTGGGGCAGGGAGAGCCTGTGGCAGAGAAAATGGGCAGATTGGGCCGAGAGAAGCATTTGAAATAACCGCAATTAAAATAATTACAAACATTTTGTTAATATGACGGGTGCAATTTATGAAATAGGCTGCCAAGGGCTACTCAAGTGAAAAAAAGATTGGGAACCACTGATCTGAACAATTTAATATCTAGACCTCTGGAAATAAACATGATTTATTTGCATTGATTCAATATATATATATATTAGATTAATGATGAACACTTATAGACCCTCCTTTTTTAACCAGTGACTATTCTGAATAATATTAATATAAGACTGTGCGACCAGCATATATATCATTCCACTTTGTGAATGGGCTGTTATTGCTTTTACATAGTTGCATAGACTGAAAAGAGACATTTGTTTGTTCCTGTTGATCCAAAAGTAGGCAAAAAAAAAAAAAAAAAATGATAAGAAAAACCCCCCCTTGATACCAGAATGGCAGTCAGATTTATTCTTGGTTCAAGAAGCAACATTGAAAAATGATATCCTTGAATATTGTTTTTGCAAGTATGCATCTAGTTGCTGTTTGAACATCTGTACGGACTCTGATAAAACCACTTTTTCAGTCAGAGAATTCCTCATTCCTATGGTTAAAAAACCCTCTTCTTGCCTTAGACTAAATCTTTTTTTCGTCTAAATGCATGACCTTGTGTCCTATGTAAAGTCATATCTATGAATAGATTTCCACACAATGGTTTGTATTGGCCCCCGATATATTTTTTTAATGTCATCATATCCCCTCTGAGGCGACGTTTTTCTAAACTAAAGAGGTTTAAATTTGCTAATCTTTCTTCATAGCTAAAATATTCCATTCCTTTTTATGAATTTTGTAGCCCATGTCTGCACTCTTTCTAGTGCCATAATATCCTTCTTTAGAAGAGGTGCCCAAAATTGTACAGCATATTCAAGATGTGGTCTTACCAGTGATTTATAAAGAGACAAAATGATATTCTCATTCCGAGAATTAATGCCCTTTTTATGCATGACAATACCTTACTGGCCTTAGCCACTGCTGATTGACATTGCACATTGTTGGATAGTTTGTTGTCTATAACAAATCCCAAGTCCTTCTCGTGTGTTATCCCTTATTTGCTTCCGTTAAGGTTATACGTTGCTTGTGCATTCTTTATGCCGAAGTGCATAATTTTGCATGTTTCTACATAAAATTGGATCTGCCATTTAAGATGCCCAGTCCCCCAGTCTATCTAAATCCCTCTGCAACCAAGTAATATCTTGCTCACATTGTATTACTTTACAGAGTTTTGTGTCAAACACAAACTTTGAAACATGACTTTCAATGTTTTTTTCAAGATCATTTATAAACATGTGAAATAGAAGGGGTCCCAGAACAGAACCCTGTGGGTCATCACTTGCTACCTCTGTCCAGCTTCAAAATTTACCATCAATGTCAACTCTCTGTACTCTATTTTAAAGCCAATGTTCTACCCAAGAACAAGAATTTTCATCTAGACCGATTTTTTTGAGTTTGAAATAGCGATCGACTGATATTGCTTTTTAGAGCCGATACCAATCATCTGTGAACTTTCAGGCCGATAGCCGATGTGATGGACCGCCTGTCACCCCGACTGGGTGCCTCCGCCAATCGCTGCTTCCTAGTAGCCTGGAGTACTATAATCACCGCACCGGACACCATATGCACCGTAGCCCCTTAGCTGCCATAGCTTGGCTTGGGTCTCTCTGTCCTCCACCCACCCTGGACCTAAGCCCAGGATCCAGCTTCCAGTGGGTGGACTTCTCCTCCTCCAGAGAGTATAGCCGGTATAGCTGTGTAGCTCTTACAAGAGCTAGTGATTATAGCCAGTATAGTAATCTGAAGCAGGTATAGCTAGTATAGATGTTCCCTACAATCATGAGACAAGGCTGCGTGTTGAGAGTGAAGTGAACTGATTTTAATGGGACCACACTTGGCTTTTATGACAGCGCCCACCCCCTCTGGACCTGAGAGTAAACCACAGTAAAAATAAATACACAATCACATTGGCTCTCAGATCCAGGACATTCCCATACATAATCCCTCCTCTGTACCTGGGAGATAATTGGATCAGAAACTGTACTAATGTAATCCAATTATCTCCAAGTACAGAACAAATTTTTCCCAAACATCTCAAAAATACCCCAAAACACATAAAACCCCACAAAGGTTACATCCCCTGAAAGCCCTGATCTGGGTGACCACCATATTCAAAAATCACCCAGATCAATTCAGGGGTTCAGGAATTTCCTGGAAGTCATTTATGTGACCGACCGCAGGCATGGTCCCATGCCAAAAACAGTTCCAGAGAATCAGGGCTTGCGGTTGGTCTAGTTCAGTAGTTTGAAAATGAACAAGCTACTGAACAAAGTCAATAGTCTTACCCTGGAGCTTGTTCCCCTCATCCAGATGAATGATTTCACCGAACAGTGCCCTTCTAAGTTGTATAGAACCGAACACAGGTGATGATGGAAGTCCAGCAGTGTTCGGGAGGTTTTGTGTCCGATTTTAGTTCCATGAGATTCATGCCCAAACACTGCTGCCTGCGTTCATACGAACAAGATGGCCGCCACCTCGTGGTTGTCCATAGTAATTGCGTCCATCCAGATGAACAATTAGAACACTGTGGTGAGAAACATCCCAAGTTGTTAATAGGTGTTGAGCTCCAGGGTGGTCTCTGGTTTGTACGGTTGTTCGGTAACCGAACAGTCTCTTTTTTAAGTATTTTAGCTATGTCTATTGTAGGGGCCATAGTCCTGGGGCAAGAGTCTGGCGAGCAGGCCCCTTCAAGAACCAGTGGCGAGGTTCTGTTCGCCACAGCCGATAACTTACCGATACCGATATTCTGCACATTTACCATTTTGAAAAAAAATAAACTATTTCTACACAAATCTACTGTTAACTGAACATGTTTATTATTTATTTTTTTGCAAAATTCTTTTTTTTTTCTATTAAGGTAAACGCGCAAAATATACATGCCAGTCAGAATTTTTTATGTTTTCAAGAATGTGTGTGTGTTTGTGTAGTGCATGCAGTGGATGTGTTTGTATAGTGTGTGTATAGTGTTTTTGTATTGTATATAATGAATGCAGAATGTGTGTGTTTGTGCAGTGAGTGTGTAGGTATGTAATGTGTGTAAAATAGGGTGGGGGGCAATTACATTTTTTTAATTTTAATTATTTTTTTATTTTTTTTTATTTTTTTTTACATTTTGTTTTAGTCCCCTCTCCCTGTTTCTTACATGGCTAAGGATATGGCATTCCCTGGGGGGCCCAGCACACTCTTACTTACCTTCCCAGCAGCTCCCTTCGACTCCCCTGTCTAACTCTCGCGGCCTGAATGCTGCACAGTGCGTTGCTATGGTAACCCGTGGCAGCGCTCTGACGGTCGCAGGACGCGCAAGAGTTAGACAGGGGAGCTGAAGGGAACTGTTGGGAAGGTAAGTAAGAGCGTGCTGCCCCCCCCCAGAATCCTGATGGCAGCCCTGGTCTGCATTATCGGCAATATCGGTATCTTTATTGGCCGATACCGATATTGCTAAAAATACAGAATATCGGCTGATAATATTGGCCAGACCAATAATCGGTTGATCCGTAGTTTGAACACTAATCTATTGTGTGAAACTGTATCCAACGCCTTGGCAAAATCCAAATAGATCACATCCACTGCAACACCCTGATCTATACTTCTATTTACTTCTTCATAGAATGCAATTAGGTTAGTTTGACATGACCTGTGCTCTATAAAGCCTTGCTGATTTTTGCTGATAACCATGTTCTTCTCAAGAAATTCTTGAATATTATCTCTTAATAACTTTTCAAATACTTGTCTAGAGTTAGCCAATTTCAATTTTTCTGCAACTTTTTTACAGCAATCATTTGTATATCTATTGCCATAGGTTCTTTATTAACATATACGGAAGATAAATAGTTGTTTAAAGTGTCTGCCTTTTCCTAGTCTTCATTGACCCCCCTATCCCGGTTTTTAGTGTACCTGCACTTTCATTTTTTGGCTTTTTAGAATTGATGTACTTAAAAACGCTTTGGGGTTGGTTTTGCTCTACTTGGCGATCATTTTTTTTCCTTTTGAAGTTTAGCAAATCTAATCGCCTTTTTGCACACATTATTGGCTTCCTTATATATTTTTTTATAGGAGGCCTCTGAGTTGTCAGGTTTAAAAGCCTTAAATGCTCTATTCTTATTTTTTATTTCTTGATTCACTTTCCCACTAAGCCACATTGGTTTCAGTTTGTTTCTTTTATATTTATTACCCAATGGTACATACTGTGAAATTTACCTTTCTAATATTTGTTGGAAGATATTCAATTTATCCTCAGTGTTCTTTTCACTAAAGACTTTATGCTAATCAACATATTGTAAAGCTCCCCTTAAAGGGAACTCCAGTGCCAGCAAAACAAATCAATTTCCTGGCACTGCAGGTCCCATCTCCCTCCCACTACCCATCCCATGTTGCTGAGAACCCTGTAACAAAACGTGTAACAAAAACACCCCAGTTAACCAGTATAATGGCTATATATATATATATATATATATATATATATATATATATATATATTACACATGTGAACTCAGACTATTTGTTGTTTTGCCTTCAGTAATCGTTTGTTTGGGCTCATGGACTTGTAAAATACTGTTTTTTGGCCCTTTAAGTACCTTGGGAAAAGACCTGCAGTTTTGAATTGGCACTTCGGATGCAGCCGAAGTAGTCGCCATTCGAAAATCGAACATGTGGCGGCAGCCATTTTGATGCATTCGAACGCGGTCAGCGGTGTGTGCCGGCAAATCTATGGAACTATTTCCGGCTACCCAATTTCGCGTACACCGCTGACGTAGCTGTGTCTCGTTGTTGAAAGGGAATTTGCAGCTTAATCACTAGCTCTTTTCAGAGATCTGCCTCTCTATTGCTCCAGGGATCCAGCGGATGGGACTTCACCTCTCCCCTTCAGCCCAGCATCTTGCCCGGAGGAAGGACGTCGCCAACGGCAGATACCCCTCACTACCCTGGGTAGCCGTTACAAACCCCTTCAGTGACTTACCTGAAACCCCCGCTGATGTCCCTTGACGGTGGTTTCGGGGCCGCCCACGCTCCTCCCCGCCGACGTAATTTGGCGAGACCAATTGCGCATGCGCAGCCACCGGCATGCGCACATTAGACCTCTCCATAGGAAAGCATTGAAAATGCTTTCCTATGGGGAATTGAGCAAAGCTGGAGGTCCTCCAGCGATGCTATAGCACAGAAAACCTACGCTAGAAACCAGGAAGTGCCCACTAGTTGCTGTCTAGTAGACATCCACTAGAGGAGGAGTTAACCCTGCAATGTAATTATTGCAGTTTATGAAAACTGCAATAATTACAGCTGCAGGGTTAAGGGTAGTGGGAGTTGGCACCCAGACCACTCCAATGGGCAGAAGTGGTCTGGTTGCCTAGAGTGTCCCTTTAAATGATTGAAATTGGCCTTTTCAAACTTATATATTTAAGTATACCCTATGTGCTTTTGTTTTTTTTGAGTTTATTGGACACTATATATGACTATTTTGTGATCACTATTTCCTAGATGCTCACCTACTTGAATGTTGGTCAAAAGATCAACGTTGTTTGTTAGAACCAGGTCCAGACACGTGTCCTTTCTAGTTGGTGCTTGTACAAGTTGTGACATGAAGGTGTCATTTAACAAGTTCAAAAACCTAATTCCCTTTGCTGAACTACTTGTCCCTCTGTCCTAGTTGATGTCCGGGTAATTAAAATCTCCAATTATTAACGTGTTATCCAGATTTCCAGCTTTCTCAATTTGCTCAAACAGCAATTGTTCCTTATCAAAATTAACATACCCACAGGGCCAGCCTCTTCTCCTGGGGGGCCCAGGAGCTGGCCACCTCAGGGCCCCCCCAGACTGGCCCTGCTGACACCCGGCGGGCGGGAGCTGAAGAGGAAGCACTCAGGGGAGAGTGCTCTCTCGCACGCCAGACAGCCAGCTAGCCTGCCCAGGAGCCCAGCAGCACAGCAGCACCACCACTGGACCCCAGGGAATCCCCCCAGCACTCCAAAAGGTAAGGAGGCTGGGGAGATTAAATTAAAAAAAAAAGTGTGTGTGTTAGTGTGTGTGTGTGTGTTAGTGTGTGTGTGTGTGTTAGTGTGTGTGTGTTAGTGTGTGTGTTTGTGTTGGTGTGTGTGTCAGTAAATGTGTCTGTTATTGGGTGTGTGTCTGCTAGTGAGTGTGTTACTGT
>OW240914.1:248083892-248148369 GCA_933207985.1 Pelobates cultripes
CTGACATACTGGCATACACACATACATATTGACACACACACAGACATATACACACACACAGACATACTGACACACACACACACACAGACATACTGACACACACACACTGACACACACACAGACATATACACACACAGAGACATACTGACACACACACACACAGACATATACACACACAGAGACATACTGACACACACACAGACATATACACACAGAGACATACTGACACACACACACACACACAGACACACACACACAGACATATACACACACAGAGACATACTGACACACACACACAGACATACTGACACACACAAACTGACATACTGACACACAGACATACAGACATACTGACACACACACACAGACATACTGACACACAGACCTACATTTAGCCACCCTCCAGGTTCTTACCTTTTCCTGGAGGGTGGTTTCCCTGGTCCAGTGGCAGGCTGAGGCAGATGGGAGTTCTCCTCTGGAACTCCCCTCCTCCCTGCCTTCCTCCTCCCGTGCGGCTATCTCCGGTGGGAGAAAGTGACGTCACTTCCTCCCAGCCGACTGCAGAACTGGAAGAGGGGCCCGGTCGCGCTGTTTAAGCGCCACAGCGCCCGACCGGGCCCCTGCTGACACATGCTCCCCGGGTGGCCCTTAGTGCATGGGCCACCCGGGGAGCCTCCCGGTCCATAGGGGCTGCGCAAATCGCGGGGCCCACAGAGCAGCTGCTCTGGGCCCCCAGGAGCAACTGGGCCCGGGGCAGCTGCCCTGTTTGCCCCGCGTTAAAGACGGCCCTGCATATAATGTGTGTGAGACAGTCAACATGGTACAAAGGGCACCACTCTACTCTCACCTCCAATACTGCTTCACTCCCACCCTATTTGAATGCTATATCCTGTCCTATTGTGTTGTATACCCCACCTCCTATAGACAGTAAGCTCGTTTAAGCAGAGTCTTATAATATTGTAAAATGCTACACAATCTGTTGGCATTATGTAAATGGCAATAATAATAATATCACCTTTTGGCCAGTGCAGTCACGTGTCTACCAGTAGTGATGCCATGAGGCAAGTGCTTGTCGCTCTCCACTGTACTGATTCAAGTGAGCAGACCTCGCAGGCATCAGGGGAGCTGATTGGTTCAACCAGTGCTCTACATGCACAGTTCCACCACTAATCTTTACTAATCCTGGCAAGGCTGGGATCAGAAATCTCAGGGCCCCTTAAAAAAAATATTAGCCAGGCATCCTCACCTAGATACACACTCCTTGCCACATACACACACACACACCGATAAACACACACAAACTGTCATACACACTCACTACTTCAGAATACATTCATACATTTTGCCAGACACAAATACACAATGTCATGCACACACAGTCACATACATAGGTACACACAGTTTCCCACTGTCTCACACATGCCACACGCAGTGTCAAACAGACACACAGTCATGCACATACAATAACACACATTCTAATGCACTTAGACATAGCCAGATCAGTCACACTTTGTCAAACATACATACAGCCAGCATGCACTGTCAAATACACACATCCAGATATACAAATTTGCATGATCAAACAGACACACAACCACACACACCAACTTTTAAACCAATACAAAACAAAACTAACTCACACTGTCAAACTGACATACAGACAGAGACTTGCACACACAGTCAGACTTAAAACACAGATCCCCAATCTCTTTCCTAAACAGTAACTAGCCATAAATATCCCCTGCTCCTACCCTTTGATCCTAGCAGCAAATTATGTTAATAATAAATGTCTAAATAAAAACCAAATGTGTGTGTGTATGATAGGAGTATGTGTGTGTATGAATGTGAGTTATGCGATTGTGAATGTGAGTGTGTGTATGAATATGAGTTCGCAAATGGATTTGAGTATGTCCATATGTTTACGTTTTTGAGGATGTTGGTGTCTATATGTGAACATGTAGTTTAGAGGCATTGCAGAGAGACATCTAAAAATATTTACAGTTGGAGGGATGCCAATATATATTTCGGATCAGGTTGCCAGGTAATCTAGGTAATACTCAGTGTGCACGTTTTGGGATTATTATTATTAGTGCACGGCAAGTAAGATTGTGTTTATACATTGGTAAAAAAACAAAAAAAATATTACATGGTAAGACCAAGTGTTGTAGAAGTATGTGTGTACTCAAAATGTCTCTATTTTTACATATATTAGGATTTTATTTTAGGCTTAAAGGACCACTATAGTGCCCTGAGGGTGCCCCCACCCTCAGGGACGCCCTCCCGCCGGACTGGGTGGCAAGGAAAGGGGTTAAACTTACCTTTATTCCAGCGCCGGGCGGGGAGCTCTCCTCCTCCTCTCCGCCTCCGATCCTTCTCTTCGGCTGAATGCGCATGCACGGCAGGAGCTGCGCGCGCATTCAGCCGGTCTCAGAGGAAAGCATTCATAATGCTTTCCTATGGACGCTTGCGTCTTCTCACTGTGATTTTCACAGTGAGACGCACGCAAACTCCTCTAGCGGCTGTCAATGAGACAGCCACTAGAGGCTTTAGAGGCTGGATTAACCCTATTATAAACAGGGTAGTTTCTCTGAAACTGCTATGTTTATTAAAAAAAAAACGGTTAATCCTAGAGGGACCTGGCACCCAGACCACTTCATTAAGCTGAAGTGGTCTGTGTGCCTAGAGTGGTCCTTTAATATTTAGATTGTACAGCAATGTACTATGAACATCTCTATGCAGATTATGCATATGCCTAACCAATGACTTTACAACAGCGCAAAGGGGGCAGATTTTACTGGTTCATGTATTCTTTAGGGAGTCCACAACATCTGCTCCTTGGGACCAGTGTGCAACAACAAACGGGAGAGGTGGATTACTGAGACTTAAGGCGTCTTATATTCTACACATCCCGGGAGCTGCTTGTACTGGTTGTAAGAAGAAAACTGGCTTGTTTCTCCCTCTCCTATACAAGGTGGTGAGAGGAAGACTGGGTTTATAAAGGTGACTGCCATCAAATCAAAAATAAAGACTGGCTGCTACCTCCTAAATACCAAGCCACTCAATGATGTTTCTCAGCCATGAAAGTCTCCATAATGTCACTCTAACATTTCTATTCAGTAGGAGACGTTTCTAGTTCTGTCAGTCCAAAGAGTACAGTTTCCACAAATGTATTAGATGCACATTATCATTATTAGAGCTGGTTGAGGTTAATGGTTATAAGAAAGGTCACTGTGGGATAGTATGAATAGATCGGATAGCTTGCAGGATTTTAGATAGATCTACATTTGTGGGAGTACATAAAAGAAGCAGGGGTAGGGTTACATTCATAATAAAGATGACCCTGTTTAAAATAGTGCACCAATCATGAGTGTATAATACACATACATAATACATGAGAAAACAGTCCTTGTACATCATGGCTTGCTTGTAGACTATAATACATTACAGTATATTATATTCCAACATTTGTGTTGGACTATTGATATCTTTGAATTTGTTACAATATACAGGAAGTAATAAATGTTACCATTGTTGTACAGGTGACTATACTGAGAAATATTTATCTTTCAAATGTGTGTGGTATTGTTAGAGCTATACCTTTTTCTGTGCTTAAAGGAGCACTCTAGGCTCCCAGACCACTTCAGCTTAATGAAGTGGTCTGGTTGCCAGGTCCAGCTAGGGTTAACCCATTTTTTTTATAAACATAGCTGTTTCAGAGAAACTGCTATGTTTATAAATGGGTTAAGCCTTCTCCCAAAGCCTCTAGCGGCTGTCTCATTGACAGCCGCTAGAGGCGCTTGCGTGATTCTCACTGTGAAAATCAAGAGTCAAGAAGGAATTTTTTCCTAGTTTGTGGCAAAATTGTAAGCGCTTCAGACCAGGTTTTTTGCCTTCTTTTGGATCAACAGCAACAACATGTGTGAGGAAGGCTGAACTTGATGGACGCAAGTCTCTTTTCAGCTATGTAACTATGTAACTATGTAACAGTGAGAGCACGCAAGCATCCATACTAAAGCATCGATAATGCTTTCCTATGCGACCGGCTTGTGCACATTCAGCCGGCGGGGAGGAACGGAGGAGGATCGGAGGCAGAGAGCTCCCCGCCCAGCGCTGGAAAAAGGTAAGTTTTACCCCTTTTCCCCTTTCCAGAGCCGGGCGGGAGGGGGTCCCTGAGGGTGGGGGCACCCTCAGGGTACTATAGTGCCAGGAAAACGAGTATGTTTTCCTGGCACTATAGTGGTCCTTTAAGGAGCTTATATGTGACTTAAATTTAATTGTAATATTTGCATTAGTAGTTGAAAATAATTTAGTTGTACCTTTCATTTGAACAGCTCCAATATGGAGAAGGAGTTAGTTTCCGAGAAGAAGGAAAACCAAAACCTTAAGCAAGATCTTCAGAAAGAGAAAGATATTTCATGTTCTCTGCAAAGTGAGCTGCAGCATTTGACTCAATTTAAAAGTGTAAGTACTTAATTTTGTGTTATAAGTACTTTTCAAGGAACACTGGTGTTACAAACTGCTCTTTGTAACTGTCCCTTTAAATGACAAATTGCCCTGCTTCCCTGGGTTGTGGAGAAGCCTATTTACCAGCCTTCTTCCGCATGACTATGGCCCCTGGGAGATTGTGAAAACGTATGGACTTTTATTGGGTGTGTACGGCCCTTTAAGACAGTCGGTGGGCTTATGGACTCTTTATGGGACTGGTGCTGGCCCTTTAACCCCTTAAGGACTGGACCTTTTTTGCGATGTTGTACATTTGCGACCAGGCATATTTTTACACTTTTGTGGTGTTTGTGTTTGGCTGGAATTTTCCGCTCTCTCATTTACTGTTCCCATACAAATTATATATTGTTTTTTTCAGGACAAAAGGGGCTTTCTTTACATACCATTATTTATATAATCTCATGTATTTTAATTTAAAAAAAATAAAAAAATATGATGAAAAATTGAAAAAAATACATGTTTTTTGACTTTTACTTGAAAAATCTTTTACTCATCTACAAAAGCGAATGAAAAAAACTGCTAAATAGATTCAAAATTTTGTCCTGAGTTTAAAAATACCCCGTGTTTACATGCTTTTTTGCTTTTTTTTGCATGTTATAGGGCTATAGGTACAAGTAGAATATTGCGGTTTCAAAACATAAATTTTTTAAATTTATCAATAGTGACATTGTAACACTATTATCTGTCATAAATCTCTGAATAACACCCCACATGTACATATTTTTTTAAAGTAGACAACCCAGGGTATTCAATATGGGGTATGTCCAGTCTTTTTTAGTAGCCACTTAGTCGAAAACACTGGCCAAAGTAAGCATTCATATTTGTTTGTGTGTGAAAAAAGTAAAAAAACTAAATTGAACGCTAATTTTGGCCAGTGTTTGTGACCAAGTGGTTACTAAAAAGACTGGACATACCCCATTTGCAATACCTTGGGTTGTCTTCTTTTGCAAATGGTATGCCATCATGGGGGTAATTCTCATTCCTGGGCTACCATACGCTCTCAAAGGCAACGTAACCAACCTGGCCATTTTTAATGTAAAAATATTTGACCCATATATTTGACCTTGTAACGTTCAAAAATGCTATAAAACCTGTACATGGGGGGTACTGTTTTACTCAGGAGACTTCGCTGAACACAAATATTAGTGTTTAAAAACTGGAAAACGTATCACAACAATTATATCATCAGTAAAAGTGCTGTTTGTGTGTGAAAAATGCAAAAAAAGTCACTTTCACTGACAATATCATCGCTGTGATATGTTTTACTGTTTTGAATCACTAATATTTGTGTTCAGCGAAGTCTCCCGAGTAAAACAGTACCCCCCATGTACAGGTTTTAGGGTGTCGTAGAACGTTACAGGGTAAAATACAGTGCTAGCAAATTAAATTCTCTGGAATTTCGGCCTGGGTTGGCAGGCAGGTCCCTCAAATTGCAATCAATAAAATTACTGAATTATGTAAAAATATTACATAAATACGCACGTAGAATTTAAATATATATGCATATTTATATATTTGAAGTCTACGTGTATATTTATATAATTATTTATGTAATTTTGTATATGGACATATGTATATTTCTTATTATTTTTATTTATTTTTATATACATAGATATATATACAAATTCATTCTAAGTGTATTTTGATATAAATATATATATATATTAATTTTAAAATACAGTTAGAATAAAATTTCATATAGATATATATATTTTTTTATTTTTTTTATTATTATTTTAAAAATGTTTTATTTAATTTAAATTACTTATTATTTATATTTTATAATAATATATATACAATATATATAGTTATTATATATATATACGTGCGTAATTTAATTATAAGTGTATTTTTATATTAATATAAGTACATATTAATATAAAAATACACTTAGTATGACATTATATATATGATAGACATATATTATATAGATATAATATATGTCTATATATCATATTTATACACATATATAATTTTTTAATTTTTTTTTATTAACACTAACTTTATTTTTATTTTTTTGATTTTACACTAGCAGGGAGACTGCCTGTCAGCACAGACAGTCCCCCTGCAGGCAGCACTATGGACACCTATTGTGACCATGTGATCGCTGTGTTAAGCGATCACATGGCCACAGGGGTCCTAAATCAGTGTGGGGAGACTGTCTGGGCTGCAGGCAGTCTCCCCACAACCGGAGGAACACTGATCGCCGCCGGGGGAACGACGGCGATCAGGTAAGTACCCCCAGACCGTTAGGACGGTTCAGGACCGTCATCGGTCCTCAAGGCAAAAATGCCGATGACGGTCCTGAACCGTCCTCGGTCGCTAAGGGGTTAAGCACCTTTTTGGGGCATAGAGAAAATTGGGACACTGCCCCTTTAAGACAGTGTCACCAGACTTGTTTGGGACACTGCCCCTTTAAGACAGTGTCCCCAGTGTCCCCAGACCTGGTTAAAACCCTTTGTGCCTAGCTTTTTCCCACTTGGTTCAGTAAATGGGGCTTACTGAACCAAGTACCACACAGGCGGACCACCTGTATTGGGAGTGTGTCGGCAATTTACCTCCAAGAAGCTGCGGTTAACCGCAGCTTAATTGACAATGCTGGGTGGCCTTTGTTCGTTTGCCAAACACGTGGTGGCGGCCATCTTTGATCATTCGCACGAGGTCAGCGGTATGTGTAGCCAAATTCATGGAACTAAAATCGGCTACACGTTTCCGTGAACACCGCTGAGCCTTACCTTCTCCCATACTGAACTTTCAGCCGCAGAGACTGAGTCCCATTCGGTGATGGGACTTAGTCTTTTTTCAGCTCAAAATAGACCGACCGCACAGCCCAAATCTATGGAACTGTTTTGGGCAGGAAAATGTGCTTGCGGTCGGTCATAAAGGGACCTCCAGCTAACCTTTAACCCCTGGATGGATTTGGCTGATTTTTGGCTATGTATATATTTGAAGGTTGCTGATTCTAAATATGTCATTTATGGAGATTGGATGTGTAGTTTTAAAGTTACAGGGTATGTATAAAAACTGTATTTTTACCGCCTGTGTTAATTGTGTTAAACCATTGTGTAACATAATTATATCATAGGCAGAGGGGAGGATTTTTGTATGTAATTGCTGGGAGTGTTTCTGTAATATATGTGTATGATTGGCTGGTTTGTAAAACCCTGTGGGTGGTCCTATCTAAGGGAAACCTGCATAAAAGAAGGTTCTTTTAGTGTCAATAAACAGAATGACTTGACCCTCTAACTTGCAGCCTTGACTCATGTTTGTAGGGGACAGCTGTAATCACTACAGGGATTGCTATGCTCTGCATACTCCCTTAGCTACCGAGCTCTTGTTAGAGCTCTTGTTCCTGATCGT
Organism: Pelobates cultripes; assembly: GCA_933207985.1. Taxonomy (NCBI): domain Eukaryota; kingdom Metazoa; phylum Chordata; class Amphibia; order Anura; family Pelobatidae; genus Pelobates; species Pelobates cultripes. The sequence goes on from OW240914.1 coordinate 248,091,756, forward strand.
GCTTCGCTCTACAGAAGGAAGAGATTCACCTACTGGAACCTGGAGCCTGGTCGTAGGTCCAGGGTGGATAGCAGACGGTGAGATCCTAGCCCAGCAGCGGCGGTTCATTGAGTCTGCAGTACTTATGGTGTTTATGCAGTAGTTATGGTGTCTATGGTGCTGATGGTCCTTTGGTGAGCGCTAGGAGCATCCTTTCTACGGTCCAACTTCCAGCCAGCCTGGAGGCAACCGTTACAACTGATATTTAAGCACCACACTGTATAGGAAAAATAAAAATGGAAAAAAGGAAAAATAAATACATGCACAACTTAGCATAGCGTCCAATGGATTATTATTATTTTTGCACACACACAACTTGCAAGTTCTAAGGTGTGCACCCAATATGGTGGTTGCCTACAAAACCTCTTCTTCAGAAGGGAGTAAGTCACAGTCCTATCAATCCACAATGGGGAGAAAAACCATAGCCATTAAGGATATTTCCCGGATGTTGGTGGGCATAACAATACAACCTAGGGGCGTATCCCGATAGCTCCGCAGCCCCAGTGTCAAGATTGGGTAACCCACACACACACAGAGTATAGGGAAACCGTAACCAGAATGAATAAATAAAAAGAGTAGGTACGTATACCGAAAAATACAGAGTCAAAATAGGAAGCCAAGGTCAAGGATACCAGAGATACTCAATTACAAAATAACAAGCCGAAGTCAGGAAACCAGAAAATCAGAAAAGTCAAATACAAAGCCGGGTCAGTAACGAGAAAACCAAAACTACTTCACAGTAAGCACTCTCGGGCAGAATAAACCACGACAGGGCAATGATCTCCAGAAAGAGGGAAGTTTAAATAGGGAGAACAAAAATTTTATTGGGCAGCATCAACACCCTGCAACATATCACAGGGCAGATGATGTGTCCCAATAATATGACCTGTCACTTTAATGCTATAAAAAGCCTGCACCTACACGGTCCTGTAATTTCCAAGGACTCCTGTAGGTGGCGCAAGGCTGCCAAAAATTTCAGGAAGCCTTGCCAGAAGACAGATCATGCAGAGGCTGCTCTGCAGTGGAGAAACCACCGGGAAGGCATGGGACCGGAGACTTTGTGGCTGCTGCACAGCACGCCGCATGTGCCGCGCGGCATACCGAGGTATGACAACCAGCTTACAGAGCAACAATAAAATCCTGACCTACCACGCAGTGATGGAGAGAACAAAAGGCCAACTAAACGGGACCCTCGCACGCTGGTTTCCGAAGACCTCCGACACCCCAGAGAGCTTGAGAAGCAGTAAATGGAGAAAATGGCGCCGGCCTCACCTGGCCCGAAAAGCCTTGCTGATTCACTTCAGGGCTCGATTAGACACAATGCCCTAATGCATATATCTGCTGAATTGGCCTTCCACCGATTTCTACTCACGTGACAGGCAATCTATGGTGGCTGAATTGCGCTCAATAATCAGAAAAGAGGTCCAAGAGGTACGCAGAGACCTCGCGTTGCTGGAGCGCAGAGTGGAAGAGATGAAAGCCGAAAACCAATTCTCAGCTCAGAGACTACAGGCAGCAGAACTGGCCACAACTAGACATGGCTTGGTGATTATCAAGCTACATAGGCAGGTTAAAGACCTTGATAACAGGGACAGGCGCAGCAATGAGCATCAAGGGCATGCCGGAGACGGAAGGGGAATCTCTATGCAAAATACTTATAGGCCTGTTCTTGCTAATCCTCAGAGACGCATCCCCTGCAGATTTCAAACTGAAGAGGGCCCACAGGGCACTTAGACCCCCACCCCCCAGGCAAGAGGGTCAGCATTAAGACGTAATCTGCTGCTTCCAATCCTTCTGGCACAAAGGCACGATCATGTGAGTTGCACATTCACAAACCTCCATCCCCTACATGCATGTCCAAGTCTCCTTTTGGGCATGCATGTAGGATGCACAGAGAGCCCTCTACTTTGAATCCCCGAAGTAGACCGGCCGCACAACCTGATTCTCTGGAACTGTTTTGAATTGCATTGAATTTTTGAATCCCTGAACTGATCTGGGTGATTTTTGGATATGTTGGTCACCCAGATCAGGGCTATCAGGGGATTTAACAATTGTGGGGATATCATGTGGTTTTGGGGTACTTTTGGGAATTTGTAAAATATGTTTTTTTTCTGCCTGGAGATAATTGAATTGATACAGTATCTGACCCAATTTTCTCCCAGGCAGAGGGGAGGGATTGTGTGTTTTTTATGGCAGTGTTGTGCATTTAATCACTGTTGTTATTGGTCTGCATCTTTGTGTTGGAGTCCCCAACAAGGTCCACGTGGGTGTACCCCTTGCATGGGGATTGTCATAAAAGGCCAGTGTGGCACCATTAAAATGCAGTCTTGCTTCACCCTCAACATAGAACCTATACCACTAGCTCTTGTACGAGCTTCACAGCTATATTCTCTTGGAGGAGAGGTTCACACACTGGAAGCTGGATCCTGGTCTTGGGTCGAGGGTGGGTGGAGGGCGGTGAAACCCCAACCAAGCTGCGTCAGTTTGTGGGGTCTACAGTGCTTATGGTGTCCGGCGTGGTGCTTATGGTCCTCAGTGTCACCCATTTGAGATGGCAGGCGGTCCGTCACAGGCACTAAAAGGGCAACAGACCAACATACCAATGGTTTTTGTTTCATGTTGTGGGAAGGAGGAAGAATAGTGGATTTTAAAGAAATTTCTGTATACAGTCATATGTTTTATACCCGTGTGATTCAAAAGATCGCCTTAATAACAACTTTGTTGCTTCTTCTCTTATAAACTCATACACATTATACTAACATTAAAGTCAGCTGGGAGCTCGCAGCAGCTAAATAATTAACTATCTTTGAACCCTAACACCTAATTGCCAGGCTCCTTATGTAATAGACCCTTATTGTGTATATTGATCAGAGACGAGGTGTAAGTACTGGTCCAGTTTGGTCCACTCTCACCTGGTCAACACCTTTTGATCACTTGTGGTTACCTGCTGTAGATAATGTTTCTTTATCTCCCAACCTTTTACCCCCACCCTCCGACACTGGCATTTTCTGGTGGGGAGACCCGCTCTCCCCGACATCAGGCTGTTGTTTGAGCGGCACACACCACCGGCGTTAGCCAAGAGGGCACCTGCCACCCAAAGAGCTTTGGATGCCTCAGAGGATGCCTCAGAGGATGTGATGAAGAGGAACCCTGCACCTCACGCTGCTCCAGTAAAGAGCACCCCCAGCATTGAGTCCGGCGAAGACTCAGCCCCTTCTACAAAGAGGCTCCTAGCAGACCTGAGACGAATCTGGAAGGCAGACCTGAGGGAGACCCAGACTGAAGTGAGCACACTGCAAAAGAAAGTGGATACTGAGGAGAAGAGGGAAGAAGCCAGAGACACTCAAACCCAAGACAACACGTAACAAATCACAACCCTCACTACCCAAATCCAACAGCTACAGAAAACAGTGACCTCGTTGTAGAGTCGCCATAGACGCCTGGACCTTCCTTTATGTGACATCCCAGAGAGGATAGCAGGGGGTGACCTGCTACCGTTCATCCAGCGAATGATGGCACATATGGGCCTTACTGGAGATGCTGACCCACCACCAATCATGTCCTCCTACCGGGTGCGGAAATCAGTGATGGCTCCGGCAGAGGTCCCTAGAGATACCATCACCATTACAAGGGACATAGCGGTGAGAATTGCAATTATGAACAAGACCAGATCAATGGAAAACGTTACCTCTAAAAATTGCACAGTGTCTATATACAACGACCTCCCATATAGAGTCCTGGTGGGAAGAAGAAAACTGGCACCAGTAGCCCAAAAGACCACTCCATCAGGTACAGATGGACCTTAGGGGGAAACACTTGAAATCTCCCATATGGATAAGACACTCACCTTCTCCTCGTTGGAAGACCAAGAGACCCTGTACCACGAACTGGGAATACCAGGCGATAATCCAGCAACAGGTCGCACCCCATCAGGGGAGGACAATACAGGAGGGAGAGACACCAGGGTCAAGAAGAGCTGATCTGACCACCCAACTGCAGTAAAGAAACCGCAGGTGCCAACTCCGACTCATGGGAGCAGCCCACCCCACCTGGCACTACCCTCAGCACAGACAAAGCACTTAGCTCAGCAGAGGAGAACCGCAGCCCAGACGGACATGTGAACAAAAATCACACATTGGGACTCCTAAAAAATGAAAAAGTGTATTTACATTTTCATAAACAGATCAACGTTTCAGCCTACAAACCGGCCTTTATCAAGATTTGTCGGCCAAAACTTGATCTGTTTATGCAAATTTAAATACACTTTTTTTCATTTTTTCAAATCCATCGAATGCTCTCTTTATCTTTGATTATATGTGCTGGAAAGCACTCTGGTATTGTTACAGGCATTTAGCTGAAGAGGGAAAAATGCCAGAAACCATCACTATTTATATATATGAGAGAGATATTAAAGGGGATGTTTCTCTGTGGGTCTGGGCTGTGTGTTTGTGTTATTGCCTTCTAATAAATACCTTTTAATTTGGCAATACACCACATGACCTGGGAAGAGAGGCAGTGAGATATTTATAAATAAGTAAATTTTTAAGTATGAACAGATCAGATTTATTTTAGAAAGTAAACATCTCAATTTTTAACAAAACTTTTTGGTTTCAGGACACGTTTTATTTACAAATCCTTGACACGGTGATGGGCACCAAGTTTTCTCCAACTTATGCCAAGCTTTTTATGACCCATTGGGAAAAGTATGTTTACCAAGGCCACCCATGGACTGTAAACTCAGTGTCTTATCGTCATTTTATAGATGAAATATTTTTTTTGTATATGGACAGGGAATACAACAGAACTAGATTTATTTTTAAAATACCTCAATAATAACTGGTGTAGAATTATTCTCACATGTACCAGTAGCCCTATGAAAATAAACTTTCTTAATCTTAATATATGAATTAAGGATTCTGTTATTAAAAATAAAAACTTGTTTAAACCAGTAGAGGCGAAACAATTCTAAAACAAGCTGTCTTGGTTTATCAATGCTCCTAGAGGACAATTTCTCAAAATTTGGCATCATTGTACAGAAGACACAGATTATGTGATTCAGGCAAATAATATTAAAAATCAATTTGTAGATAAGAGGTATAATATCGTGGAACTAGACAGGAGCCTAGAAGGGATCTCCTGACTTACAGAAAGAAAGAGGGGAAACTGAAGACAAATAATGCAATTTTAACACCAACAATAGAAGAGTGCAGAAAGCCATTCAAAAACACTGGCATGACCCTATTTTAAGTATTTAAAGCAAGAACAGTAGGTGTGCAGAACAATATGTGGAATAGCAATAAACAGAGTGTATAAATCATGCAAAATACCACACACACACACACACACACTACTTGGGTGTTATTTTGCATGATTTATAACACACTACTGCATCTACTTGGGTGGTATTTTGCATAATTTATACACACACTACTGCATCTACTTGGGTGGTATTTTGCATGATTTATATGTAACACTACTGCATCTACTTGGGTGGTATTTTGCATGATTTATACACTCTGTTTATAATTCTACCCATGATTGCTATTCCACATATTCTGTGCACCTACTGTTTTTGTTTTATGTATTGGTTCTTTGGAGATTGTGTATATCAGAACTCCCTGTAGGTTGCTGCAATCTTCTAATATTTATTTAAAGCAATATCTAGTTCTGTTCCCATTGCACCAACTTATTCTGTTTAACCTTTTTACCAATTTTAAGTATTGCCCCCTATACCACAAATCATATATAGGAGAGCCAAACATTTCAAGGATACATTGGTACGAAGTTGCTTGAAACCTGTAAAACCTATACATTTTTAGGCGACTCTCATGCTCTGTGAACTTGTCACCCCTTTCTGCTGTAATACTTAACATTCTTTTGAGGCCTGCCACCCACCAGATTCAGAGCATAACCTCTTGTTCAGCCTAAACTTGATCTGGAGCTCTGCTGTTGTACTGGAATAATGATGTATCCTACTTTTTCATGTTTTAGAATAAAAATCAGCCAATTAGGATACACTTCACTTTCAAGGCATCATATTTTCTGCAAGTGTTTTTAACCCCTTAAGGACCAAACTTCTGGAATTAAAGGGAATCATGACATGTCACACATGACGTGTCCTTAAGGGGTTAAAGGGACTCTCTAGTGCCAGGAAAGCATATCCATTTTTGTGGCACTGCAGGACCCTGCAGTGCCCCCCCCTTCTTACCACACCCTATCCCATGTTGCTATAGGGATTAAAACCCCTTCAGTGACTTACATGAATCCAGCGCCGATGTCCCTCGGCTATTGGTCATGCTTTCCTATGGGGATTCCGGCGACTCTGGAGGTCCTCATGCATAGCGTGAGGACGTTCAGCGTCGTTTAAAACACTTTTCGTGTTCTAAGAACACGGACGTCCCTCTAGTGGCTGTCTGATAGATCTCCTAAAAACTGCAATAATTACACTTGTAGGGTTAAGGGTAGTGGGAGTTGGCACTCAGACCACTCCAATTGGCAGAAGTGGTCTGGGTGCCTGGAGTGTCCCTTTAATTGGCCATGGAGCCTGTAGTCCACCAGTGCCTTCACACCTTTTAGTGTTAAGCCATTTTTTAATGGTTCAGCACTTAAGTGAGGCTTACTCTACTACGCAGTTACTTGAGCAGTGGTGATGGGCTCTATCACAGGCCAGCCATATCATGTGATGCTTCAGAAATATATAAGTACATTTGTTGAAGCATCATCTGCTATTAACTATCAGTGATAGTTTGACAGTGTCTGCTGTCACTCTCAATATGTATTTGAGAGTTGTAGAGGGGAAGACGCTAGTCTGGCGCCTGATTGACTCCACTTATGCGTTAAACCGTCCACTGGCTCTTTTTTTAAAGGTAAGAAGGTGCCAGTGGACTTAAGGCACCAACACCACTTCAGTGACATGAAGTGTAAAACACTGCAGCCTTCTCTCAAAGGTCTGACTACGAATTTATTGAATAGTAGTAGGAAGAAATAGCGGTCTTGGAGAAAAAAAATCCCAGTCTGTTATTCTCTAACAGTGAGATAATTACCCACAATCCCACAGATCCCAAGTTGAAAAAACTCACTCTTTTGATCAGGGACATTTGGGAGGTATTCTTCAAGTTTTCTAGTTTATGATCTTTATTGAATGTAACATTAACCCCTACATTGAAGATCTACAGAAGGGTTTTTATTGAGTATACATATTTCTCATTTATACTAATTACACTCTCTCTTGACTCTGCATGTGGTTGGCCTTTGCCATTATGAGGTAGATGTCTACAATACGAAAAAAGAGAATTCAGCACTAATTACCACACAATTAGTAAAGGTAGGCAGCAACCCAAAGGAAGGAGAACCCCTCAAGTCCTTCAGTGAATAAACACAAGTAGGGAAAAAGATATATAAGGGCTGCGCCAAAAGTCAGATAACGTATATCTAGAATACTAGTAGATCGTCAGGGATACTGGATAAGGTTTCTTGGTGGATGTAGGTGCGTCTGGTGTTGACCGTTCAGTATATGAAAATAAAAAAGAGGTAGAGGCAACCAATGGTGCAGTATGTAAAATTCAAGGTGCGGTAGGTAACAAAAGTACAGAACTCACATTCAGGAGAGCTATGGCCAGCTCTGGTGTGGATAGTGTACAGCGGTATAATCCCCGCTTATGGGATATGTAGCGGTAGTGCGTCCGTCAGCACCGTCTGGTGGTCCAAAGCTCCAAGAGAGAGGGATAAAAAACAGCAATAGTGCTCTCAATTGTGATGGGATACAGGAGTAAAATAACAGATAAAATAACTCACAAAGATAGAGCAGAGGTACTGCTCTATGAATCGGCGTTGATGGTATGATCCCCACCTGGAATTTCTTGGAGTACTGGAACAGTAAAATTGCCAGTGGAAGTGGAAGTAGCAGGAACGTTAAAATGCCAGGAATAAGTAAAAAAGTTTAAAGTGCAGAGAGAGTACAATAAAAAGAGGATTGGTATGGTAAGGTAAGCAAAAAACTTTTATTGTTCTAAAATACACAATAAAATATAAAAGTAATAAACCATAAACGTGTTTCACCATAAGTGGCTTCTTCAGAATGGGATAAAATGATAACCTGGCAGGGGGTGTTTAAATAGGGCTGTTGTAATTTTAAAATTGCGCCAGAATTGGGATTGGCCAATCAGAGACAGTTTAAGAAGTAACATATAAAAATACAGATTAAAAAGATTCGGATAGAAGATGTATAAAATTCTCCTTCCTTTGGGTTGCTGCCTACCTTTACTAATTGTGTGGTAATTAGCGCTGAATTCTCTTTTTTCATGTTTTATCTGTTTACATTTCCCCTCGTCTTTAGCTGCTTTTAATCCTCAATTATGTCTATCTTCGATTTTAGGAACAATTATGTCATTGATGTTAATCATGTATTTGACACAGAACCTACCAGACCCATTAGCCCTACACCCATTAGACACCATACTCTAAGTCAACAAGAACTCTTAATAAAGCTAGAAAAAGCACTAACATCTCAAATAAAACTAAAATGGGAAGTAGCCACTGTGACAAGACCAATCTCGCCACATTGCATTGGAGAAGCCTGGTTGCTCGCCTGCTGCCTTTGGACTATGGCCCCCATGTTAAAAGACTTTGTTTCGCCTGCAGAAAAGCTGTATTTGTGCTTTTCTGCCGGTTGTTCGGTAGATTCAATCTACCGAACAACCGCATGAATGAATAGACCACCTGGGAGCTGGAGTGTGCCGGCAATTAACCTCCCTGAAGCTGAGGTTAACCGCAGCTTAATTGACAATTACTGGGTGGTCGCGGTTACACCTAGCCGCCTCACGATGGCGGTGTTCCTGAAGCTCCCTGGGTAGCCAGTGCTTGTTCTACCCAGCGGCAGGACACCGAAAGCGGACACTTTTGTCTTACAAGCCCCGCTGAGGCTGGAAGTCTGCAAACCCGTTCGGGAACCGAACAACGGAGCATTCGGGACTTTTAGTGCTGCAATTGTATTCGGTGTGCAAGTACCCAGATAGCCTGCCTTGGAGCCTGTTTGTGTAATTAAAGACTTTGGCTCCATGGCGATTAAACTGTATTTGTGTGGTCTGAGCGCCATTCGCTTAATAATGTGCGCTCAGACCTGAGCTATCTGGGGATATGTTAAATGTATAGTTTTAATGTAATGTGTCTTACCTGGTGTATTTTAACAATAATGCTTATTTTAGTATCCCCATGTGCATAATGGTGATTTGCCTTTGTCTTGGGAGATAATTGAATTACTTCTCAATTATCTCACAGGGCAGAGGGGAGGAAGCCAGGATGCATTGTGGGAATATATTGTGACTGTGTGTCCTATTTGTCTGCTTGTCTGTCCCTTGTCACAGTCTCCCATTTGGTACCCTAGGGGAGTGTCCACCAGGTGGGAGACCTGCATAAATACTGGGCAAGTAGCCCTCATTAAACAGACCACTGCTTGACCCCCAACACAGAGCATTGTCTTGTCTTTGAGGGGATTTACTGAATGCTGATAGACTGATTGCTAGGAGTGTAAGCCGCTTGGATGCTTTTCCTATTCGTCTGGTAGCAGCAATTCGTATGGTTCCTGTTCGTCTGTTTGGAGTGCTATATTGGATGCCGTTCGGGAGTTTGGAGCATTCACTTATTGGTGATTCGTGTGTTTAGTGTTCTGCAGTAGCTGTGCCTGCATCTCTGGAAAGGGGGCCGATCACCTAAACGTTTTTTACCCCTTTGTGCAAAACGGTCCGTTACAATTGGTGGCAAGCGGCGGGATCGTTCCCACAGACTACAGGACAGCTACAGGCGACACCATTCCGTGGATTTTTACAATTTGAGGGCAACGCATGTCCCAGTACAGAGACCCTGACAGCACCAAGATGGAACCAGCAGTGGAATATGACGAGGGTGCCCTGGATGACCGAGATGCGCTGCGCAAAGGCATCTGGTACCAGGCATTGGGTATTGTGGAGTACCAGCGGGGCTAGAGACTCCCCAAGGAAGACCAGTGACTGCAGAAGCGAGTAGCCCTGCGGATGCCCTTTCTGGAAGAGCAGCCCCTGGATGCAGCCCGGGATTGGAGCTCTGAGTATGGCAGGAGATTTGGCTGGAAGATGCCTACCAGGCGCTGTGGTGGTATGGGGCACAGTACCTGCCCTGGACAGCCGAGCATGACAAGCAAGAGGGAGAGGAGTTTGATGGTCCTGGCTTGTTATGGGAGTCTTTTGCAGAGCCTGAGTTTTGGAGCCCTACACAAGCCCGGTTCAGTGATCTCTTGGAGTGGAGGGAGAGCAGGTATGACTGGGACGACACTCCCGAAATTGAGCAAGACCTGGTCCACCTGGTGACCCGAGAGATGGAGCTGGAGCAGGGCTACCAAGATCTGTTCCACTCCAGTGAGAAGGCTCAGCAGGCAAGTGGAGACCCAGATCCATTCAGCTGGGAAGACATTGTTGATATTTACTGGGAAGAACCCCAGGTGGCGGGTGGAGACGGGACCAAGGTCTCTCCACCGATATTGCAGGGAGTTGGGAGCCCGAGCTCCATTCAACCAGCGGGAGATATTGCAGGGAATCGGGAGCCCAAGCTCCATTCCCCAGCGGCAGGCTGAGTTACAGGGGACAGAGATAGTTGCTTCTGTCCCCCAGCAGCAGTGTGAATTGCAGGGAATTGGGAGCCTGAGCTCCATTCCCCAGCGGCAGGCTGAGTTACAGGGGACAGAGATAGTTTCTCCTGTCCAACCAGCAGCAGAGTGAATTGCAAGGAATTGGGAGCCCAGTCTCCATTCCCCAGTGGCAGTATGATTTCTTGGGAATTGGGAGCCCAGTCTCCATTCCCCAGCGGCAGAGTGTCCTACCGGGAATAGAGAGCCCAGTCTCCTTTCCCCAGCAGCAGGACTCTGTATTGGGAGCAGAGACAGTCGGTCTCCCTCCCCCTCAGCTGGAAGTATATATGGGAGAGGAGCTTGTTACCCCCTCTCCCCAGCGGCAGCTTAATATACCAGGGGGAGACAGTAAGCCCCACAACTGTGCAGATGGGACCGTGGTCTCTGCACGTCCAGCACAGGGGGTAGGGACGGTCGGTTCTGCCCCCGAGCAACAGGGCTGTTTAGCCAAAGGGGAGACAGTCGGTCTCCAGCAGCAGAGCTGTGTATCTAAAGGGGAGACAGTCGGTCTCCAGCAGCAGGGCGGTGTGTCTAAAGGGGAGACAGTCGGTGTCCAGCAGCAGGGCTGTGTAACTAAAGGGGAGACGGTCAGTCTCCCCCTCCAACAACAAGGCTTCAACCAGGCCAGTAGCGCTGGCACCAGGGCAGAGTACCGCTGGTCTCTGCCCATGCAGCAACCCACCAAGTCAGCATACCCGTACCCAGCAAAGCCTTGGTGAGGCACCTGGACATGGACAAGCTTCTCCTTTACCCAGGTGTAGTAACCATTTATTGTGGGTGGGCTGTGCTGTTGATTGTGTTTTGTGGGTGGACTGCTGGACTAACAAGGGCACTGACCGGCAGGAGGTCAGATACCCTGTTAGTCTGTTTGGAAAAGGGGAGAGATGTGACGAAACCAATCTCGCCACATTGCATTGGAGAAGCCTGGTTGCTAGCCTGCTGCCTTTGGACTATGGCCCCCATGTTAAAAGACTTTGTTTCACCTGCAGAAAAGCTGTATTTGTGCTTTTCTGCCGGTTGTTCGATAGATTCAATCTACCGAACAACCGCACAAATGAATAGACCACCTGGGAGCTGGAGTGTGCCGGCAATTAACCTCCCAGATGCTGCGGTTAACCACAGCTTAATTGACAATTACTGGGTGGTCGCGGTTACACCTAGCCGCCACACGATGGCGGTGTTATGGAAGCTCCCCGGGTAGCCAGCGCTTGTTCTACCCAGCGGCAGGACACCAAAAGTGGACACTTTTGTCTTACAAGCCCCGCTGAGGCTGGAAGTCTGCAAACCCGTTCGGGAACCGAACAACGGAGCATTCAGGACTTTTAGTGCTGCAATTGTATTCGGTGTGCAAGTACCCAGATAGCCTGCCATGGAGCCTGTTTGTGGAATTAAAGACTTTGGCTCCATGGCGATTAAACTGTATTTGTGTGGTCTGAGCGCCATTCGCTTAATAATGTGCGCTCAGACCTGAGCTATCTGTTAAATGTATAGTTTTAATGTAATGTGTCTTACCTGGTGTATTTTAACAGTAATGCTTATTTTAGTATCCCCATGTGCATAATGGCGATTTGCCTTTGTCTTGGGAGATAATTGAATTACTTCTCAATGATCTCACAGGGCAGAGGGGAGGAAGGCAGGATGCATTGTGGGAATATATTGTGACTGTGTGTCCTATTTGTCTGCTTGTCTGTCCCTTGTCACAGTCTCCCATTTGGTCCCCTAGGGGAGTGTCCACCAGGTGGGAGACCTGCATAAATACTGGGCAGATAGCCCTCATTAAACAGACCACTGCTTGACCCTCAACACGGAGCATTGTCTCGTCTTTGGTGCTACTTCTAAGTGCTGTTTCTAAGTGTGTAGTTGGAGATATTCTGGAGAGTTTTACAGAAGCTTCAACTGTCTAAGAGTTGTGCTAAGAGCTTTCTTTTCTACTGTTACAGGTAAGATTCATCTGTAGGAAAAGGTTACTGATTGCCCAAGGTTTGAATTCCTGTTGGTAATTATAAGGCATTTGATTTGATTAAGCTAGTTACTTGCTGTTGATTGCTGGTTAATTAGCTATTGTTTGCAAATAAGCAGAGGCCTACCCAGGTGTTAAACATTCCTAGTGGGCGGTGATTTAAGGAGTTATATAAGGCTTGGTCTCATTAGCTTGTCTAATATAGCTTGGTGCTACTTCTAAGTGCTCTTTCTAAGTGTGTAGTTGGAGATATTCTGGAGAGTGCTGTTTCTAAGTGTGTAGTTGGAGATATTCTGGAGAGTGCTGTTTCTAAGTGTGTAGTTGGAGATATTCTGGAGATAACCTGCAGGTAATCTGAGGTATTCAGGAGGATAAATACAAAGTTAAGATTTGTTAGATTTAAATTATTCTCATAATTGGAATGGCAGACTTAGTTCAGTGTAACAATTGCTATGCATTTGTTTCACATTCCACTTTTTGGAGGTTTGGTTGTTGTCTAATCTGTAGACAGTTCTCTATCTTGCGGCAGGAGATTGTATTTTTTGAAGTCTGAGATTTGTAAATTATCTGGTGAAGAAACTCAGACTGGAACTGCTGCAAAGCCACTGCCGCAGAGACATGCTAGGAAAGGCAGATGGATTACTGTAGGATCCGGTAGACTTAGAGTTGTGGATAAAAGGCATTTTGCACAGTCTGTTGCTCTTCATAATTCATTTTCTGCACTTTCAGAGTGTAATGGTGTTGTGGAGAGAGGCACTGAGGCTAGTGGTGTTGTGGAGAGAGGCACTGAGGCTAGTGGTGTTGTGGAGAGAGGCACTGAGGCTAGTGGTGTGTTGTGGAGAGAGGCACTGAGACTAGTGGTGTTGTGGAGACCGGCTTGGAGACTATGGTGAGGCCTAATAGAAAGCAGTTGTTGTTGGGGATTCCATCATAAGAGGTGTGGAGATGGACAATGGTGGTCTTGTGAGGTGTCTTCCTGGAGCTACTGCTCACAGAGACAGGAGACGTATCTGTAATATTGTTAAGCAAGGAAAGCAGGAAGGGGAATTGGATGTACTTGTCCATCTAGGGACAAATGACTTGGCTTGCAATGAGGTTTCAGAGGTTAAGGAAGTTTTTAGTGTTTTTGCCAATGATATACGGCAGGTTGCTTCTACACTGTCATTCTCTGAAGTTCTGCCTGTGCATAACACTCAGAATGACAGGCGGATGCGTATTAGGGACTTTAATCTGTGGCTTGGTGAATGGTGTCGGGAGCAAGGATTTGGCTTTATTTCTCATGGTAGCTCTGTTTGGAATGGAGATAAGCTGTACAAAAAGATGGTTTGCATCTTTCTCAAAAGGGAACAAATGTTCTCAGTGAGCAGTTCAGAGGTTTTGCTAGGATGTATTTAAACTAGGAGGGGGGGCAAAAGGGTGATAAAACATCAATCCAATTGTCCCCCAAAACAAGGACAGAAGGTGCCTGTAGCAAGTGTGTTAAAAAATGATAAGCTTAGTCATGTCTACAAATGCTCGCAGTTTAGGGAATAAGATCCATGAACTTGTGGCAATAATGGCAACTGATAGTGTAGATTTAGTCACTGTTACTGAGACATGGTATAATGAGAAAAATGACTGGGACATAGCAATACCAGGGTACTCTTTATATAGGAAAGATAGGGAAGGCAAGAAAGGGGGAGGGGTGGCCTTGTATGTGAAGGATAGCATAAAATATAGCCTAATAAAAGTTAGTGAGGCAAACATAGAGTCCGTTTGGGCTACGTTAGAATTTGGTAATCACACAGTAACTCGTGTAGGTGTGATTTATAGGCCCCCAGGACAAATTGAAGAGTTAGATAATCTACTAGTTGAGGAAATAGCTAAAATGACAATGAAGGGGGAAGTTATCATCATAGGTGACTTTAATCTTCCTGATGTAAATTGGAAAACAAAATTAGCTACTTGTGCCAGGAACACACATATTCTAAACTCCCTACTGGGATTGTCTCTAAAACAAGTTGTTGAGGAGCCAACTCGTAAAGAGGCCATACTAGATTTAGTGTTAACAAATGGAGATTTGGTATCAAATGTTACTGTAGGTGAAAGTTTAGGATCCAGTGATCATCAGTCAGTGTGGTTTAATATAAGAACAGTGACTGAGTCACACCACACAAAAACAAAAGTTTTAGACTTTAGAAAAACAGACTTTTCTAAAATTAGAATATGGGTAGAGGAGTCATTATCAGACTGGAGCAATTTAAATGGAGTCCAAGAAAAATGGGATTATTTAAAAATTGCACTATTGAAGGCAACAGAAAATTGCATTAGGCTTGTCAGTAAAAGCAAAAAATTCAAGAAACCACTGTGGTACTCCGCAGATGTGGCCAAAATAGTTAAAAACAAAAAGTTAGCATTTAGGAATTATAAAAAAAAAAAACAGAGTGAGGAAGACAAAATGATCTATAAGATAAGGCAGAAAGAGGCTAAGCAAGTTATAAGAGCTTCCAAATCACACACAGAAGAGAAAATAGCACAGTCAGTAAAAAAAGGGGGATAAAACATTTTTAGATACATAAATGAGAAAAGAAAAGTAAAACAAGGATTAGTTAAATTAAAAACAAAAGAAGGAAGGTATGTAGAAGTTCTAACCTCAACATATGAGGAAAGGGATTTAGGGGTGATTATTTCTGATGACTTAAAGGTAGGCAGACAATGTAATAGAGCAGCAGGAAATGCTAGCAGAATGCTTGGTTGTATAGGGAGAGGTATTAGCAGTAGAATGGCTCATGCCATTGTACAGAACACTGGTGAGACCTCACTTGGAGTATTGTACACAGTACTGGAGACCGTATCTTCAGAAGGATATTGATACCTTAGAGAGGGTTCAGAGAAGGGCTACTACACTGGTTCATGGATTGCGGGATAAAACTTACAAGGAAAGGTTAAAGGATCTTAACATGTATGGCTTGGAGGAAAGGCGAGACAGGGGGGATATGATAGAAACATTTAAATATATAAAGGGAATCAACACAGTAAAGGAGGAGACTATATTTAAAAGAAGAAAAACTACCACAACAAGAGGACATAGTCTTAAATTAGAGGGACACAGGTTTAAAAATAATATCAGGAATTATTACTTTACTGAGAGGGTAGTGGATGCATGGAATAGCCTTCCAGCTGAAGTGGTAGAGGTTAACACAGTAAAGGAGTTTAAGCATGCGTTGGATAGGCATAAGGCTATCCTAACTATAAGATAAGACTAGGGACTAATGAAATGGGCAGACTAGATGGGCCGAATGGTTATCTGCCATCACATTCTAGGTTTCTATGTTTCTATTTACTGAATGCTGATAGAGACTGATTGCTAGGAGTGTAAGCCGCTTGGATTCTTTTCCTATTCGTCTGGTAGCAGCAATTTGTATGGTTCCTGTTCGTCTGTTTGGAGTGCTATATTGGATGCCGTTCGGGAGTTTGGAGCATTCACTTATTGGCGATTCGTGTGTTTGGTGTTCTGCAGTAGCTGTGCCTGCATCTCTGGAAAGGGGGCCGATCGCCTGAACAGTTTTTACCCCTTTTGTGCAAAACGGTCCGTTACAGCCACTATGAAAAAATACATAGATGAGCAAATCACTCCCCGAGGCTTAAGACTGTTAAAACTCCCTGCCTCAGATCAGGACGACTTAGAATTCATGGACGAATGGTACAGTAAACTTGAATTATGTACATTTGGTCTCATGGAGACTCTAGTCACTAAAAAAAAAAGTAAAAAACTCTCTTTACTAGACATAGAAATTAATGATCTAAAAGAAAAACTAATGCCATTTATGGCCACACGTGTATACAGACAAAACTCCATCCTTATCCAAAGCAAAATAGAAATGGATACCAAACACCTCAAAATCAAAAAATACACAAGAGCCAAACACGACTACGCAAACAAACAAGTGAGAACATGCCATCTGAACAAAAAATACGTCTCTGACAACCCTCCCCACAATGAATACTCCTCTGAACCATACAAATACGACAGACCTCACCACCAACCACTTGTACCCAAACTCTCATACAGACCATCACAACACCACTACCAAGGACACAGACCTTTAAGCCACACACTTATAGGACTAATAACCATCACCACCACACATCTAAGCCATCCTATCCTCACCCTCCACAACAACTACCACCACCCTCCAGATACCGCAATACCTCATACAAACCATCACGATCACCTAACTACTACAATGTACCAGAACACTCACCAAAACCCCAAACACCCCAATATGCCAACAGTGCCCAACAATACTCTAACTCCACACAATCACCTCCCATTCCTAATCACCCCAACCGTTTTCAATTACTGTCAGTAGACTCTGAAATAGAAAACGAAGACCATTTTTTAGAGATTCGTACCCACCCCAACCTACTAACAAACACACCCTATCCTCCACGAAAAAAAAAAAAAGAAGGCGCGTGGCCTGGACACTGACCAAGATGGCCGCTTAATCCCGCTACACCTTACCCCAAAATAGCGATCCAGCAGCTGCAACAACACACACATGGGTCGCAGTCGCCGCACAGAGCACCCACAGACCCCCAGGGACCCACACCCAAGCTCCCAACAGGGACCGATGGACGGTTTCCTGCAACACCCACGTGGGGCCGCCGGCGGGAATGAGAACCCGGGCCTAACGCCGCAGTCGCCGCGGTCCCCCACCTCGATGGGGGGAGGTGAAGCCTCCACTCTGGACCGCATAAGTGAGGAGCTGAGGGTCATAACGTCTGCCATGGCCACAAAAGCCGACCTGCTTACCCTTACTACCACGATCCAAGATGCCCTGAGAGCAGAAATGGCTGGGATCAGGACGGAGGTGAGCGCACACACGGGCCGCATACAGGCCCTAGAACACGTGGTGGAAACTCACACTGCGAGGCACAAAGCCATGGACACTGCCATTTCCAGACAGGGTGAGCACCCTCACATGCGCAGGCACCTTGAAGACCTGGATAATAGGGGGCGGAGGTGCAATATCCGAATCCGGGGGATCCCAGAACCAGATGGAGGGGAGGATGTGGTGAATGTTCTCACAGATCTCTTCCACACTATACTAGGGGCCGATGCTCCACAATCTTTCGACTTTGAGCGAGCACATAGAGCGCTAAGACCACGGTCACTTGAAGAAGGTCCTAGAGACGTGATCTGCTGCCTCCATGCCTTTCCCGTCAAAGACAAAATCATGCGGAAAGCAAGGGAGCAACCCACGTGGCCCTTTCGAGGCAGCTCTGTCTCCCTATACAACGACTTGTCTCCACTCATGTTGGAAGCTAGACGGGCACTCAGACCGGTGACGGCGGCACTCCGCGAACACAACATCACCTACAAGTGGGGGTTCCCGTTCGCACTCCTGGCACGACATAACGGTACATGGAAAGCGGCCAGATGGCCCGAAGATATCCCGCGGTTCCTGGAGGAACTCAATTTACCACCAACATCCTTCACCAACTGGGTTCTAGGCCCGCAAGAACAGGCTCCCCGACAGAAGCGAGCCCCACGCAGGCGAGGCGGCGGAACCCCGATAGGCCGACCGCCTCAGCGCCGTCGACAAGGCCCAGGGCATCAGGATGAGTGAGTACCCCATCTACATACCCAACCCTGGTCGCTTGCGCCCCTGAGCCCGAGAGACTTCCCCACGAGGCCACGTAAATAACTGGACATAGACATGATTCTTCTGGGGGGACACTGTAATGGGGGGGGACTGAGGAAGGCCCTTTCAGCGATACATCTGTACCGTCTTCCCGGGCCTAATGATGTCTCCCCTCCACTTGCGGTAGCATAGACATGTCTTACCTGAATGTCATATGAGCCCTACGACATGAAGCCCATGCTAACACCGGGACACGGGAGACACATGCGTTGGTTGTGGGAGGGGGGCTTAAGGTCAACACCGGCATCAGCGAAACTCGGGGATGTGGCCTGGTCATTGCAACCGCGAAACCTTGGGTGGGGGAATAGCGGTAGGGGGAGAGTTCTGCATGACCTGGATAACCCAGGGACACACTAGTATGAACTGCTGCTTCTGTAATTATGTTTGTTATGGCTTTATGTGATCAATGTACTTGTGCCCCATTGCCCTTACTTATCAATTGCCAGTCTGCTTTATGTCACCTCGTACGTTATATTTCTGTAAAGCTTAAATCACGACAGGAATCCCCTACGCCAGACCATTGAGAGATCATTGGATGGAGAGGTCCACATGTCACATGTAGGACACATACTAAGCGACTAATTAGGGGAAATGGGCAGCACAGACAAACAAACGTGGGGGTCCCATGGGTTCACAGGCACCTGATGACAAACATATGCTTTATATGGCACACACAACGAATGTGGGTAGCAAAGACCTAAGGCTGCCTCTCGGACGACATACCGGGTGGCCCAACATAATAAGAGACCAACGGACATTCGGACCCAGAGCAATGACCCATGACCACACTTTCTCACTATGACACCCCTGACGAGAAGGATGCCACTGACCAGACACCCACAGACATTTGTGTGTTTTTTTGTTTTTTTTTTCAGTACCACACACCAATAGGTGGTGCGCCTCGTGGACATAACAAGCTCTAACGTCCCTGCCATAGACTGCACCTACCTCAGTGACCCCCAGGGATGCCTCTGCTGTAGAGGACTAGGAGACCGGGTCAGGTAACCTAGCACTATGCAAGGGCTGACATGGAAAGAATGACTACCCAGGGGATAGGGTAGCTGAAAGACTTGGACTACTGGGGAGGGATCGGGCCACGGGGGCTTGCGGAGACCGGGGTGGAGAGGGGGACGGGAACCGAAAAGTTAGTCATTCGTTTGATACGAACACAATTATATGGTTATATGGTTATATTGTTATGCTTAAAATGCTACAGGCACTCGCCTGACGTGAACACAGTTATCTGGCTATGTTGTCACCCTTGAAATGTTATTAGGATACTATCGCACCCTTGTTGTGTACTGTTACTATTGCATATAACAAGATAGCACGGATCATGCAACCCCGACTTTAACCCTACGCAATGAAAGGGGCTGAGGGGTAGGGGCTATTCCTGAACACCTATACGCTCACATACACTCGGCTGGTGCCTAGCCGCGCATCCCAACCCACACTCGTGCTTACTCTACACGGTGGAGCCTAGGGGACACCTGTTACCCGATCTGATAGACGGGGCAGGACCCATACGCTCTCACTGTAACACGAGTCACCCCCCCCCCCCCTTCACGGGGGGTGGTTTTTCTGAGACACCTCTGGTCTCAGCGGTGCAGCCTGCTCACGCGGGCGACTAACTATCTTCCTTTTCTCCTCTCTCACTTTCCACTGAGTTGCCTCCTCGTCCTCTACCCTGCTTACCCTCACCTCATCTATCTCTGAACTTAGACTGAACCCCTTGTATAGGTCTCTACCTGACCTGCAACGGGGGGTCATGCCTTCCCTGGGGGTCACCCCGCCACGGCTGGAGGGGGGGGTGGGGGGGGAGAGAGTAGCGCAATGAATACAGATGGCGGACCCGGAGCGCCTATCGCCCCGCTCCTCTGTCTGTCCTCACCCTCAACTGCAGAGGCTTGAATATACCAGAACGACGGACCCACCTGCTGCGGGAATTAAAAAAAACATTGCATATCGGTTGCACTTCTACAAGAAACCCACTTTAGAAAGGATGCTGCCCCCCGACTACATAATAGACACTACCCGACGAATTACTTTTGTGATCACCCACTAGCGCGAAAGGCTGGAGTGGCAATCCTAATGGCGGCAGACCTGGAATTCCACCAGCTAGATACATTACAAGACCCGCAGGGACGCTATCTCTTTGTAAAAGGAACGATCGCAGGTATGCTTTACACCTTTGCTACAGCTTACGTGCCTAACAGACGACAGGCCCAGTTCCTCAGAGGAATGATAAACAAACTAAAAGGCTTCTCTGAAGGAACACTGGTTCTAGGGGGAGAATTCAATGCTCCCCTGGACCCCATCATGGACTCCTCAACGGGACACAGTAGTATCTCGCAACTCAACATACGCTCTATGAAGAGGTCACTGGGGGACATGGATTTGGTAGACTGTTGGAGGACCCTACACCCCTCTACCAAAGACTTCACATATTACTCGGCGCTGCACGATCGATACTCCCGTATTGATTATATCTTCATTTGTCAAATAGGCCTTCAACGGCTGATATCTGCCAAAATGGACCCTGCAACTTGGTCAGACCACGGGGCTGTTACTATAGAACTCGAATCCCGATGACAAACATATGCTTTATATGGCACACACAACGAATGTGGGTAGCAAAGACCTAAGGCTGCCTCTCGGACGACATACCGGGTGGCCCAACATAATAAGAGACCAACGGACATTCGGACCCAGAGCAATGACCCATGACCACACTTTCTCACTATGACACCCCTGACGAGAAGGATGCCACTGACCAGACACCCACAGACATTTGTGTGTTTTTTGTTTTTTTTTTCAGTACCACACACCAATAGGTGGTGCGTCTCGTGGACACAACAAGCTCTAACGTCCCTGCCATAGACTGCACCTACCTCAGTGACCCCCAGGGATGCCTCTGCTGTAGAGGACTAGGAGACCGGGTCAGGTAACCTAGCACTATGCAAGGGCTGACATGGAAAGAATGACTACCCAGGGGATAGGGTAGCTGAAAGACTTGGACTACTGGGGAGGGAGGCTGAATGAAGCTCTCCTTCTGGAACCTGAGACGCGAATGCAAATCTCCCAGGCGCTGGAACAATACTTCCGAGATAATGACACGCCAGATACATCCCCGATTTCAATATGGGAAGCCCACAAGAGCGTCATTAGAGGCACACTTATTCAAATAGCCTCCCGGAAGAAAAAGGTAGCCACACGCGAAATGACAGACCTCTATAGGTCAATCTCGGAACTGGAACAACGGCACAAACGATCTCGCCTACTGGAGACATACGGGGAACTGATGCAGGCAAGGAGACGACTGAAGGACCTCCTTACGAAATGACACCTAAGATCCCTACAATACTCCAAGGGGTTCTTCTATGCCCACGCTAATAAAGGGGGGAAATATCTAGCACGCCTTCTGAAAGGCAACACCCCTCGCACACAGGTCCGCAGCATAACCCTCACATCAGGCGCCACAACGATCTTTCCAAACGAGATCGCAGAAGAGTTTAGGAAATACTACCACTCACTGTATAATATTCATACTCACGACGGTCACAACAATCAAGATGCAGAGGACGCCCGGATACGAGACTACCTACAAGAATCCATCACAAGAACTATCACTCCAGATGTGACGGAGACGCTGGACAACCTAATTTCCGAGGAGGAACTCTCAGCGGCCCTGAAGTCGTCCAAGGCGGGTAAAGCTCCGGGGCCGGATGGCTTTTCCGTTGGGTATTATAAAACATTTTCCTCCATTTTAATGCCTTGGTTTACGAAAGCCATTAACGCGGTCGCCACAGGGGAGAACTTCGGAGCGGAATCTCAGGCGGCCATAATAACGGTGCTCCTAAAACCTGGAAAGGATCCGAAGGCATGTGGAAGCTACCGCCCAATATCTTTGTTGAATGTGGATGCTAAATTATTCACTAAAGCCTTAGCTACTAGACTCCGTTCTGTCCTACCGGACCTCATCCACGTGGACCAAACAGGATTCATACCCGGTCGAGAGGCACGTGACAGCACTCTGAGAGCATTCGCAATACAACACGGGGCACGGACGACTAGGCGACCGCTTCTCCTCCTCTCTACAGATGCCGAAAAGGCGTTTGACCGAGTGAGGTGGAGGTATATGCTTGCGACCCTCAGCAAAATGGGAGTTGGACACAGGCTCCTCACTTGAATTCAGGCACTATATCACAAACCACAGGCCGCAGTTCGTGTCAACGGGGCCCTAACCCCTGCTTTTACAATTTCCAATGGCACGAGGCTGGGCTGCCCACTATCCCCGTTGCTATTTGCTATGTCCCTGGAACCCTTACTCCAAACTGTATGTAACAACCCTGACATTCGGGGATACCCCTGGGAAGGGGTGGAACATAAAGTGGCCGCCTACGCGGATGATTTGTTATTTTTTATCACCTCACCCCGAATCACAATGCCATGCCTGCTGGAAACATTTGAGCATTTCGGTAGAATTTCAGGTTTTAAACTTAACCTGTCCAAATGCGAAGTGCTCAACATCACTATACCCGACACTGAATACCGGGCCTTTGAAAAATCTAAATTCTATCCTCCTTATTGCAAATTTGCATCCCTCATCATGTTCGAAAAACTCGTACTAAAAGATTTTGATAAAATTAAGTATAACAAATATGACTCATACAATCCTACCCATGCCGAGTGTAACACACTAAAACAATTGCAAGAAGACAAAGATATAGTCATCAAGCCGGCAGATATCATTCTATCTAGTAATATGTACATTGATGAGGCACACAGACAATTACACAACACTGAAACATACGACAAATTATCCTCTGACCCCACCCCTACCATTCAAACCACCCTATCCACTTTTTTACAAAAAGGCCTTGACTCTGGCATTCTAACAAAACATGAATTTGACTATCTAAATATCAAATTCCCCAAAATTACGGTTAAATACTTTCTACCCAAAATACATAAAAACATCAACAATCCTCCTGGCAGACCCATCGTGTCAGGTATCAACTCCTTACTATGCAATTTGTCAGAATACATTAACATACTTCTCCAACCATCCGTTAAACTTATGCGCTCCTACCTAAAAGACTCTGTCATTACTAAGTTGTTTAGATAATTTTAAATGGCAAACTAACTACATTTTAGCTACATGTGACGTGCAATCTCTGTACACTATCATACCCCACCATATAGGATGTTAGGCGATCAAAGATATTTTAACTAAAGAAAACAGAATCCCTCCAACCCAAATCGATTTTATCATAGAAGGTATCAACATCATTTTAAATAACTACTTTTGGTTTTTTGACTCCTTCTACCTACAGAAACAAGGTACTGCGATGGGTACGAGGTTCGCCCCAAGCTACGCCAACCTCTTTATGGCCGACTGGGAATCCACGGCCATATGCATACCTGGTGTGCGAACCTCGTAACCTATTTCAAATATATTGACGATTTATTTTTTATTTGGGATGGCACAGAAGCTCTTTTTAACTCTTTTATCCTACACCTTATCACCAACAACAGAGGCATCATCCTGACCCACGAAACCAGTAATGTATCAATTAATTTCCTAGACCTTAACATTTTTATTAAAGACAATACCATTCACACAAAACATTTTTAAAAAAAAGTATGTGTCAACACGGCTATTGAAAGGTCAAGCTGCCATTACAAACCTTGGTTAGAAAGCGCCCCTCAAAGCCATTTTTTACGACTCAGCAGGAATTGATCACAAATAGAAGATTTCAACACACAAGCTAATTTCTTTAAAAAACAAATTTATAGAGAAAAATTACTCACCAACCCGTCTCAACACCACCATAAACACCATCACTAACAAAGACAGACCTCCTAACCTACAAAACTCAACCTACTACTAACCCTATGCCTCTTCCAGTCATTTTAAATTTCAACAATAAAAGTGGCCATATTAAAAAAATCATCAACAAACACTGGCACCTCTTAAAAGAAGATGAAATTTTGAAGAACATCATACCAGACAAACCTAATGTTGTTTTTAGAGGTGCCCCCAATTTTAAATCCATCCTGACCACTAATTTTACCAAAGAAACCAAACCTGTTATTAACTCTTTTATGCCTAATGCCAGCGGTTTTTATAAATGTAAAAGATGTATTGTATGCAAGAACACAGATCCCTCTGTCCCCTCCAAAACCATTAGTTTTAGATCTAATATTACAAACAAGACCTATAAAATCAGAGATTTTATCAGTTGCGACACTAAAAACGTCATCTACCTGCTGGAGTGCCCTTGCGGCCTCCAGTATGTAGGTATGACTACTAGAAACCTTAAAGTGAGACTGACTGAACACTGTAGACATATTAAAAAAGGCTACCTCAATCACTCAGTCTCAAAGCACTTCTGCAAACATAATAATGACACAAAACTTCTTAAGTGTATTGGCATAAAAAAATGTGTAATACCATGGAGAGGTGGTAACATCAAGAATATACTTGGTAAAGCTGAGATGGAATGGGTTTTTAATTTAAGAAATCTCACCCCATCTGGTTTAAATGTTGATTTTGACTTGTTTAATTGTATTTAACTTTTTTTTTTTCTTATATATAACCCCATCTCTGTTAAAATACTACTTATATGCCTTACATTGTATGAATATCTCATGTACAGATCTGTTTTAAACCACTCTCCATGTACCCCTACTCACTATGCACTTTATTGCCTTATTTATGTATTCATATGTATTACCCACTGTAATTTATGCATTTATTCTACTATTATTCCCTCTGTCTTCACTTTTTTTATTGTATTACCTTTCCCCCTCTCCCCATGTGGCCCCCACCCTTCTGCCAATTATATGCCGAAATTCCTTAAAAGGTTCGGCATTTCTCTCTAACTTTAGACTCCAACCATGCATGCCCAGTGCGTGGTTGGCTCTCTTCACGTCCCTCCCTGGTCCTCGCCGCCAGCCACAATATGGCCGACGGCACCTGACTGATCGCATGACGTGATCAGTCACTCCCACTCTTCCTACCACACCCCCTTACACCACGCCGCCGCACGCAATCAAACTCCAAGCCCCATAATGCCCTGCTGGCCGCATCACGTGACTAATGTGAATTAAACAATCTACTATTGTTACACCCTTCGTTTTAACTTCCAAATAATTTATATGGACTCTAATTTTATACATCTTCTATCCGAATCTTTTTAATCTGTATTTTTATATGTTACTTCTTAAACTGTCTCTGATTGGCCAATCACAATTCTGGCGCAATTTTTAAATTACAACAGCCCTATTTAAACACCCCCTGCCAGGTTATCATTTTATCCCATTCTGAAAAAGCCACTTATGGTGAAACGCGTTTATGGTTTATTACTTTTATATTTTATTGTGTATTTTAGAGCAATAAAAGTTTTTTGCTTACCTTATCGTACCAATCCTCTTTTTATTGCTCTCTCTATTAGAGATGTTGCGAACTGTCCGCCGAACTGTTCGCGAACTGTCCGCCGGCGAACAATAGCGTGTTCGCGTTGGGCGAACATATCCGATTTCGGGTCCGCCCCCTATACGTCATCATTGAGTAAACTTTGACCCGGAACCTCACAGCCAGCAGACACATTCCACCCAATCAGCAGCAGACCCTCCCTCCCAGGAAGTGTCTGCTGACTGTGAGGTTCCGGGTCAAAGTTTACTCACTGATGACGTATAGGGGGCGTAACGGAAATCGGATATATTCGCCCAATGCGAACACGCTATTGTTCCCCGGCGGGCAGTTCGCGAACAGTTCGGCGGACAGTTCGCGACATCTCTACTCTCTATGCACTTTAAACTTTTTTACTTATTCCTGGCATTTTAACGTTCCTTCCACTTCCACTGGCAATTTTACTGTTCCAGTACTCCAAGAAATCCCAGGTGGGGATCATGCCACCAACGCCCATTCATAGAGCAGTACCTCTGCTCTATCTTTGTGAGTATTATTTTATCTGTTATTTTACTCCTGTATCCGATCACAATTGAGAGCACTATTGCTGCTTTTTATCCCTCTCTCTTGGAGCTTTGGACCACCAGACGGTGCTGACGGACGTACTACCGCTACATATCCCATAAGCGGGGATTATACCGCTGTACGCTATCCACACCAGAGCTGGCCATAGCTCCCTCTAATGTGAGTTCTTTTTCCTATTATTGCACATTCAACTGTATCACAATTGAGAGCACTATTGTTGCTTCTATCTCTTCTCCTGAGCTTTGGATTACCAGACAGTGCTGACGGAGAGCCCTCCCCTACATATCCCATAAGCGGGGATTATACCGCTGTACGTGATTCACACCAGAGCTGGCCATAGCTCTTCTAAATGTGAGTTCTCTACTTTTGTTACCTACCGCACCTTGAATTTTACATACTGCACCATTGGTTGCCTCTACCTCTTTTTTATTTTCATATACTGAACGGTCAACACCAGACGCACCTACCTCCACCAAGAAACCTCATCCAGTATCCCTGACAATCTTCTAGTATTCTAGATATACATTACCGGACTTTTGGCGCAGCCCTTAGATGTCTACAATAGCTTTTAAGCAGAAGTGCTAAGGGCAAACATGGTACTGAAATTGAAAGATGGGACTTTTAGAGAAACACATTTTATGAGCTATTGGGTAAACATTAGACACACTAGTTGTTTTTGTTTTTTTTTTATTGCTAATATTACAGTCTACATCAAGTGTTACGTAAAACAAAACAGGAGACTACAGTATTACAAACATTTAACACATATAATTGATATTACTTACAAGGTATTAAATTAGTATGTAGTTTCATGCGGTGTTGATCTAATTTACCCCAGGACTGAGGGTTTAAAAGAGGAAAAAATAGTATATTTTCCATATTTTATATAGTTTCTTGATGTCAGGGAAAAGATTTTAGCCATATATTCCATGAAGAATAAAATTTATCCAAGGTATGGTAATTCATGTAAAATTATAATTGTAGTTCCATCACACATTGGTAGTTCACTTGATTTACCCCTTCAGGCCAGGATATTGTTTCTGTGTGTTTCCATATCCTTGCAATAAGTATTATGATAGCCAAGAATATTTGAATAATTAGATATCTATTTTTCATAGTTGAATTTAATTCTAAATGCAGAAGTGCTTTCATAGGAAATGGGATCAATATTATTTTATGTTTATCAGAAATATAATTAAAAATCTTATTCCAGGTATCGGATATCCCTATACAGTGCCACCAAATGGGTAAATAATTCCCAGTTTGTTCACCACACCTCCAACATATTGGAGAATTTGTTTAGTTACATTTTACTAATCTTGCGGGTACCAGGTATCCTCTGTAAATAAACTTGAATAGTTTTGTAAAGACTTAATGAATGAATAATGTCTGTTCGTCCACCCATTGTAAAGCGCTGCGGAATTGGACAGCGCTCTATAAATATATAATAATAATATTCCTTAAATGTGTAAAGCTATTTGTCCAATCATCTATATTTAGTTTTAGAATTATTTGTGCCATGCTACCATTGCTCTAGACACAGAAATGTTAATAATTTGTGCATTAATCTTGTGATACCAACTTGATATTTATTATTAAGTGTTCTTGGATAGCAAGACCACTCAATGGTATCTCACATATATTTTTATATATATATATATATATATATATATATATATATATATATATTTATTATTATTATTAATAAGTGTTCTTGCATAGCAAGACCACTTAATGTTATCTCACATATATATTATTATTATTATTATTATAGCCAAATTTACCACCCCAACTCCTCCCACAGTTTTTACACTACATAGACAGTAATATCGCCGAATGGTTCACGAAATATCGTCGTTCTTGTGGCGAAATTGGTCCCATAGGAATGAATGGCGAAATGTTCAAAACTAGAGTGGGAGCTGGCAAAAGCTTAAAAATCAGGACATGATTTCTAAACTGCCACCACTCCCTAATTTTCAAGCCCACCTACACAAATCTTATATCAAAACGTTCAGCTATCCCTGCTGCCACTAAACATGTCCACGGCTAAGCCATAGTCCTGATAGTTTTCACAATATGACAATTTGTTTGCAACTCATGCCGGCCATTGACATTCATTGAAACTCCACTCTAGCCAGCTCAAAGTTGAAGGGCAATTTCTAAACTGTGACAGTGCCTTCATTGTTAGTATTTCAGAGACATACTATGCATCAAAATGTAGTTCTGGGTCTTGTGATTCTCACAAAATAAAGCTCTTCACTGTAGGATTTATAGTTTTTAAAATACGACCGTTTGAAGATGACAACCGTCAAAATACTCTGACCTGCGCCAGGCTGGAGCAGCAAGTGATGTCATAGACAGAGCCTTTTGTACACCTGCTAATGTTTTTATAAATGTATGTTTTAATGTAACTGTGAAGCACTTTGGGCAACAACGTTGCAATTAAATGTGCTATATAAATAAATAATAACAGTTACGCCGCCCACTCCAGTTATAGACTACTGGTGGAGTCAAGAACACTTCACACAATTTCCCCAGAAATTGTAGCTTTTCTAGTTGAAAATATTATTTAGTTGAGAGATGGTATTTTTATCGATTTATCATATTAAATTTAATTTAATATAGTTGATAATTCTCAATATGGAGTAAAGCGGGGTATTTGGGAGATTCAATTCTTTAGTCAGAATTTTAATTGATATAAAACCAAACAAGCAAACAATGGTGTGGTGTAGTGAAGATAAAACGTGCAATTAGAATTCACGCTTTCCCATCTCTTGTTCCAGAATCCACATATACATGTCAGTTGCTAAAGTTCAATTCTTCAATTTCTTTAATTGCTTAAAATCACATAAAAGGCATAAAAACATGACATAAGGGGGTGTGGCCAACCACAGAGCTTAATGGACACACATTAACACTGTTCCGATCAACCCGGGACTCAATCCATTGTAATCTGAGAATTTTACACAAAATGGGTAATCCCAAAAAGCTGCACCAGGGACAAGGAGGGAAACCCTCTAATACCAAATCGGGCTTGATAAACCGATATTTCAAAGACAATACCGACCGCGAGGAAGAGGCCGGAGCCGTGACCAACAAAATGGTGAGGACGGAATCACTCCAGATCCCACAACCTAACAGCCCTTCCATCTCAGAAGGCTCACAATCTGCAACAGATCTGCAAAACCACAGAATATGATATAAGAGATCTAATAAAAAACTTACCGTCAAAAAACGATCTCCAAATACTTCTGGGGAAACTTGAGGTCACATTCCTATTCAAGATGGACGCCATGGGTTTGGATGTTCACCAGATGAACTTGAGAGTCACGGACCTAGAAGAAGAAAGAGAGCTATTACAAGCACAAATAACGAACATATCCACAACTGTGGACTCGCATATTACTCCATTATGCATCCACACAAAGGCACATTGACGATTTGGACAATTGTGGACGCAGGAACAATTTATGTATACGTGGATTACCAGAAGCTCAGGGAGAAAATTTTACATCAATACTAAACGAACTCTTCAACTTAATTCTAGGGGAACCAGAAGACAACAACATAATACTCGACAGAGCGCACCGTTCCTTACGCCCAAGTGGCCTTTCACCTGATGCCCCAAGAGATATAATCTGTCCCATACACTATTTCTCAGTTAAAGATACCATCCTCAAACTTCTGAGAGAAACGACACAACCGCTACTGTTTCACAGCCACCCCATACAAATATTTCCGGACCTTTCATGGTACACATTACAAGCTAGAAGAGCGCTAAAACCTAATACTGAATTATTGAGACACCGCAATATCAAATATCGTTGGGGATTTCCCTTTGCCTTGTGTCTAATAAAGGGAACACTTCCTCAATCACTTCGCCATCTGATGTCCCCATTTTCCTACAAGCACTGGAATTACCAGCAACCTCAGTCTTGGACTGCAACTCACCACCACCAAACCAGGAGGCTATGAGCCTTCCACGACGCCGGCAAAAAAGCGGTGGAACGAACAACAATTTCAATCCCCTAACCAGAGAAATGGAGGCACTCAAGATGACCGCTGAGGTATGCGGCTAGATAAACTAACAGCGCATTAAACATATTTTACTTACTGACATGGCATCTCTCTCCATAATCAGAAGCTCGACTGCCTGGGATCCCCTACTCCCACCTCCCCTCCTCACCATCCCCTATGGAACTCACACATTTTTTTTTACCAACCTTTCATCATTCTCCCCCCAAAACTCAACTCCAGATACCGTACCATACTCCACAGACTTCTGTCACTCACCACTTTGCAGAAGCAATTGAAGAAGGAAGGCTCAGTTGAAATTTGCTACACAATTTTCTCCACATATCCTTCTCCCCCGAGAAACAAGAAGACAGGAGATTAAGAGAGCAGTAAATTACCTTTTGGCACTGGACATTTTATCTCACCGAACTGGACAGTGTAAACCCACCTTGAATTACCTAATTCACACACTCCCAAGATCTTCAAATGTCAGGTCGTATTATTACATCAAATGTTATGGCTATATGCACTCCCCTATACACCTGTGTGATGATTCAAGTATAAGCATCCCTCCAAGAAACCAGACCAAATACATTATAATATTACACATCGTAATCTCACCCTCTATAATGCCCACCCAGTGGGTAATACACTGACCATGGTAACATATATAGGTTTAAAACGACTTGTAGTTAACCTTATCTGAGCCAGTGCTGATTAGCAATACATACAAGAAGCATTTCAATACCGCATACCCTTCCTCTCCCCCCCTCCCTACTCTTCTATTCTTCTAACCTCCCCTCCCCTGGTTTAACAACACGAGCTCACACATCAAATTACAGTTGTGTAAACAACAGTTCTCCTAAAGAATTTGTACCAATATAGGATTCCCAAATCCCCAGGGTTCAAAACCAGCCACACTACCCCAATTATACACAGGGTTCTATCTCTGTGCCCAGATAAAACACCCTTCACCCTCTATACTAAGAGGAATTAATTACCATTTTATTCTCAACGGAAATTCTTACTCAACTTCAACGAAGTTGAGTATCATCAAATCCATTTATTAGGCTACTGTCATGTGATATCTCTTCCGGGTTCGGCATTCCCGCTATGCGGAGCTGGCCCCACCCCCTTCTGACACGGCTCTCTGACACTACTTAGAGAGACCGTGCCGGAGAGAAAGCGCTTGGTGATTGTGGAACCTACTTCCGGGTATAGACGCCGGCTCCACAAGCTTCTCTCACAAGCCTTCCTAAACCTTTGAAGATAAAAGGATTATGCTTCATCCGCTAGAGGATTACTGGAAAACGGACACTTTACCATTTAACAAGTGGACTCTAATACTGATCTCTTGGAGGACAACTCACATTTATCTTAAGTATAACTTCCAATTTATTATCTGGAATCTCAGTTATTAATGAACTGTTGCATTCACACTAATTATATTGAGGATAACTCCTATCAAGATTAACCACTATGAACTGTTTCTTGCTTTGCAGATATTCTCTGCTACCTGCATACTATTTCTATTGAAGATTATTCCTATGAACCTAAAGAATATTATTCAATACATCACTGAAGAAATACTTATTGATGAACTTAGTATTGTTTGCTAACCAGCAATTTCTTCTTATTGAATTATTACCTATATGATTTTTTACTTACGTTTATCACAATCATTAAAACTTTGTTTGATTCTCTAATTGCCAGCAATCTTCTCTTTTCTTAAAGCTGCAGTATTGATAATTTAAAGATTCTCCGTTTCTTCACTATTGTAATTAAGGAGTTCTACAAGCTGCAGTTGAGTTCCAATTCTAAAAACCCTAGTAGCATAACAGAATCACCAAGCCCCAAAAATGGAACCAGCAGAAGTAAATTCCCAAATTACCTCTTTAACCCATAGAGTTGAAATTCTCACACAAGGCATGCAGGACTTGCAAATTGCTAATGAGAGACTTATTTCTTTATTAGAGAAATACAAAATAAGGTTACTCATTCTTCAAGTGACCCTGCTGTCTGCAACCCTGAAAAATTTTATGGAGATCGCTCTAAATATAGAGAATTTTTGAATTCATGCAAATTATTGTTTACTCTTAAACCTAGGGCTTACCCCACAGACAGGATTAAGGTCTGTTCAATAATGTCCTATTTAAGGGGTGAACCTATGTCCTGGGCACATTCATTTCTGGAAAACAAAGATCCTATATTGGATTCTTTAGATAATTTTATTGAGGCAACGTCATTACTTTATGAGGACCCTAATAAACAAGCTACTGCTGATCTTACTATTAGATCATTACAACAAAGAAATCGTCCTGTGGAGGATTCTATAGCTGAGTTCAAAAGATGGGCTTCAGAAACCCAATGGGATGATATAGCTCTACGTAATCAGTTCTGTTTAGGATTGTCTGAAACAGTTAAAGATGAATTATCTAGAACCACTCTTCCTCCAACGCTTGATACATTAATTCAACTCTCTATCAGTATAGATAGAACAATCAGAGAATGTAAAGCTGAAAAGGCTCTCTCTAATTCACTTTGGAAAAAAACAAGTCCTCCTTTGTGAATGCCTAATAAACCCTTGCAACCAATTGAACCTATGGAAGTTAGGTTTATTAGCGGACCTTTGTCTATTGAAGAAAAAATAAGGAGGAGAGAATTAAATCTCTGCATGTATTGTGCCTCTAATGACCATCTTTTACAAGAATGTCCTCTTCTAAAATGCTCTAAGGGAAGTAAGTTTATCACAATCATTAAAACTTTCAATCTCTAATTGCCAGCAATCCTCTCTTTTCTTAACGCTACAGTGTTGATAATTTAAAGATTCTCCGTTTCTTCACTATTGTAATTAAGGAGTTCTACAAGCTGCAGTTGAGTTCCAATTCTAAAAACCCTAGTAGCATAACACTAACAAGCCAACACTGAACTGAACACAGAACTGACAACACTACTACTTAATACCAAATGCAAACTGTTGTTAACTAAACACTTATACTACACCAAAGGAGGGAAGTCAGGCAAATTTCTAGCTCAAGCCCTAAAACAAGAAAAACAATCCACCTTTATCTCAGAACTCAAACAAGAAAATGGAACTATAATGCGTCACATGCCAAATATCATAAAAGCATTCCACAAATTCTACACCGACCTTTATAACCTGAATCAAACTCACCCCACCAAAGATGACATCCAGCAATCCCTCAATCCTAGGATCAAAAACACACTCCCACATAACAAAATCGACTTTCTTGACGAACCTATCACAATAGACGAATTTAGAAGCACAGTCAAAACGCTCCCATTGGGCAAAAGTCCTGGTCCTGACGGTTACACTGGTAAATACTACAAAATCTTATGCCAAACACTAGCACAACCCTTCATAGACGCATTCAACACCAGAAATCTCTCCTCCTCCATACCTAAATCAGCTCTCGAAGCAACAATCACCCTCACCCCCAAACCAGGCAAAGATCCATCGGTATGCCGGAACTATAGACCAATTTCACTAATAAATATTGACCTAAAAATTCTCACAAAAATTATGGCAAACAGATTAAAACCATTTCTCCCAAACCTAGTACACCAAGACCAATCAGGGTTCGTCCCGAAAAGGGAGGCAAAACATAATACGACTAAAGTGCTAAACCTAATACACTGGGCCCAGAAGCACAAAATCCATAGCACTCTACTGGCAATAGATGCCAAAAAGGCATTTGACAGAGTTAACTGGTCACTAATCACTCAAACGATGCAGCACCTGGGGTTTGGGCCGCGCTGGCTGGAATGGCTGAGAGCTCTCTACTCGTGCCCCACGGCCTGACTATGAATCAATGGCCAACTATCCAACACAGTGGTCATTAACAATGGAACAAGACAAGGGTGCCCCCTATCACCATTCCTATTTATCTTGGTCCTCGAACCCTTTCTACAGGGAATCAGAGATAACAATCATATCCAAGGTTTAACTATCGGCGGAAACGAATACAAGGTGGCGGCCTTCGCCGACTACCTGCTATTCACCGTCTCTAACCCCCTGCACACACTTCCACATATCTTATCAGAAATGGAACGATACAGCTAGGTCTCCAACTTTCAAGCCAATTTAGCTAAATGGGCGAAAAGGTCCCTTAAATATCTAGGAATACAAATCCCAACCCAACCCGGAACCGATCCTGTTTTGGTTGGTTCAGCAGGATTAGTATAGTGAAAATGAATATACTACCCAATACCCAATACGTTTTTTGCAACAACTAATTTTATCTGGTCTAACTCACACCCGAGGATTGCACACAAAATACTAACCAAAAATAGAGACAAATGCGGTTTAAACTTACCAGACATAGAAATGTACCACAAGGTGATCCACCTTACAAGAATCTATGACTGGACGAACGCCACTTTCTCAGGAATCCCACTAGAAGAATGCTCGTGGCTTCCACCATCCCAAACACTAAATCACCCCCAACACGACCCGCATCCCACCATCACACCCACACTCCATGTCTGGCACAGGCTCCAAAAAAACCCAGAGATTTCCCCTTACCTCTGTACCCCCTCACACGCAACCCTCACTTTCAAAGAGGAAACTCGGGAAACACCTACAATGCATATCATGGGGGTAAAACGCTACGACTGAGATATATGTTTGAAAACAACAAACTAAAAACCTTAACACAAATCATACCTGACACCACACCAACAGGTAACCAAAGATTTCAATACAATCAATTAACACACTTTATCAAAAGCCAAGATCTCTTGATAAGAGGAACACGAGACCTGTCTAAATTTGAACAAATATGTGAAACACACTCCATCACTAAAAAACTACTATCTACCATGTATAAACTAATCAAAGATGAACAGGATCCAAACCCACCCAAATGCACTCTACAATGGGCAGAGGAACTTCAGGCAGACATTACACAAAGAGAATAAAATACCATCTTCAGAGTAGCCCACAGATCAACCTCATCCAACTTAGCTCAGGAAAGTAACTACAAGCGCATCACTCATTGGCACTGCACACCAATAAAAATGCACAAAATTTATAACACATCCCCAGAAACCTGCTTGCGGTGTCAACACACGACAGCCAATCACTCCCACATATGGTGGCAATGCCCCACTATAACAAAATTCTGGAAAAGAATACATACGCTCATCCAAACAATCATAGGAAGTAAAATTCCTTTCACTCCCCAACATTACATCTTTCTACTTCCACCACAAGATCTCAGTAGAGAACAAAGGGCACTCTTCAATTTTCTCACTATGGGAGCCTCACAATTGAATATTGGAAACAACCACAAATACCCTCTATCAGAGAATGGATAGGGAGAGTAGAAGACACCAAAAACTTCCAAACATACTCTAGAATCTGGGAACCATGGATTTAATTCCTTAATCCTAAACACTCAAGCACCACAGTACGTTCTACTAAAACACCAAACCTAGACAATAGGGTCAACACAAAATAACGACATTATACCTAGGACCACTTCCTACCCAGGCTAAATAGCATATATGTTCTATTGTCGAATACCTAATATATAATGCCTCTAAATCTCAAAAGAGGTTTAATCACAATAATCTAACAAATATTTGAGACTCTATCTTAGACATGTCAAGAGAAAAATCGTTCCTGAGTTACTCTATATTACTATTTATAATTCAATCTCTAATGCATCCTAACTATACTATTGAAACCACCAATGTATCTATGACAATTTGTTATACAAAACCACAACAACAACAACTTATGTACTCCAATTGTGTTAACAATACCTTAAATGTATTTTGTTACTAATGTTACTTTGTATGTACATATACTAAAATAATAATAAAAAAATAAAAAATGATATAGTATAAAACCAACACCAATAAAATAGGAAAATGTATTGCACTCACAAATGCAGTACAACTAAAAGTGGTCAGTTAAGCATATCACAGGGTCTGAAAGCCCTGTAGTATTTGGCAGATATGTCTTTGTAGATGGATTCAGTCCTCAGTCCACCCTCCTGTGCTGGGCCCAGATCTCTTCAAGTGGGGGAGTAGAAACAGAATTCAAACTTAAAAAATAAAACTGGAGAAATAAAATTGGATTGCTCCTCTGTGCCGACGGGTTTCGTCTCACTGGACTTCCTCAAGGCAGAGCTTATACCCAAAAGTTGAAAGTTCCGCTTTTATAGCCCATCAATCAGGGCTAATCAGTTTCTCTGTGTGTGTGTAACACGTGTTTCCTGTCGACATGATGCAAACCCCAACCAAAAAGATGGTCGCCGTGATCCTGTTTGGCAACAGAATATAACCTGTCGCTCCTACTAACATCAGCGATCAAATCGCAATATGTAGGTAAACATTTCTCTCCCTGATGGTCATCTCAGTGGGGCTACGAGTAGGCAGTTCTTCAGGAACCCCTACATGTGGGAAAATGAGAGTGGAACCCAAAAGATGGCCGACAAGATTGACGCTGGCGACAAGTTCACTGTACCGACAAAAGTCTTGCTGAGACCGATAGCGATCCTCATCTTGGCCGGTTCCATAATACCTCAAGTCAACAACTATTTATAGTACATATATAACTATAGGAAGAATGGTAACAAAGAAAAGAATGAGACAGCGCTAAGTAACTTATAGGCAGCAACCTTTTAAAAGGGGATCCCTCAGACCCTTTAGAGCTAGATAAATAGAAACAATAAAAAAGGCTGCACGCACAAATAAAAATAAAGTCCAATTTAAAAAGAAAGAAAAAGTCCAACTGTTTAATCCTTACAAATGGTCTTTGCTGGTGACGTCTTCTACTATTGTAGTGGTTCCACTTATATGAAAGATAAAAAGGGAGAGAAGGACAACCAATAGTGCAGTACGTAAAGTTCTAATGTGGATGTGAAGAAATAATAGTATAAAACTCACATTTACCAGAGCTAATGTCCTAGCTCTGGAATAAGGCGCATACAGCGGTTTGATCCCCGCTTATAGGATTTAGATGGGTTCCTCTCTGTGATTGGTGTCCAATTCTCGAAATAAAAGAAACAGCCAATAGTGCTCACTGTATAGCAATATTGATAAAATAATAAAAGAATGTACTTACAAAACAAGAGCAGACCAACTGCTCCGTGATGACAGCTTGGGTGGATTGATCCCCACCTAGGATTTCTTTAAGTGCAGGAAACTTCCAGGGATTTTCAAGGTTTTTGTAAAACCAATAAAAATAAAATAATTTTAAAAAGCCAGGGTAAAAAAAGAAAAATTATGTGTCTATAAAAAAAGATTATTGGCACAAACAAATGACCAAAAATACTTTAATATATTTACAAACACAATAATTAAATTTCCATAACGCGTTTCGTCAAAGACTTTTTCAAATGGAATAACAAATGATACCTGGCTTGTAGGTGTTATATAAGAGCATAGCTAGTTTGAATTTGGCGCCAAAAATTGGTCCATCCAATCAGAAATGAAAACATATTTAAAACTTTAAAACATGTCCATAACTTAATCAGTATACAATTTATAGTGTTACAACTTATTTCTGATAGTTAAAAATCAAAAACGAGGGTGAGAAAGTATAATTTTGAACATTAGAAGATAATCACGTGACATACGGCACTTCCGCATTTCGGAAGTTTAGCCGCAATGCCACATGGGAAATGTAGTCAGGAATTAGCCGCGACCGGCGGCCGCATACAAAATAAAAAGGCATATATATAAAAATAGTTTGGAGAGGTCTGATGCCATTACTGAGATTTATATTATAAAACGAAAATTATAAGCTGTAAATTTAATAGATAGATGGAGGGACACGTGATTACTCGGCACTTCCGCAAATCGGAAGTTATAGCCGAAATGCCTACTGGGAGATGTAGTTCCATCAATATCATCTAAAAATGAATAGAATTTCAATAAAAAATAAAATATAAAATATAAAAAGTGTCCCATGATATAATAAGGAAGTTAAATACTGCATATTAAAATGAAAAGCATTAACATTGAATTATAAAAAGATGCAGGATTAAAAACTTAATTTTAAAAATACTGGCATCATTTACACAATGAAGAAAAGTATATAAGAAAGTATATATAAGAGACACTAATATTGTAAACAGCATTAAAAACTTAGATTTCAAAATACAAGTATTATTTTACATACATAATCATAAAAAATTGTATAGATCAAAATCTGCATTAAGACCATGGGGTATAAGAGTCTGAAGGTTATACACCCATTCCATCTCTGTTTTACGGAGCAGCTTTTTTATATCACCTCCACGCCAAGAGGTGGAACATTTTTTTATACCAATGCATTTTAGTAGGCGTGGATATTTATTGTGCATAATAAAATGTTTGGATACTGTATGATTTAAGTATCCATTTTTAATATATTGGAGGCCACATGGGCACTCAAACAGATAAATATTTTTTTTCGTATTGCAGCATATAAAATCATAAATATTATACACTTTTTGTCCGATTGGACATGAAACTTGTGACTTTAGATGAAATAAAATGATCTGTGGTTTTGCATACAATACATTGTTTACATTTATAAAAACCTTTCGTCTGGGGGAAGAAGGATGAATTTTTGGGAGGAGATTTTTTAGTAAAATTTGTAGTTAAAATGGATTTAAAATTGGGTGCTCCTCTAAAAACAATATTTGGATGAGTAGGTATGATAGGATTAAGTATCTCATTGTGTTTAGGTATATGCCAGTGTTTTCTTATTATTTTTTTAACATCATTACTTTTATTATTAAAATTAAAAATAACTGGGAGTACTATTGATTCATTATTTTCTTTATTTTTATACGTCAGAAGTTATTTTCGTTCTTTTTGTTTGACTGTATTAATTGTAGTATTTAAATCTGATTCTAGATATTTTTTCCCATAAATTTATTTTTTAAGAAATCCGCTTGCTCATTAAAATTTCTAATTTTCTAAAAGTTCTGAACAATTTCTACGAAGGCGTAAAAACTGGCTTTTTGGGGCACTCTCGAGCCAAGGCTTATAATGGCAGCTAGATCTATCTATAGCCGTATTTACACATACTTTTTTGAAGAAAGTTTTTGTTTGGAGTTGTCCCTTGTTGATAAAAATATTAAGGTCTAAAAAATTGATAGATTGTTTACTAAATTCATGTGTAAGAATAATACCCCTATTATTGGTGTTTAAATGATTGATAAAATCAATAAGATGGTTCTCTGGTCCATCCCAAATAAAAAAGAGGTCGTCTATGTATCTGAAATAAGAGACTAGGTTTGCCCGCCATTGATGGTTGCCCCAGATAGCTTCTGTTTCCCAGTTAGCCATAAACAAATTGGCATAACTGGGGGCAAACCTAGTCCCCTTAGTAGTACCTCTTTTTTGCAAATAAAATGAGTCTAAAAACCAGAAGTAATTGTTTTTTAAAATAATATTTATACCTTCTATTATAAAATCTATTTGGATATCAGGAATCCTAGCTTCATGAGTTAAAATTTATTTTATAGTTTGACAGCCAATATCGTGAGGGATAATGGTATAAAGAGACTGTACGTCACATGTAACTAATATAAAATTATTTTTCCAGGTAAAATCACTTAAAAATTTTAAAAGTGACAGAGTCTTTTAAATAGGATGTCATGAGTTTGACCGAAGGCTGAAGAAGGGTATCAATATATTGGGAAAGGTTACATAAAAGTGAACCTATCCCAGAAACAATAGGTCTACCTGGGGGATGTTGTTCATTTTTATGGATTTTGTTAAGAAAATAGATGACAGGAGTAATCGGGAATTCTTTGTTTAAAAAATTAAATTTGTGTTTATTTAAAATGTTTAAATTTAGACCTTTATTTAAAAACTTAAGTAAAATAATTTGTATATTTTTAGTAGGTTCAGTTAAATGCTCTTATATAACACCTACAAGCCAGGTATCATTTGTTATTCCATTTGAAAAAGTCTTTGACGAAACGCGGTATGGAAATTTAATTATTGTGTTTGTAAATATATTAAAGTATTTTTGGTCATTTGTTTGTGCCAATAATCTTTTTTTATAGACACATAATTTTTCTTTTTTTATCCTGGCTTTTTAAAATTATTTTATTTTTATTGGTTTTACAAAAACCTTGAAAATCCCTGGAAGTTTCCTGCACTTAAAGAAATCCTTAGGTGGGGATCAATTCACCCAAGCTGTCATCACGGAGCAGTTGGTGTGCTCTTGTTTTGTAAGTACATTATTTTATTATTTTATCAATATTGCTATATAGTGAGCACTATTGGCTGTTTCTTTTATTTCGAGAATTGGACACCAATCACAGAGAGGAACCCATCTAAATCCTATAAGCGGGGATCAAACCGCTATATGCACCTTATTCCAGAGCTAGGACATTAGCTCTGGTAAATGTGAGTTTTATACTATTATTTCTTCACATCCACATTAGAACTTTACGTACTGCACTATTGGTTGTCCTTCTCTCCCTTTTTATCTTTCATATAAGTGGAACCACTACAATAGTAGAAGACGTCACCAGCAAAGACCATTTGTAAGGATTAACCCCTTCAGACCGGAGGGCGTACTATTACGCCCTATTATAGGCGGCTCTAAACGCCGCCGGGCGTAATAGTACGCCCTCCGGTCTTTCGGTACTTACCCGGTCGCGGGCGGTCCCACGCCGGCGAACGCGGTGGGGGGGACTCCCAGGGAGCCCCCCGCGGCACGTCCGTCCTCCACGAAGCCCCCCGGCCGTGTGAGAGTGGGGTCCTTGCGAGGACCCCACAATCACATGGCCGGGGATAGCTGGCTTCTGTATTACCAGCAGGGGGGCTGCCTGTAATGACAGGTGGTCCCCCTGCTGGCTGAAAATAAAATTAAAATAAGTTAAAAGTGTAAAAAAAATAATAATATATACTTAGATCATATATATATTATATATATATATGATCTAAGTATATATATATATATATATATATATATACACATATACATACACACATGTACACCGTCTAGGTGTATTTTACTATTAATATATATATAATTATATATATATTAATATCAAATTACACGTAGACTGATACTGATTAAATATATATATATATACTTATTGTTATATATATATATATATATATTTATATATATTTATATATAATATAAAAAAATAAAAATGTAAATAAGTTAAAAAATAAAATTAAAAAATAATTAAAAATAAATAATTAAAAAATATATAGATGTGTGTTATTTTGTTCTAACTGTATTGTGAAATTAATATATATATATATATATATATATATCAAAATACACGTAGAACGAAATAATATATATATCTATATACATAAATATATACGTATATATCACTATATATACCTATATATAAATAAAAATATTTTTAAAAAATTATATAGATATATACATATATATACACATACGTATATATATATACATATATTAATTCTACATATATATTTATGTAATATTTTTACATAATTAGGTATCTTAATTAATTACAATTAGCAGGACCTGCCTGACAACCCATGCCAAAAGTAAAGGGAATTTAATTTTCTAGCACTATATTTAACCCTATAACTTTCCGAGACACCATAAAACCTGTACATGGGGGGTACTGTTCTACTCGGGAGACTTAGCTGAACACAAATATTAGTGTTTCAAAACAGTAAAATGTATTACAACGATGATATCGCCAGTAAAAGTGACTTTTTTGCATTTTTCACGCACAAACAGCATTACACGGACAATATTATTGCTGTGATACTTTTTACTGTTTTGAAACACAAATATTTGTGTTCAGCGAAGTCTCCCGAGTACAACAGTACCCCTCATGTACAGGTTTTATGGTGTTTTCAAAAGTTACAGCGTCAAATATAAGGCTTGCGTTTCATTTTTTTCACATTAAAATTCGCCAGATTGGTTACGTTGCCTTTGAGACCCTATGGTAGCCCAAGAATGAAAATTACCCCTATGATGGCATACCATTTGCAATAGTAGACAACCCAAGGTATTGCAAACAGGGTATGTCCAGTCTTTTTTAGTAGCCACTTAGTCACAAACACTGGCCGAAATTGGCGTTTTTTTGCATTTTTCACACACAAACAAATACTAATGCTAACTTTGGCCAGTGTTTGTGACCAAATGGCTACTAAAAAAGACTGGACATACCCCATTTGCAATACCTTGGGTTGTCTATTATTGCAAATGGTATGCCATTATGGGTGTAAATTTCATTCCTGGGCTACTATAAAGTCCCAAAGGCAGCGTAACCAATCTGGCGAATTTCAATTTCAAATGTAACGTGCTATATTTGACCCTGTAACTTCCCAAAACGCCATAAAACCTGTACATAGGGGGTACTGTTTTACACGTGAGACTTTACTGAATACAAATATGTGTATTTTATTGCAGTAAAAGCAAACAGTATTATGACACTGACCTTTAAAATGTCATGTAGAACAAAAAAAATTTAAAAAAATAGTATTTTCTCCCATTTTTTTATATTAAATTATGATTCATAGCTAAATATTTGATATTAAATGAAAGCCCTGTTTCCCCTGAATAAAATGATATATAATAAGGGTGGGTGCATTTACTATGAAAGAGGTGTATTACGGTTGGACAGACATGTAGCGCAAATGCCAGGTTTTGTTAACATTTTGTTTTGTTCACAACGTGTACATTTGGCTCCGTCCTTAAGGGGTTAAACAGTTGGACTTTTTCTTTCTTTTTAAATTGGACTTTATTTTTATTTGTGCGCGCAGCCTTTTTTATTGTTTCTATATAACTATAGGAAGAGCTTAACTGAAAATGGGTGGTGAATATGGGGTTTTAAAAAGTACAGGGTGCTTTTTAAGGGAAACAAAATTGTCCCCACATCGGATATAAATACATAATAGAAATAACAATAATCCCAAGTCACACCGATTTGCACATAACAAAAAGTTTATTCATACATACGAAGTACATCAGAATATCTTAACAAAAGGAGAGTCCATAGTATAGTCCATTAATAGTACCAAAAACCACAGTAATAAAGTGATAAATGCAATCACCCATTAAAAAGGTATACTGACCAAGAGCAGAAGAAATAAAAACCCTGACGTTTCGACTATGAAGCCTTCCTCTGGGGGACTTGGGATTATTGTTATTACTAACACCTGTTTATAGAACTGGTGTATATATACACACTAGTACAAGATGTATAATATGTATATATAAAACAGATATATAATAAACGTTCAAAAAAATAATAAAAGATAAATATGGTACAATCTAATAGAAACACAACCTGAACAAGTATATATAGATGAGAAAAATAAAAGAAAATTCTGTCCTATCCAGAAAATACATCTATAAAATCATCAGAATCAATTGGAAAAAAAATAATTCATTGAGCATATATAATATAAATTGTTGAATAGTAAATAATATATAATAGTATATAATATAAATAGTTGAAAATATTAAAATAAATGTGTAGATATGGCAGAATATTTCTGTATAAAGCATCTAGTCCCCTTCATTGCAGAGCTCATCAACATTGGGTCCAAGTACAAGCAAAAAGAATACAGATAAGAAATTGAGACAAAAAATTGAAAGGAGAGAAGAGGGGAAAAAATTTGAAAAAATTGTATTAGTAATTAATAAAGTAATTAACTACATGAAGGCCATGATATCCAGGTCAATGTTGAGACCCTTATTGGCATATGTTTGTAGTTTATATATCCACATTGTCTCTCTCTGACACACCCTCTATACTAAATCCCCCCTTCTAATATCCTATCTAACTACATCAGTATCGAAGCATACAAATTTTTTATGTTGAATCTTACACAATTATTACAGTGTGTAGGGACACTATTTGACCTCTTTCTTGAATAGACCTCGTAAGTGCTCCAGAACACGTTATCTAATTGTCCTGATGGTCTGACCTACATACTGTGCACCACATGGGCACTGAAGTAAATAAATTAATTTTTTTAGTGGAGCAGTTGATAAAATTCCTAATCTCAAAAGTTTTCCCCGTTATAGTGCTGTTAAAAACTTTTATCGACACAGGGAGAAATTTACACATCGCACAGTGGCTGCTTTTATAAAAAAACATTTTGTTTTATTTGTTCTCCCTTCATCAGATCTGCGATTTTATTTTTAAGTGAGATTTTCAATTTTATTTCTTGAATATTTTGTTAGATAATTGTTAAGGAGCTAGTTTTGAGAACTTTATATTTTATTAAAGTTTTTTTTTTTTTTTTTTTTTTTTTTTGTTAACATTTTGTTTTGTTCACAACGTGTACATTTGGCTCCGTCCTTAAGGGGTTAAATATCTATATAGTTTGGCTTATAGTTTTACACACAGATGATTGTGTTGTGTTTTTCTCTTTCTTTTATTAGTGTTTTATTCACTGCCTCTTCAATAATTTATGTGAGGAACTCCACCTATTGTATGTATATTTACAGTTCTGCTAAAAAGTTTGCATACACTTAGAGAATTGGTAATATATATACAATTTTTAAAGAAAACATGAGTGAGCAGGCAAAACACATTTCATTTCTTTCTTATGGGATTCATGTTTAAACTGTAGGTTATAACAGAATGGCACAATCATAAAACAA
The DNA here is from genome assembly GCA_933207985.1 of Pelobates cultripes. Lineage (NCBI taxonomy): Eukaryota > Metazoa > Chordata > Amphibia > Anura > Pelobatidae > Pelobates > Pelobates cultripes. The sequence continues at coordinate 248,136,714 of OW240914.1, forward strand.
AACATGACAACAAAGAAAAAAATGTAATTACCCTGTTCAAAAGTCTGCATACACTTAGTTCCTAATACTGTGTATTGCCCCCTGTAGCATCAATGACAGAGTGCAGTCTTTTGTAATAGGCACCTAATTCTTGCAGGTGGTATAGCTGCCCATTTGTCTTGACAAAATGCCTCCAGGTCATGCAAAGTCTTTGGTTGTTTTGCACGAACATAACATTTGAGCTCTCCCCAGAGTGGCTCAATGATATTAAGGTCAGGAGACTGTGATGGCCACACCAGAACCTTCGCCTTTTTCTGCTGTAACCAGTGGAGGGTCAACTTGGCCTTGTGCTTATGGTCATTGTCATGCTGGAAATTCCAACAGCGTCCTATGCGTAGCATTCGTGCAGAAGAATGCAAATGGTCTGCCACACACTCCCAAAACATCAGTGAACCACCACCATGCTTCACAGTGGGGATGGTATTCTTTTTACTATAAGCCTTATGTGACCATAAAGCTCTATTTTGGTCTCGTCACTCAAATTACAGTGTGCCACAATCTGTGAGGCATGTCAAGGTGTTGTCAGGCATATTGTAACCTGTCTTTTTTGTGGCATTGGCGCACTTAAGGTTTCTTTCTGGCAATTCGAACATGCAGCTCATTTTTGTTCAAGTATCGTCGTATTGTGCTTCTTGAAACAACCACACAGTTTTTTCCCAAGAGCAGCCTGTATTTTTCCTGAGATTACTTGTGGGTTTTTCTTTGTATCCCGAACAATTCTTCTGGCAGTTGTGGCTGAAATATTTCTACTTTCAAAGTCTACCTGACCTTGGCTTGCTATCAAGAGATCACCATTTTTTTTTTTATATCTATTTCTATCTTTCTTAAGTTCCATTACCGTGTTATGCATGTCTTTTGACAGTTCTTTTTTGCTCCCCATGGCTCAGTATCTATGTGAGCATCCACGTGAGAGCTAACAAACTAATCAACTATTTATACATAAACACTAATTGCAATTTTTAAAAATTCTTTATTTTTGGGTTCAAACCATTGCCAAGGCACATCATAGAATAAAACATTTAAAGGCAAAGTAACACATGGATATTAGGCAAAGTATTAAAAGCTAAACAGTGTACAGTGGATTGAGGGTCCCAGCTAATGTCTGCGTTACCAGTCATCATGGTGTCTACCTTGTGCAACATAAAATTAACCTAAAGTGAGTAATAGTGGCTCGGTCACAATAAATGGGCGGGTCTGGGAGGGAGGGTCTGCTGCTGATTGGCTGGAATGTGTCTTCTGACTGTGAGGTACAGGGTCAAAGTTTACTCAATGATTTCACAATTTCTGCCAGGGTATGCAAACTTTTGAGCACAACTGTAAGTATATTTTGTGTGTGGGTTAAGGGGTGTTGAGTATCATTTATCTGCCACATTCACCTTGATTTTGTGTATTTCTGTTATTATTGGTTACTTCTTCTGCCTGAAGGGTTTCCGAAGTTTTTTCTTTCTAGCGAGCCTCCCATTTTGTTTTTGTGTAAGAATTGTATAGCTCTTACTATCGGCTATTCCCTTTTCACCCAACGAACCCTCATGAATAGCCTGTATTATGCAACTTGGATGTTATTGATTTTCTCCAATACCATGTTGAAGCCCTTTTTTCTTTGTCCAGTTTTCTAGACCACACTTATGCAAAAGGCTTTGTCTGTGGCCTTTGGCATTTGGTTCAATGTCATGATCTACAAGGCTTATTCCTTGGCTGATAAGCATCTCCTGGACCGTTGTCATGCCCTTTGAACTCATACAGTAGCCCCTGAGTATGAGACTCATGGGAGTAAATCTGCAACACTTTTGACAAGTTTTGCTGTTTTGATCTGCTTCTGCCCATTGATGCTGCTACTTAAAGGTGTATACTGCAATGTATCACCTGGCACCCCGACTGGGTACCTCCGTTATTGGATGCTCCTAGTGCTTCCCGTAGGGATCCAAGCGCTCCGTCAGACACCACAACCACCGCAGACCCCACGAACCGCCGTAGCTTGGTTGGGGTCTTGCCGTCTCTTACCCACCCTGGACCTACGACAAGACTCCAGTGGGTGAACCTCTCATCCAAGAGAGTGAAGCAGGAACAAGCTCTTAAAAGAGCTTAAAAGTGATTATTCAAGGGAGCATGCAGAGCATAGCAATCCCTTGTAGTGATATAGCAATTCCCCCCAATAAGAGAAAAGACTCTAGATTGAGGTTCAAGAACTGAACTTTTAATCCAACACTCTGCATTTATGCCCATTTTACAAACATAGTATCGCCCACAGGGTTTTGTAAAACAACCAATAAAATATGTACATTACAATAAAACACTCCCAGTAATTACACACAAACCCTCCCCTCTGCCTGTGATATAATTACTGAACACAATGGGTTAATGTGATTATCACAGGCAGGAAAAAATACTTTTTACACATACATTGTAACTTTAAAAATATACATTAAATCTTCATAACAATTACATATTTGAACTCAGCACACTTTAATTACAAACATATCCAAAATCCAGCCAATTCCATCCAGGGGTTAAAAAGTTAGCTGGAAGTTCCTTATGACCGACCCCAAGCACATTTTCCTGCCCAAAACAGTTCCATAGATTTGGGCTGTGCGGTTGTTCTATTTTACACAGAAAAATGACTACCGTATATACTCGAGTATAAGCCGACCCGAATATAAGCCGAGGCCCCTAATTTTACCCCAAAAAACTGGGAAAACTTATTGACTCGAGTATAAGACTAGGGTGGGAAATGCAGCAGCTACTGGTAAATTTCTAAATAAAATTAGATCCTAAAAAAATTATATTAATTGAATATTTATTTACAGTGTGTGTGTATGAGTGCGCAGTGTGTGTATGAGTGCGCAGTGTGTGTATAAATGCAGTGTGTGTATAAATGCAGTGTGTATATGCAGTGTGCAGTGTGTATATGAGTGCGCAGTGTGTGTATGAGTGCGCAGTGTGTGTGTATGAGTGCAGTGTGTGTGTATGAATGCAGTGTGTGTGTGTGTTGCAGAGCTTTGGTGGGGGGTGGGCATTTTTATAAAAAAAAATATTTTTTTTGGTTATATTATTTTTTTATTATTATTTATATATTATTAATTGATATTATTTAAATTTTTTTGTTATATTATTATTTTGTTTATTATTATTTTTATTATTTATATATTATTTATTTATTTTGTTGTCCCCCCTCCCTGCTTGATACATGGCAGGGAGGGGGGCTCTCCTTCCCTGGTGGTCCAGTGGCATTGGCAGTTCAGTGGGGGGAGGAGGGGGGCTGGCAGAGCTGTTACTTACCTCTCCTGCAGCTCCTGTCAGCTCTCTCCTCCTCCGCGCCGGTCCGTGCAGCTCTTCTCTCAGCTCACACTGTAAGTCTCGCGAGAGCCGCACTATGACCCCGCGGCTCTCGCGAGACTTACACTGGGAGCTGACCGAGGTGCTGACCGGACCGGCGCGGAGGAGGAGAGAGCTGGCAGGAGCTGCAGGAGAGGTAAGCGCTCGCTGCCAGCCCCCAGTCTGTATTATGGGAATGTAAATTGCCATAATACAGACACTGACTCGAGTATAAGCCGAGTTGGGGTTTTTCAGCACAAAAAATGTGCTGAAAAACTCGGCTTATACTCGAGTATATACGGTAAGTCCTATTCGAATGCATTATAACAGTGAGTTCAAACAGCCGAATGGGACTCAGTCTCTGTAGCTGAAAACTGAGTGTAGGAGAAGGTAAGGGTCAGCGGTGTTCGTTGAAATGTGTAGCCGTAGGCTACATGTACCACTGACCTTGTTCGAATGAACAAAGATGGCCGCTGCCACGTGTTCGTTTGCACGAACTGCGGCCACCCAGCGGTCGGCAATTTACCTACAGCATCCTCCCAGCCTGGGAGGTAAATTAGCCGCAAACACTTCCACTTCTGGGTGGTCCGCCTGTGTAGTACCTGGTTCAGTAAGCTCCATTTACTGAACCAAGTGGGAGAAAGCCATACGAAAAGTATTTTAAAGGTCTGGGGACATAGTCTTAAAGGGGCATTGTTCCCAAAAGTCACAATATGTCCCCAGACGGTTCTTAAAGGGCCAGCACGGTCCAATAAAAATCCATAAGCCCCAATGCTGTTCTTAAAGGGCCATACCCAGCAGGGCCACAATCATGAGGAAGGAGGCTGGCAATAAGGCTTCTCCATAAGCCAAGGACACAGGACAATTTGTCAAATAAAATCCCAGTTTAAAAGGGAAGTTTGTAACATCTCCCCTTTGGGGGTAGACTAACCAGGTACATGACCTTCTGTCGGTCAGGGCCTGCGTTAGTCGGGCAACCCACCCACAACAAAAAAACACAAGTGTAGCCCACCCACAACAAACAGTTACTGCACCTGGTGATTCTTCTGGTGTGATTGGGCAACATGCTGTGGGTGTCACGGCAAGGGTGCATAATTTATTATTACACTATGGAATATTATCCTTTAATGTAATTTGTGTAGTAAATGGCACAAATTACAGAGATGGTATTGTTGAAGTCAAAAGGGGTTACATCTTTTGAAGCGGGGACTCCCACAGAGGTCAGATGACATAAGGGGTAGTATGAATTTCCAATGTGAAAAGGATTTTACTATATGGATGTGAATTAATCAAGGCTCTGCAAGGTGTGAAGTTCTACACTTGGAAAAAGTCTGAATCTCTCTTCATCCATTTGGCATGTACCTTGTAAGGGATGAGCCGATCTCTTAGATATGTAAATGCCATTAGACTTGTTCCAGTATCATATCCAAAGGAAGGACAAAAACATTCATATTTACCCCCACAGAATAATAATAAAGCCTCCTTTTTGTTATATTTGGAATGTGACAAGTGCCATCTTCTAACCAAGTCCAAACATGAGTGGCCTAACTTGACCATAGGGGAAGGAATTATGGTGTCCATCCTATCAGATCGCAAGGAAGGCATGCAACATATGTATAGAATGGGAAAATACTAACAAATTCATAGAGGCAATTATTATTTCTGTGGCGGGTACATAAGAGAAGATAGAACCAAATGTTTCCATTTGGATTGATGTGGGTCTGGATACAAGGGGGTGGTCACTTGTTATTTCTGTAAGTACGCCTTAACTCCACCTCTGTGTGAGGCGTGGTAATCCACAGGGTATATCTCTAATGATCCTGAAGGGTGCTTGTGTACTTGCTTGGGGGTCAGAATCTAATTCTAAGTGAGTCACCATCTTTCCTTGCCAGAGACCCCCTGGACAGAAGTTGTACTTTGAAAACCCAAGTGAGTAATTAGGACTTCTGTATTTTATCCTTTTTCTTTTTATCTGTTGTTGGTGTAAATAATTTATTTATCATATATTGTTATATGCACTGTGAGTATCTTTTGCTCATAATAAACATTAATTTATTAAGTTCTGCCTTTGTCTGGTTAAGAATCACGTTACCTGAAGAGACTAATTAGTATTTTTGCAATTCCTTAAATATTGTACTAAGTAATATTTGGTGGGTTTTTATTGTTGATTTACCTGGGGGGACCAAGGCACCCCATTTATAAATTGTCTTGGTGGTGGCAGCGTTAAAATAGTAATAGTTATATTATTATGTTTGTTACGGTATAGTGAGGGTTAATACCGATTTGGGGATTCACCTTTACAAGGGAACAACAACTCACGAACGCTCTAACCCACTGAACGGGAAACATACGAACTCCTTCTCTCCTGGAACAGGCACAAGTAATACTCCAAAGCAGCAATCCCCTCAATCACGAGACCAAGCTCTGTATTGAGGGTAAAACAGGATTCTGATTTATTGAGGGCTACTTGCCCGGTATTTATGCAGGTCTTCCATCTGGTGGACACTCCCCTAGGGGACCAGATGGAAGACTGGGACAGGAATAGTACATTAGCCAATCACAGTGGCTCAGGCATAAACACTCTCCTTTGGATGAGCAAAACTATCCTCTATCCTGGAGCAAAACGCCATTTTACATGGGACAATAAAAATACATAAAAATAAATAACTCGGAAACTACCGAATGCATTCAATATATGTATCCCCAGACAGCCTAGATCTGATCGCACATTATTACCGAATGACGCTCAGATCCAATACACACAGTCCAATCGCCATGGAGCCAAAGTCTTTCACACTGCTCTTTCAGGATTTACAAATGGCTCCATGGGATGGCTGTCTGGGTTAAGTCCATTCGTGTTATAAAAGTCCCAAACGGACTGGCGTTTGTATGCTAGATTGTGACGGTAGTCACCATCACTGGGGATGGAAGACAGACACTATGGGTGGGCTCCCAAATTCCTTTTGTGTTTTGTCACATAGTGCCTATTATTTGTGCAGGGTGGTTTGAGGAGGTTTGTTTTCTCTGGGGAGAAACCCTCCCAACCATTATGCAACGATTTTGGGATCAAGTTGATTTGCGGATGCAATTCTTGGGAGAGCAGCCCCTGGCGGAATGGGTGTTTAAATTAGAGGAGCTGGTACAGAAAGAATTGTGGCTGGATGATTCTTACCGGGCCTTAAGGTGGTATGCAGTCCAGCAGTACCCATTTCTAGCAGATGATGACCCTCCAGAGGGTGAGGACTGCGATGGCCCTGGCCTATTGTGGGAGGCCTTTGAGGATAAAATTGAATTGGGAAGTGCTGAGAGGTCCCAGCTTTATGACATTATGAAAAATAGGGAACACCTACTGGATCTCTCAGAAGCAACTGACCTGGAACCTGATTTGACCCACCTGGCCACCATGGAGTGGGAGCTTGAACTGGATTACAAGCAATTGTTTGACTCTGGACAGCAGCAGGAACCAGAGACTGGGGATTTAATAGACTTTACATCTGAATATGTTGGTCAGGTAGATGTGGAAGGAACCGTATTCTCCACACCTAAATCACGGGGATACTGGGCAGCCATCCCAGATCTCCCACCTCCTGGCATGGAAACACATGCAGCAGAGGTAGAGGTTGTCGGTCCCCCCCTTCAGCAGCAGATTGAGTTACTGGGAATAGAGTTAGTCGATCTCCCTCCCCAGCTGAAGTTTGCGTTACAGGGAGAGGAGGCAGTTGGTCTTTTCCGCAGCGGCAAAGTGTAACCCCAGCAGAAGAGCTGGCATCAGGACCACTGGCTTCTGCCCCCAACTTGCAGCAACGCCGAAGTTGAGAGCAGGGAGGACAGCCTTTCGGTGATGGTGGAACTTGAGGAGTACACCACCACCCCAGCTGAAGCGCTGGCATTGAGTCAGAGCGCTGCTGGCCTCTGTGCCCAACTTGCAATGACGCTGGAGTTGAAGAGCAGGGAGATCAACCTTCTAGTGAAGGTGGAGTTCAAGGAGTGCGCAACTCCCCCAGCTGAAGTGCTGGCATCGGGGCAGAGCTCCACTTGCCTCTGCCCAAACCCACTGGTAACCCGCGAGCCTCAGGCATCAGACACTGCTGGTCCCACGGAAGAGCGGATCCCAGAGCAAAGCACGGCTAACCTCAGCCCTTTGCCACAAGCACTGGGGGATCTCTATCCAATACAAATGGATGGGACTCTGTCTCTACCTGTAGTCCCCAGGAAGGCTGGACAATGAGCTCCGATCCCCAACCCCATGTCAGAGGGGGCCCAGCCACCCTGCCTTCCCTCCAGCAGCTGAGAGAGATCCAGGGAGACAGGACAGTGGGCACGCATCGCCAGGTATATGCTTTAGTAGATGCAGAGGTCGGCTGGGTAAGTGCTGCTCTTCCATGGGCAATTTGTTTGGGGTACCGATTTGGTGATGGCCTTGATGATCTGGATGTAGTCACTAACTTCAGAGTCAACTCGTCTGGGGTCTCCTGTATTGGTCTCCTTCTGAAGGGGGAGAAATATGCTGGAAACTATTCTGAGCTGGAGATACAGGGTTCCAGAATTGCTATTGGGGTCTATGGGGGTCACAGTGGCCCCCTAAGAGTGGAGTCATATGGGGATAGGTTTGAGTTTGGGAAGGGGGCCATGGCAGATTCACTGGGAACTCCCTTTCTCCACTTCCAAGTCCCCTCTTATGTCTAAGTCACCCTGTGCTTATTAGAGGCACAGGGTGACCGAGAAGCCCAGTCTGGCCTGCCCAAACCAGACTTCCACAGACTGATCGGCTATGCTCCATGCTCCCGACCGGGACAAACTATGTGGAACTTTGTCGAGAAGGCTGCCAGGATGGATGGACTTTTTGGGACTTATTACCCGACTAACTCAGGCACAGACCGATTGGAGGTCTGGTACCTGGTTAGTCTACCTTTGGGGGGAAGATATGTGACGGTAGTCACCATCACTGGGGATGGAAGACAGACACTATGGGTGGGCTCCCAAATTCCTTTTGTGTTTTGTCACATTGTGCCTATTATTTGTGCAGGGTATGTTGAATGTATTGCTGGTCTGTGCATCTCCCCCTCCCCCCTTTTTCCTGTCCTATTGTTTCCCCAGCAGGGCGTTGTCCCAGGGACACTGCCAGACCAGTTTAATCTAGCTGCTCTGTCCCTCCTCAATCTCCCATCAGCCCTTGCTATTGTCTGACCCCACCCTTCCTTGTACTATAGTAATCTATGTAACCTATTGTATGTAAATGAGGCTGTTGGGGGCTTAAACTATGTGTGCTGTATTCATTAAAGAGTTGCTGTTTAACCTTCACCATGTGTCGTCTGGTGTTTGGTCCAGGGTGGAAAAGGCCCTAAGTGATCCCAGTCAAGCCTCAGCGTCTGGGTCTGAAGTGTTTCAGGGTCCTTGATAGCTACAAGGAAGCAGACTTGGCGGAGGTACTCGGTCGGAATACTGGAGCTCTGTTACATGACAAAGAAGGGAGGTCGGCGGCTTCAGCGTTGTTCAGGAGCAAAAGTGTCCGTTTTGGGTTCCAGGAAATCATAGACGAACACCGCTGTCCATTTGTGTGTCCAAGATGGCCGCCGCCTTGTAGTCGGCATATGAACGACGACCACCCAGCATACGGTTGTCAATTAAGAGGTGTATGCGGTTAACCACAACGTTCTAATGAGGCCAAGAGGTTAACCAGCAGCACACTTCTCTTCTGGATGGCCGCTCGTGAGGTGGTTTGTTCGGGAGTTTTAGGAAATAAACGAACGGGGTAGTACGGGCAGGCAATTACACGAATACACACAAACCAAACTGGATAGCAGTATAGTTCCAAGACAGAGGGATCTGTCACAATGTTTAAGTGTGGGTGGTGTTAAAAGGTGGATTTTGTCATTATTTACGGTCTAGTGCAGACAAATAGTGAACTTTAACCCTTTCACCACCACAACTACATCACACACACTCTTGGAGTAGGGTGCTTCATGACAGTGGGGACTTGGGGGGCAGAGGCCAGCTGCGCTCTGCCCAGCTGCCAGCGCTTCTGCTGGGGTAGCCTGGTGGGGACTTGGCTGGGGAGGGGAGATATCACGTACCCCCTCCTCCTGGTACTCCTGCGATTTGAGCTGGGGATCTGGACAGGCTGTCCAGAATCCCTGTGGGTCAGGCACAGAGACTACAGTCCCATCTGCGCCGTCTGGAAGATTGGTGTCTCCCCTTGGTAGGGTAATCTGCCGATGGGGAGAGAGGATGCTGTGCTCCTCTCCCTGAAACACAGGCTGCTGCTGTAGAGGGAGACCGACTGTCTCCACTCCCGTAACATTGTCCTGCTGCTGGGGAGAGAGACCGACTGTCTCTGCTCCCTGTAGGACACACTGCTGCTGGGGGGAAGGACGACACCTTCGGCTCCCTGGAACTCACACTGTCGCTGGGGAGGAAGGACGACACCTTCAGCTCCCTGGAACTCACACTGCCGCTGGGAAGGAAGTGCGACACCTTCGGCTCCCTGGAACTCACACTGCCGCTGGGGAGGAAGGACAACACCTTCGGCTCCCTGGAACTCACACTGCCGCTGGAAGAGAGACCGGTTATCTCCTCTCCCTGGAACTTGCTCTGCCGCTGGGGATCTGGGTTGGCTTCCCAGCATCCCTGTAGAGAGACCTCGGTCCCATCTCCATCTGCCATCTGGGGGTCTTCCCATGACCAGGCTATGCTGTCTCTCCTGCTAAGGGGTTGTATGTCTGAGTCTGCCTGGAGGGTAAATGGGGGCTGAATCGAGCAGAGCAGGCGTTGGTAGGCCTGCTCCATTTCCCACTCCATGGTTAACAGGTGTGTCATGTATGCTTTTACCTGGTCGTCGTCAGCCCAAACGTGCATGCCCATCCTGTAGTCAAGGATGTCCCAGAATCGGAACTCCTCCGTGCTGCCGAAATCAGGCTCCTCCTCCATGGCATCCAGTAGTCGACCAGGACCATCGTACTCAGGCCTATCGAGCCCCTCCATCTCGGGGGTATGCTGCACTGTATACCACCAGAGAGCCTGGTAGGCGTCCTCCAGCCAAATCTCCTTCCCTACTAGTCTCTTGAGCTCTGTCACCCATTCGTCCAGGGGCTGCTCTTCTAGGAAAGGCATTAGTCGCGCTACTTGCCTTTCTTGCCGCTGTTTTTCTCTGGGGAGCCTCTCGCCTCGCTGACGCTGCACATCCTCCAGCTCTTCATCCAAAGTTCCTTTCTGGTGGCCCCCCAGTAGTCCATCATGGCCTCCTCTGATATAGGCCCATCCTTCAGGGACAGGAGCTCCTACAATCTTCAGTGGAACTCTTCCTCTATATTGCTGTAGATAGGAACACTGCACGGTAGCTAGCTCTATCCCTCTATTTGTAACTCCACCCGTTACCAGTGTCTCCGAGCTGCTTCTCCTTGCACTAGGACGCCATCCCACCGCTGCCACCAATGTAACGGATTGCCTGGCACCCCAACTGGGTACCTCCATTATTGGATGCTCCTAGCGCTTCCAGAGGGCTCTAAGCGCTCCGCCAGACACCACAACCACCACAGACCCCATGAACCGCCGTAGCTTGGTTGGGGTCTCGCCATCTCTTACCCACCCTGGACCTACGACAAGGCTCCAGGCTCCAGTGGGTGAACCTCTCATTCAAGAGAGTGAAGCAGGAACAAGCTCTTAAAAGAGCTTAGAAGTGATTATTCAAAGAAGCATGCAATCCCTTGTAGTGATGTAGCAATTCCCCCCAATAAGAGACAAAACTCTAGATTGAGGGTGAAGAACTGAACTTTTAATCCAACACTCTGCTTTTATGCCCATTTTTAAAACCACAGGGTTTTGTAAAACAACCAATAAAATACTTACATTACAATAAAGCAATTACACACAAACCCTCCCCTCTGCCTGTGATATAATTACTGAACACAATGGGTTAATGTATTTAATCTGATAAAACAACCTCTAATGCTCTGAATGAAATCTTTTAAATTGGTCAGTCCTTGTATTATTAATTAGCAGATTTCCATTGCAGTGTTAAATGGACAATCCACTGCCCATCCAGTGTAATCCAATTACAAAATAAGTAAAAATCACTTTTATATAACCACAATGAAAAAATCATGCATTTAATTATGCATATTTTTTTAATTGGGGGTATATCCAAACTGCTTACAAACCGCTTACAACTTACTGTCTTCCTGAAAGCCATTAGAGGCGCTTTTGTGTTGAGAACAATATCAAGCTTGATTGGTGCAGTGCAGCAATTTGTGGCTCATGCGTAGTAGCCTCTCAATCCTTCCCTATATGGAAGCATTGGATTGACTGA
>OW240914.1:248150215-248264503 GCA_933207985.1 Pelobates cultripes
TCAAAATACCGTACTGTCTAATTAATCCACCCCCCTCTAATTAATCCACCCCCCCCTTTAATTAATCCACCCCCCTCTAATTAATCCAGCCCACCCTTTAATTAATTCACCCCCCTCTAATTAATTCAGCCCACCCTTTAATTAATTCACCCCCTCTAATTAATCCAGTCCACCTTTAATTAATTCACCCCCTCTAATTAATCCAGTCCACCCTTTAATTAATTCACCCCCCTTTAATTAATTCACCCCCTCTAATTAATCCAGTCCACCCTTTAATTAATCCAGCCCACCCTTTAATTAATTCACCACCCCTTTAATTAATTCACCCCCCTTTAATTAATTCACCCCCCTCTAATTAATCCAGCCCACCCTTTAATTAATTCACCACCCCTTTAATTAATTCACCCCCTCTAATTAATCCAGCTACCCTTTAATTAATTCACCCCTCCTTTAATTAATTCACCCCCCTCTAATTAATCCAGCCCACCCTTTAATTAATTCACCACCCCTTTAATTAATTCACCCCCTCTAATTAATCCAGTCCACCCTTTAATTAATTCACCCCCCTTTAATTAATTCACCCCCCTCTAATTAATCCAGCCCACCCTTTAATTAATTCACCACCCCTTTAATTAATTCACCCCCTCTAATTAATACAGTCCACCCTTTAATTAATTCACCACCCCTTTAATTAATCCAGCCCACCCTTTAATTAATTCACCCCCCTTTAATTAATTCACCCCCCTCTAATTAATTCACCCCCCTCTAATTAATCCAGTCCACCCTTTAATTAATTCACCCCCCTTTAATTAATTCACCCCCCTTTAATTAATCCAGCCCACCCTTTAATTAATTCACCACCCCTTTAATTAATTCGCCCACCCTTTAATTAATTCACCCCCTTTAATTAATTCACCCCCCTCTAATTAATCCAGCCCACCCTTTAATTAATTCACCACCCCTTTAATTAATTCACCCCCTCTAATTAATCCAGTCCACCCTTTAATTAATTCACCACCCCTTTAATTAATTCACCCCCTCTAATTAATCCAGCCCACCCTTCAATTAATTCATCACCCCTTTAATTAATTCACCCCCTCTAATTAATCCAGCCCACCCTTTAATTAATTCACCACCCCCTTTAATTAATTCCACCCCCTCTAATTAATCCAGCCCACCCTTTAATTAATTCACCCCCTCTAATTAATCCAGCCCACCCTTTAATTAATTCACCCCCCTTTAATTAATTCTCTAATTAATCCAGCCCACCCTTTAATTAATTCACCCCACACCCCACCCCCTTTAATTAATTCAATTAATCCCAGACATAAAATATCTAGCGGTACTCACATTTCAAAGATTCCTTGCCGAGTCCGACCACTGGGAGCCTCACCGCCCGGAAATGGATCCTTCCGCTGAAGATCCGTGAAGGCAGACTGACGGCGCTGCAAAATGTCGTCATCACGTTGCGCGACGCTCCTCCTACAGCAGAAGAAGGAAGTCTCGCCGCAAAGGTACAATGCCTAGGTCTTATTTTCGGGGTAGGGCTTATATTGCAGCCCACCCCGAAAATCCGACTAGGGCTTATTTTCGGGGTAGGGTTTATTTTAGGGGAAACACGGTATAAAAATAATTTAAAAAAAATCACAGACATTGGTACTAGGGCTCTCAAAAGCTACTAAACAACGCTTAAAATCATTATACCCATTTGACTGGCGCAAAACATCCATATCCTATTTAGGTATCAAACTTCCCATAACACAAACGCTGGTAATAAAAGAAAACCATCTACCATTAATACATAAATTAGACCACCAACTCAAAACATGGGAAAATAAAGAAATATCCTGGTCGGGTCGTATACAAACAATAAAAATGATGATTCTGCCCCATATCCTATATCTTTTTCGGACATTGCCAATTACCATTTCAAATACCATACTTCGGAAGTTCCAGGCACTTATCAATGCGCATATCTGGAAAAGGAAACCCCCACGAATCGCACAAGACCAGCTTTGGCCTCCATTAGCTAAAGGTGGTTTAGGTGTTCCAAATGCCAAAACTTATTATAAGGCTACACTACTTGCTCAAGGTCTTTCAATACTTGAAAGGGTTTCTCCTCCGTTGTGGCTGGCACTAGAAAGTGCACGGTTTTTACAAGGCTCATTATCGTTCGCACTATGGTCTGAGAATATAGTACCAAATAAGGCAACAGAGTTGTTCCCAACCACAAAAACTCTTCTCCATATATGGAGAGAGTCAATTCTTAAACTTTCAGTAGGACAAGATTTATTATTTGTTGCACCTCTGCAGACTCTGACTGTTTTTACGCCAGACCTGCAGTTGGAACCTTGGACACAACGAGGTGTATGCCATATACGGTCATTACTTGGCTCAGGTGCCAAATCATTTCCCGAACTGGTTAAAGAGTACTCCCTACCACCCAGAGAAATATTCACATATCTAAGGATTAGGAATATTCTATACACAAACAAAATTAAAGAGATTCAGTCACTAGCAACGTTTGCACTAAAATGCACGAGGAAATTACCTAACAGCAAAGCATTGTCTTTTTGTTATAATACTCTGCTAACACAGAGGAACCTAAGAAACAGAAATATGTTCTAAAATGGGAAAGTGATTTAGGGGAATCATTCCCGCTAACAACTAGGTTTCAGGCACAAAGGAAAACTTGTAAAATGTAATTTGGAACGGTGTTAATGTAGAATCTTCCTAATTTCTTCTTGTCTTCAGTTGATTGCTATATATACGTCTTTTGTATATATAGTCTTGGGCCAAATGCTCGCCACAATAATATATGTCTATATTATTGAAAAGTAGTAATACGCAATCTGACTTACGGTTTCTTCAGGTTTATTCTTAGTTACAGATACATAAAACAACAAATGATGTTACAGGATAATGGACATTCAACAGCAGATGGTAATTGCTGGACTTCTTTTGCATCCTTACATCTTTACATCTAGAGAGAGAGCCAGAGAGAGCCCAGAGCCACGAGCCAAGAGAGCGTGACCTTGTGTCCCTCTGTTACTATATAGAAGTGCTTATACTAACGTCAGCATTTAACTCTAGCCATATAAGGAAAAGACCCCCGAATCCACATTCCAGAGCTCTCGGACAAAGAAAGCCTTGTGACTTATTGATACCATCTGTTACTTATGTCAGTCCACACATCCATATATATAATCAATAGAAACATAGAATATGCAATATTCTACAAAACTAAAGAGGTTTCATGTAGTCTTAATCACTGGGAAACTTACTGCAAAATTATTATGCGATGGTATTGGGTGCCAGCCAAATTAGCACATATTTACCCAGGGACGAGCAACTTATGCTGGCGTTGTTTAAAACACGAGGGGTCTATACTTCATATCTTTTGGCTTTGCCCAAGCATTACTAAACTATGGGAGGAAATAGAAAAAAATTTTAGGATAGCACTGAAGGTCACTATAAATGATACTGCATGTGATGTTATTGTTTATAAATTTATATGCAATTGGCAAAAATGTTATGGTCTGTTCTCCCCCACCCCACCCCCCTGTTTTTCTTTTCTGTATCCTATGTATTTGATTGTTTTTTTGGGTCATATCTTTAATGGCCGATGTAATCAACATAAACATTTAAATAAAAACAAGATATAATAAAGAAAAATATTGCTTCCTATCACTGAGAACAAAGACTGACTGACTGTTCGTGCATTTGCATTCCCCAAAGTGACTAATCATGCATTTGGCCCGAACTGTTTGAATACACAATGTTTTGTCGAACAACCGACCACCCAGAGCAGGAGTGTGCCAGCAATTAACCCTCTTGACCTGTAGAAACCGCAAACACCTCAACATTCCAGTGGATTAACAGTGTGGTCGGTGTTCGTCTGTGCGAACACGTGGCATCGGCCATTTTGTTTAGTCGAGCGCACTCAGCGCTGTTGACCGCGTGGAACTGTTTTTGGATCCTTTTTCCCACGAACACCGCTGAACTTCTACCTTCTGTGCGTTCGACTAGACTCATACGAACAAGGCGCTAATTCTTGAGTTTATTCATCCGAACAATCTGCATCCAGTGATGGCAGGCACGAACAGTTCAGTTCGTGCATTTTATACTTATTACAAAGGGAGAATAGACCGACTGCAGAATCTGAAATTGTGGAACTATTTTGGGTAGAGAAATGTGCGAGCGGTCGTCGGTCACATCCACTTTTTCACTAACTCCCGAACCACTGATCCAATTCGTGCCATCTTTGGATATGTTATTTCCCTGAATGTATGGGTTATTAAAATGTAACTTTATTAAGATCCTATGCATAGTTTTAAAGTTATGGAAAATGCAAAAAAGTATATTTTTTAGCTTGGAGATAATTGAGCTGATATAACGATTGTTACGGTTGCCTCCAGGCTGGCTGGAAGTTGGACCATAGAAAGGATGCTCCTAGTGCTCACCAAAGGACTATCAGCACCGTAGACACCATAAGTACTGCAGACTCCACAAACCGCCGCTGCTGGGCTAGGATCTCGCCAGCTGCTATCCACCCTGGACCTAGGACCAGGCTCGAGGTTCCAGTAGGTGAACCTCTTCCTTCTGTAGAGCAAAGCAGGATCAGGAACAAGAGCTCTTACAAGAGCTCAGTAGCTAAGGGAGTATGAATCCCTGTAGTGATTATAGCTGTCCCCTACAAACATGAGTCAAGGCTGCAAGTCAGAGGGTCAAGTCATTCTGTTTATTGGCACCAAAATAACCTTCTTTTATGCAGGTTTCCCTTAGATAGGACCACCCACAGGGTTTTACAGAACAGCCAATAACAAACATACATTACAGAAACCACTCCCAGCAATTACATACATAATCCTCAGGAAAAATACAGTTTTTATACATATCCTGTAACTTTAAAACCATACATCCAATCTTCATAAATTACATATTTAGAATCAGCAACCTTCAAATATAAACATAACCAAAAATCATCCAAATCCATCCAGGGGTTAAAAAGTTAGCTGGAGGTCCCTTTATGACCGACCGCAAGCACATTTTCCTGCCCAAAACAGTTCCATAGAGTTGGGCTGTGCAGTCGGTCTATTTCAGGCTGAAAAAAACGACTAAGTCCCATCGCCAAATGGGACTTAGTCTCTGCGGCTGCAAAATCATTTTGGGAGAAGGTAGAGCTCAGCAGTGTTAGCGGAAATGTGTAGCCAATTTCAGTTTTCCAAATTTCCATGAATTTCCATGCTGCTGACCTCGTGCGAATGAACAAAGATGTCCGCCGCCACGTGTTCGGCAAACGAACGAAGGCCACCCAGCATTGTCAATTAAGCTGCGGTTAACCGCAGCTTCTGGTAGGTAAATTGCCGACACACTCCCAATACAGGTGGTCTGCCTGTGTGGTACTTGGTTCAGTAAGCCCCATTTACTGAACCAAGTGGGAAATAGCTAGGCACAAAGGGTTTTAATCCGGTCTGAGGACACTGGGGACACCGTCTTAAAGCTGCAGTGTCCCAAACAATTCTGGGGACACCGTCTTTAAGGGGCAGTGTCCCAATTTTCCCTATGCCCTAAAAAGGTGCTTAAAGGGCCAGCACCAGTCCCATAAAAAGTCCATAATGGACTAGAAATAATTCTAAACACAGACTCTAGTGACAGAGAAGACTAAGTAATTAATTTTACTTTCTAAATTTTACAAGGTCCCATTGTAAGTAAGGGGTGAAATTGAGTTTAGAACTGACAATTTTAGAAATTACGATCAAAGTAGTTGCCACAAAGACTGAGACAAACGCTTTGAACTGACAGCAAATTTAAGTTATGGTAGTCATTTTTAGATAAGCCAATTGATGTCAAAATCGTCATCAGGAAAAGTTAACTCTTTCCTGGATAGGAAGGTTTAGTGAGGCGAGACTGCCCTCTATGGATCAAATACCTAAATTGTGATCTGAAGGTTGAACACTCCTTCAGTTTCCTATTGGCCTTATCAACTAATGACGTACAGAGATTTTGGCCCTTTAAAAGTTAGGAATGGGGAAGAGAGGGAGTAGGTGGTGGAGTTTTGGACATTCAGATTTGGACATGCAGAGAGATCCAGGACACTCTCTGGGACTAACACTCAACTCTCAAACTCTCTTGGACACAAGAAACACTCCTTGACACTTTTACTGATACTTTCTAACCAACATCACTTTTCTTTATTACTCACGCACCCCCATACAACCAATCATACTCGCAAGTTCCTGGGACTACCTACTCATCTGATGAGAATACCTACACAACTGGTAATAATGCTGGTTTTATTTAATTTAAATTAATTAAAATTTACTAATAGCATGATATATGACTGGATAAATCACGGTCAGATTTCAATATTTAGAAATCTTAGTTAACTAAAGAATATATAGTTATAAACATTCCATTCTGCAGGTGGAATTAAGAATAATTATATATTAATGTGATATTATCACGTGTTAGCATACCGCTGTTTTTATCCAGGTGTATTGATTTGCTCTAAAATAAAATAAGATATATTTTAGGCAAATTAAAATTCGGCTTTTGTAAAAATCTGGTAGATTATTCTTATTGGATGGTTCCAGAAAATGATTAATGAGCTGGTTTAAATGTTATTTTAATTGAAAATCACGTGATAATAGGATACTATATGCCTAGGAGGATCTAGCCAGCATTGAAAGGGTTACTCAGTTGATTTAACTGTTAGCCAAGGTTTTTGCTGGGCTGTGTGAAGTTTTTCTTTCTGTGTACTGTGAAGTACCCATTAATCTAGTTCATTCCATTGTATTGCATACTTATGTTATACTAAATATTCACTGATTATTATCATGCATGCTGCCTAATATTATTAATATTATTTTATTTGTCACAATAAATTATATCTATTTATAACAAATTGTGATTTTATTTGTATGGAATACATTTCACTTACATGATAACGATCTCTAAGATCTAAGAGAATTGAAATAGTGGGCAATTCTCAACTGTATAATATTATCATCCCATAAATATCCCCACACGCCCCAGGGGGGAGTCCAGGTCCTGCCCACTCCCCTTCTACCCTTATGCCTCTGCCCTATGTGCGGCCTCAATTCCCCCTTACGATGGTAGCCTACTTGGGGGCATCCCTCCACAACCTCATGATGGGAACCCTAAGGCCCAGTTTCTCATGGAAGGGGCCCCCTTAATATACGTCACCTTCACTCCGTCCCAGGTCACAACCCTAGTGGGCTCCCTACGGGATCCAGAGACACAACCTATGCCCTTCTACCGAAGGATTGTCCAGGTCCAAAGACCTATTCTGCCGCATGGCTTGACTTACTTAGTCTATGTGAAATAAAAGCAGGAGATGCTAACTGGCCTATCATGGAGAAAAGTCTTTCCAGTGCCCGACTCACTAGCGATACCAATTATGCCTCGGGCATAGACTTCTGTGAGCAGCTCTGAGATTGGGTCAAAGATAAATTAGCTGACCAGGCTACTTGTATTAACGATATCACCCAAGATAAGACAGAATCTGTGGAGAAATACCACACCAGGTTATCCCAAGTCTTCTCCGATCCGGGTTTCAGCATGTATAACAAGGCCCATACCCAAATGTTATCTGTGGCCTTTGTAACAAAGGCCTGCTTCTGTCCCGCCCCGAGTATAGAGTGCTTCCCTTGGACACCCTCCTGCTGGTTGCAAAGGGCCTAGAATCCTCCCAACTCCTCAGAAAGCCAGCCCCCCTCATGTTCCCCCGTCCTGTGTCCCAACCTTCAGGTCTGGGCCTACCTATTGGTCAGCCCCCTATACCACAACATAACAATTGTTTCAACTGTGGACAACCAGGTCATTTCAAAAGGGACTGTAGCGCCAAGAGTCTTTAAACAGGCTGCCAGTCACCCTGTAGCCAGCTACCCTGCAACTAGATACCCAATCCTTCTGCCAGTCGCCCCTCCGCTGGCCCTGACCAAGCTCACCTGGATCTCTTGCGCTAGGTAACTGGCAAACCTGTGTCACCTACCCCTGTTATGGCAGTGTCTTCAGGGGATAAAGGCCACGCTACCAACTTCTTAGTTGACACAGGCGCAGCCAGGAGCGTCCTTAGAGAACAAGACCTGCCTAACTCCTCATTCCGGTCTAATATTGATGTCTCTAGCCCTCTAACCCAACCCTTGAAAGTTGGCACCTTCCCTGGCAGATGTCCTCTCCCGCTTACATGCTTTTATCACCTTTACCCCAGATGGCCAAATTCAGCCCTCTGCTCACTACCCCTCTTACTTCTCATGAAACAACCTGCCAAGAATGCAACAGTACTCCGAACATGTTATTTATCTGTCTTTGGTGCCCTCCGGCAGCCGACACAGACATGGAGACAGGACAATCACAGAGACAGGATATATAGGCAAGGTACTAAAACAGTCATCACCGTGTATCAGAGGTGATCAGTCTCCGTCCCGTCACTGCAGGTCTGCCTCAGTGCCTCTTCGGTTTGCTTGAGTATCTGCCCCTGTCCAAATAGTTAAAGACTGAATAATGCGCGCACGCTGAAGAAATCACACTGACACCAAAGTTCAGTTAAAATTAGTGTACTTTAAGTGTATTGTCAGGGGGCGGCGTAGCCCCTTAAAAAGGCAAAAGAATGCAATGTGTGCAAATACAGAAAGTAAACTTTTCAATTGGTTGTGTTAGGTGTTTTAGTAAAGTAAACATTTAATTGGTTAGGTGTTAAGTGTTTAATCTTGATGGACTTCCTCCAGTGTCTTGATAGGTGTAGCTCCGGATGGAGACGCCATCTTACTACACAAAGGTCTTGATGGATGGGAGGGGGTGCTCTAGCAGCCATTTTGAGTATGAATGAACACAGGTACACATAGTAAATAGACATTTTACTCACATTAATTTCTATCCATCACACTAGGAATGGCAGATGAATTACTGTAGGATCGGGTAGACTTAGAGTTGTGGATAAAAGGCATATTGCACAGTCTCTACATGTTGCTCTACATAATTCATTTTCTGCACTTTCAGAGTGTAATTGTTTTTGGAGACATTCTCAAGCAACAGGTGTAGTGGTGTTATGGAGATAGGCACTGAGGGTAGTGGTGTTGTGGAGACAGGCTCAGGCACCGAGGGTAGTGGTGTTGTGGAAACAGGCTCAGGCACAGAGGGTAGTGATGTTGTGGAGACAGGCTCAGGCACCGAGGGTAGTGGTGTTGTGGAGACAGGCTCAGGCACTGAGGGTAGTGGTGTTGTGACTATGGTGAGGCCTAATAGAAAGCAGTTGTTGGGGGATTCTATCATAAGAGCAGTTCAGAGGTTTTGCTAGGATGTATTTAAACTAGAAAGAGAGGGGGGGGGACAAAAAGGTGATAAAACATCAGTCCAATTGCCCCCCAAAACAAGGACAGAAGGTGCCTGTAGGAAGTGTGTTAAAAAATTGTAAGCTTAGTCATGTCTACAAATGCTTGCAGTTTAGGGAATAAGATTCATGAACTTTTGGCAATAATGGCAACTGATAATGTAGATTTAGTCGCTGTTACTGAGAAATGGTATAATGAGAAAAATGACTGGGACATAGCAATATCAGGGTACTCTTTATATAGAAAAGACAGGGAAGGTAAGAAAGGGGGAGGGGTGGCCCTGTATGTGAAGGATAGCATAACATCTAGCTTAAAAGTTAGTTAGGCAAACATAGAGTCTGTTTGGGTTTCGTTAGAATTTGGTAATCACACAGTAACTTGTGTAGGTGTGATTTATAGGCCCCCAGGACAAATAGAAGAGTTAGATAATCTATTAGTTGAGTAAATAGCTAAAATGACAATGAAGGGGGAAGTTGTTATCATGGGTGACTTTAATCTTCCTGATGTGAATTGGAAAACTAAAATAGCTGCTTGTGCCAGGAGCACACATATGCTAAACTCCCTACAGGGATTGTCTCTAAAACAAGTTGTTGAGGAGCCAACTCGTAAAGAGGCCATACTAGATTAAGTGTTAACAAATGGAGATTTGGTATCAGATATTACTGTAGGTGAAAGTTTAGGATCCAGTGATCATCAGTCAATGTGGTTTAATATAAGAAAAGTGACTGAGTCACACCACGCAAAAACTAAAGTTTTAGACTTTAAAAAAACAGAATTTTCTAAAATTAGAATATGTGTAGAGGAGTCATTATCAGACTGGAGCATTTTAAATTGAGTCCAAGAGAAATGGGATTATTTAAAAGTTGCACTGCTGAAGGCAACATAAAATTGCATTAGACTTGTAAGTAAAAGCAAAACATTCAAGAAACCACCGTGGTACTCCGCAGATGTGGCCAAAATAGTAAAAAACACAAAGTTTGCAGTAAATATAAAAAAAAAAACAGAGTGAGGAAGACAGAATGATCTATAAGATTAGGCAGAAAGAGGCTAAGCAAGTTATAAGACCTTCCAAATCATACACAGAAGAGTCAATAGCACAGTCAGTAAAAAAAAGGGGACAAAACATTTGTTAGATACATAACATAGAAACATAGAATGTGACGGCAGATAATAACCATTCGGCCCATCTAGTCTGCCCAACATAAATAAGAAAAGGAAAATAAAACAAGGATTAGTTAGATTAAAAACAAAAGAATGTATGTAAAAACAAAAGAATGTATGTAGAAGAGGGTAAAGGTCTAGCTGACTGCCTCAATGAATATTTTTGTTCAGTATTTACAGATGAAAATGAAGGAAAGGGGCCTCAGTTAGGAAAAAGGACAAATGAGTCATTTGTTACATGTGAGTTTACAGAGGAAGAGGTTCTATTTCAACCGTCAAAAGTAAAGACAAATAAGTCAATGGGACCTGATGGAATACACCCAAAGTGATTAAAAGAGCTTAGTGGTGTACTAGCAAAACCATTAACAGATTTAGTTAACCAATCAATGTTAACAGGAGTAGTCCCAGATGATTGAAAGTTAGTGAATGTTGTGCCTATTCACAAGAAAGGTAGTAGGGAGGAGTTGGGCAACTATAGGCCAGTAAGCCTTACTTCAGTAGTGGGGAAAGTAATGGAAACCATGTTAAAGGATAGGATTGTTGAACATCTAAAAACACATGGATTTTAAGATCATAGACTTTATATAAATATATACTTTTGTGTGGCAATTTTGTTTTCTTTTATGGCTATTAAGACAAACATACCAAATTCTAAAATCGCTCCACATTAACCCCTTAAGTACAGAGCTTCAGAAGCTTGTCTTTCACTTAATGACGACAGCATTTTTTGCTGTTTACATTCAACTGCAATTTGCATTTTACTAATTTATTGCACCGACACATATTATATACCGTTTTTTAAAGGACAGAAAGGGCTTTAAATTAATGTAACATATATATATATATATATATAAAATTAGATCACAGTATAGTACTGTGATCTGTATTTTGATCAATGTAGGCAGTGATCGGCTGGCAGGGAACGGGTTAATTTTTATTTGGACTGGCTAAAGGGGGGTGTTTTTTTATTTTTTTACTTAAACGTTATTAAAACTTTTTTAACTTAATTTTGAACTTTTTAAAGCTTATTTTAAAACTTTTTTAACGTTAACCCCTAGTTAGCCTAACTCCAAATCCCCCAATTCCCCACTAACTTCCACCCACCCCAGCTAGCTAAATTTATCATTTTAAAATACTTTACTTTTTTAAATTAATTAATAAAACAAATTTAACCCCTGAGGGTTAAAAAAAAAAAGAAGACATAACCCTCAGGGGTTAAAAAAAAAAAAATCAGATCATAGTAAAATGTAATCCCTGCCAAATGATCACTGTAGTCAGTGATCAATTGGCAGGGAAGGGGTTATTTTTTTTTATTAAAATGGGTAAATGGGGGTGGGATTTTAAATTAACTTTGTTTTTTCTAACAGGGACAAGATCAGCACTGTTCCGTCTCCCTGCACTTCACACAGAACCAGGAAGTGCAGGGAGGCGGAAGGTAAGTATACTGAGCACATGTGCTCGCTCTGACATGTGCTGGGCAGCAAGATCGGGTGCTCCAGGTCTGCCTCTAATAAAGAGGCAGACCGGAGCACCATTAACCCCACGATCACGGCGATCTGGGGTTAATTTTACCGCGTTAAGGGTTTCCCCACTTGTCATTAAGGGGTTAAAAGTTTATTTTACTCCTTGTGTTTTGTGATCTGTAACTACCAAAAAAAACTTAAAGTCCTAGACACATACACTTCTCAAAAAAATAAAGGGAACACTTAAACAACACAATGTAACTTCAAGTCAATCACACTTCTGTGAAATCAAACTGTCCACTTAGGAAGCAACATTGAGTGACAATCAATTTCACATGCTGTTGTGCAAATGGGATAGACAACAGGTGGAAATTATAGGCAATTAGCAAGACACCCCCAATAAAGGAGTGATTCTGCAGTTGGTGACCACAGACCACTTCTCAGTTCCTATGCTTCCTGGCTGATGTTTTGGTCACTTTTGAATGCTGGCGGTGCTTTCATTCTAGAAGTAGCATGAGAGAGAGTCTACAACCCACACAAGTGGCTCAGGTTCTGCAGCTCATCCAGGATGGCACATCAATGCGAGCTGTGGAAAGAAGGTTTGCTGTGTCTGTCAGCGTAGTGTCCAGAGCATTGAGGTGCTACCAGGAGACAGGCCAGTACATCAGGAGAGGCGGAGGAGGCCGTAGGAGGGAACCAACCCACTGGCGCCCTGTGCTCTTCACAAGTGAAAGCAGGTTCACACTGAACACATGTGACATACGTGACGGAGTCTGGAGACGCCGTGGAGAACGTTCTGCTGCCTGCAGCATGACCGGCTTGGCAGTGGGTCAGTAATGGTGTGGGGTGGCATTTCTTTAGGGGGCTGCACAGCCCTCCATGTGCTCGCCATGACTGCCATTAGGTACCGAGATGAGATCCTCAGACCCCTTGTGAGACCATATGCTGGTGCGGTTGGCCCTGGGTTCCTCCTAATGCAAGACAATGCTAGACCTCATGTGGCTGGAGTGTGTCAGCAGTTCCTGCAAGACGAAGGCATTGATGCTATGGACTGGCCTGCCCGTTCCCCAGACCTGAATCCAATTGAGCACATCTGGGACATCATGTTTCGCTCCATCCACCAATGTCAAGTTGCACCACAGACTGTCTAGGAGTTGGCAGATTCTTTAGTCCAGGTCTAGGAGGAGATCCCTCAGGAGACCATCCGCCACCTCATCAGGAGCATGCACAGGCGTTGTATGGAGGTCATACAGGCACGTGGTGGCCACACACACTACTGAGCCTCATTTTGACTTGATTTAAGGACATTACATCAAAGTTGGATCAGCCTGTAGTGTGTTTTTCCACTTTAATTTTGAGTGTGACTCCAAATCCAGACCTTCAAGGGTTGAAAAATTTGATTTCCATTTTTTAATTTTTGTGTGATTTTGTTGTCAGCACATTCAACTATGTAAAGAACAAGGTATTTCAGAAGAATATTTAATTCATTCAGATCTAGGATGTGTTATTTTTGTGTTCCCTTTATTTTTTTTTGAGCAGTGTATATTCTGTAAATCAGAACTAAATTAATTTATTGTTAATTACTTTCCATAACCTCCACTAATTATGAACACATTAGTATTGCAAAAAACGTTTAAAAAAGAAAACAAATCAAAAAAACAATATATTTCCTTTTTTGTATTTTTTTTTTTTTTTTATAAGGGGATAAATCACCAGTTACATTAGCAATGGCAGATGTCAAAATTTGTACATTACGCACATCACATATTGTGCACATCACATATACACTTAAGCACTATGTACCTTATTTATGAATTACACATCTGTATGCACAGAGTATACTTGTAATGTTTTTAGGATTCATACATTGCCCAGTCCACAAAGAGATGTCATCTTTTGGTCTTTTCTGGAAAACTATGCACTTATGACCTATGTACCTGTATACCCTATTATTTTTATTCATAGTTTTCTTTTTTTTTTTTTATTATAATAATGGTTCCGTGGCTGATATGTTTCTCTGTTTTATTCAGAGTTTTAAAACTCATATTTATTTATTGCAAAGCGTGACATTTTGGTTACTTTTTAATTATGTAATATGAGTTGCATTTTTCAGACATAAGCAGGGCCAGATGAAGATAGGGGCTGATGGAACCTGCAGCTCCAGGCCCATGCCCATGGAATAGGCCCATTGATGTAAAAAAATAATAATATATATATATGTATATATATATATATTATTATTGTGTTTTTTTTTTACTACTCTTCACAAGCTCTTGCTGAAGAATGGAAACTTAAGAGGGATGTAGGGAAACAAAACTGGTGTGGGCTGGCTGACATTGAAAATAGTTAAGGTAAAGCTGACTTTGCGCACTATGCAAATGCTCTTGCTGCTTCAGTCTCTCTAACACTGTGGCATGTTTCCTTTCTTCTACACTCACTACATACACCATTCTCTGTCCCAGACTGTATTACAGAAGCTTCTGCCACCTACTAATAAGAAGGTAAGGAGAGGAGTGGGCAAGTGAATGCTAGGGGGACTATCCATAGAAAGCATAGGGCTAGCACATCATCAGGCGCATTTATGCCAAGCTCTGGGTGCTGTCTTCATAGTATGCCAGTTGTTGCCTGACATGCATTCATGTATGGATTTACGTGAAAGCAAGAGATTAACATAGAGTATGTGTTTTCTAATAGCTATATCCTGTGTGTTTCCCTCCAGAAACACCTCCACCAGATACATGACGCTTGGGAGGTATTACTGTTTTAGTTTTTTCGGTCGAAAAAAAAATTCTGTTATTAGACCTATCAAAATTGTGAGCACTAGGCCCAATTAGCTCTTAATCTGGCCCTAGACATAAGTATATACCATGTCCTTTCATTCTTCAGTACAAATATTTTTTTTTTCATTTTTTTTTTTTTTTATCGTTCATAAATACAGGGATACAGAAAAAAGAATAGGGTCGGGGAACAATATAAGTCACCCACATCACTGGCATTATAGCATTATACACAATGTCATAATATTCTCAATACCACTTCATACAAACTACAGATGCTTATTTTAAAACACTTTCTCTAGGGTTACAGTATTGGAGAGATTATTGTTGGTCTGAGATGATGCAACCTGTGTTTGTATGTCTCTCTACTATATCCCCTAAGTCAAGATATCGTTGAGGTGATTATTCTGTCTATACCTCTATAAGTGGTTCTGAAATATCTCGACAGTGTAATTGCGAAGGTGTCAATTTCGGTGTTGGCAGAGAATACCTACCTGTCTATGTTGATGGGGGGGGGGGGACAAAAAAGTGGGAGAGGGAGAACCAGGAAATAATTTGTACCATAGCAAATAGTGGATTGTAGTATGCGGACTCTTTGCACAACTTTTTTTTATTAAATAGGTCAACATTGGTTGGTTAACCAAGGCGCCCATGTCTCCTCCCATTGCTTAACTTTGATGTTTAGTAGAATCATGAGTTTTTCATAAAGGTAATATTGATGTATTTTCGTGTGCAATTCCGCTATTGAGGGGCAATTTTGTTTCTTCCAATGTAATCTCACTAGATTCCTAGGCGCCAACACTACTATAGCTGCAATTTTTTTAGCCTTCATTTTACAACCGTAGACAAATTCACACGATAATCTGTGTTCACAAAGGCGCTTAAAACAAATTAGAAAGTGCTCTTAGTGCAGCAGCTCTCACACAAAAATAGGTACTCTTGAAACCTATTACAGTACAATCTAAATAAATACACTATATACACACAAGCATGCAATAGTGAAAAAAGTGTGTAGCGCTCAGCAATTATCACTTACTCCCCAATATTACTTTAGGGTTTGTAAGGTGCCTGGGTAGTCCTTGTTGCAATCCCAATAAGTTCCTCAAAGAAAACAGAGAATAAAACAGGGGGAAATCGCCCTGGTGTTGAAATCCTTATGATTACAATGACAAATATAAACAGAAAGGTGAAGGTTGCTTCTCACCTGGAAAAGAGCCTGTAACTTGGCTCTGAGTATGACAGCTTATGAGTCTTATTAAAGGGATGACTCTTGCCCTCTTTTAGCAGGATAGAAGATGTCCCAAGTGTATGTATTAAAATTGAATTTATTGCATAAACATTAAAAACATCAATAAAATTCATACATTACACTGGTATCTTGTCCAAAACGCGTTTCACCGACCTCTCTCGGCTTTCTCAGGTAGCATACTGTTTTCTAAATCAACCCATTGTATGACCCCCTTAGATGTGTCGAGTTTGACCGCTTATTCTAATAGGGCAACCCTATAATAAGCTATCACTTTGGAGAAACCCAGGCCCCCTGATCGTGTTGACTCTTGCAGGAGAACTACTGGCAGTCAGGGTTTCAATTGACCCCATACAAACTTCAATAAGGTGGATTGAAGTTTTTTTACAAAGGGACTGGGGTATGTGTAGGGGTAACATGCGAAACACATAGAGAAGTTTCGGCAGAGTAATCATCTATATGGTATTTAGCAAGGACATTTCAGAAAGCTTGTGGAACAAGATTGTATGAGGGATTGGTAGTTGAGTGTAACCATTCTGTGGGTTGTGCTCGCAAGTTCGACCCCTAGATGAGTGAGATATGTGTATCTCCAGTCGAATAGATATGCCTTTTGAAGCTTGAGGGAAATAGTTTTTGAGATACAGATGGGAAGCGCTTGGGTCTTGTTTCTGTTAAGTTTATAATAAGAAACCTTTCCATAGTCTTCTAGTAATTGTAGTAGGCATGGTAAGGAAGTAGATGGGTTGTGTAATGTCAGTAAGATGTCATCTGCAAACTCTGATGGGCAACATGACTTGTCTTTGAAGGGGATCAATATGCGGATGGTTGCAATTTGTTTCGCTAGCTCTAGCGATAGGACGCCATATATTCCAGAATGCTCACTATTTTCCTGGTATTATCTGACCCTTGTCTGCCTTTGATGAAGCCAGACTGGTCATTATGAATCATTTTGGGGAGCAGATTGTCTAGCCTGTTAGCTATGAATTTGGTATATAGGTGTTGCACCTTAGCAGTGATATTGGTCTGAAGTTAGGGCATTTGTGTGGTTGTTTTGTCCGGTTGAGCTAAGGTAGAAATATGAGATTAGAGCATGTCATGTGGCATAGAGCCTTGTGAATATATGTGGTTAAAGAGTTCGAACAGGTGTGGTATAAGGAGATCTTGGAATGTTTGATAATATGAGTTGGAAAACCTATCTGGTCCAGGTGACTTGTGTTTTGGTAGTGTAACGGATCACCTGGCACCCCGACTGGGTACCTCAGTTGATGGATGCTCCTAGTGCTTCCCAAGGGCTCCAAGCACTCCACTTGCAGACCCGACAAACCGCCGCAGCTTGGTTGGGGTCTCACGGACTCCTACCCACCCTGAACCTACGACAAGGCTCCAGGTTCCAGTGGGTGAAACCCCTCTTTCCTAAGAGAGTGAAGCAAGAACCAGGAACAAGCTCTTACAAGAGCTTAGTGATTATTCAAGGGAGTATGAAGAGCATAGCAATCCCTTATTCTCTTATTCCCCCAATTTCTAGATTGAGGGTGAAGTAGAACAGAATGTTTAATGGTACAGCTGTTTCTTTTATACAATATTTCCCCTCAAGGTTACCGCCCACGTGGACCTTGTGGGGCACAGGACATGAAATGCACAATCCAATAAAAACAGTTTTACATTTGAACACTCCCAGTTACTGTACACAAACTTTCCCCTCTGCCTGTGATATAATTAATGAAGACAATGGACTAACTCTATTAACTCTAAGCAGAAAAAAAACATACATTTTTACAAACCCCAAAAAGTACCCCAAAATACAACATATCCCCACAAAGCCACATCCCCTGATAGCCCAGATCTGGGTGAACAACATATCCAAAAATCACCCAGATCGTTTCAGGAATTTCCTGGAAGTCTTATTTTTGCCCCACCATGCACATGGCCCCATACCCAAAACAGTTCCATACAGTCAACGGCAAAACACTGCTTTACAGTTCAAGATGGCTGCCGCCACATGTTTGAATCTGTTCCAGTTAAAAGTCCAAGGGGCAGAAACAGTACTTTTGAACATGGGTTATCACAGGGCCCATAGACCCAGGGTAGGAGGCTGGCAAGCAGGCCCCTCCAAAAACTCATGGCAAACTCCCTTAAAAAGGAGAGTTTGTCACAGGTAGCATCTTAATTGCCTGTGTTAGTTCTGTTTCTGTTAACGGTCGAGTGCAAATACTTTTTTAAAGAATATCCTGTGGATATTATGTTAAGGAAATCAAATATCACACAAAAGAAACTGCACTCAATTCACATGAGCTAAAAATAGGTGCTTTGTAGACTCTGGGTCAGCGCCAGCCCAGCAAAATATCGATTAGAGAAAGAAAGCCTAGGCACTCCAATGCTCCACACTGTAACTTTTTGACCCACAAATGGGTCTTTGTCATGCTTGACAGACTGATTTGTGAGTCAAAATTTTGTGGTGTTCATTCTGTTTCAATAAATGTGCCTATAGAGCATTGGAGTGCCTGGACTTTCTTTCTTCAACTGCAAATCAAATATAACTCATATAGTGCATTATAAAAACATAGGGTTAGAGTAGAGATAAGGGGGGCAGAGCTCGCAGCCATACTGAGAGGACGCATCCCTGCAGAGCTCCGAGCAAAAACTGGCAAAAATCACCCAAAAACAAAGAAAAATACGAACATACGAGTACATTACTCCAGCAACCATGCCTGAAGATATGGGGAGATGATTCATCCACATCAGTGTCATGAACTCTCTCGAACTCTGACACTACAAAGGCCTGAATCAACTGTTCTTTTTTTTTAGTTATGTTCTATACATTTTGTCCTAATTACATTAGATTTTTGCCAATATACTCTGCAATGACTAAGATAACCTAAATGATGTTTCATATGAGCACACACAATAATTACATGCTACCACATTCCCTCCCCCCATCTCAACTTCTGGAACCGTAGTTACTTTCACATCGAGTGACTCACAAGGGGGTATGAGCCTCTCTAGCATACACACATATCCTTTTCACCAATATTGCCTCAAGTGCACCCTGCCCTACATATTTACTCTGCAATGACTAACACGACCTACTGGCAGGAGATGCACTAAGCATAATCTTTGGTTTACTCTGCTAATTTACACTACCTCGTACTCACAAAATGTGCAGTGGCTGACTACCAATGTCTAGAAATTACTTTTACTTAAAGGAGCACTATAGGGTCAGGAACACAAACATGTATTACTGACCCTATAGTGTTAAAACCACCATCTAGCCACCCTGGTCCCCTCATACTGTAGCAGTCTAAGCATGAAGAAGCCAAACACAGAGATATGGACACAGGTATTCAGGAAGTAAGAGGCTTTTATTCACATTACCAATCGGGTCTCAGATGAACTCCTGTTCCAAAAGATCTGAGATACCAACACAAAGTGTACATTCCTTATATAGAACACTAACTCCTCCCATTAATAGCTACACCCACATATACCTTTAACCAATCAATGAGCAGAATATAGACTTGTACATCTAGTCAAACCACATGGCCCATCCAAGACAAAGGAAATAAGTGCAATTTCAGTTCCTGCATTCGTGCACATGCTTAGTACATTGATGACAGTATCCTAGCTACGTGTAGCTGACTAACTGACACAACATACACATATGCCACATGGAAATCTTGGCCTACTAAATTTACATTCACCAAAATTCCACCACATTCCCCCCTTTGATGCCTCTGATACAAATTATTCCAGATGCATCACCAATCACAGTTTTACCTACATCTCTCAAGTAGCCATTGAACCAGAGTAGACCTTGTAAGCATCTTAAAAACTCCTTCAACATTCCTCATTCTGAATATATTCTCTTTTGGCTAGGGGATCATATCTATAGACAGCCATTACATGAGCCGCTGTCTTTCTCTGCCACCTTTACAGCTGTTGGGGTAGATAAAAGAACAACATAAGGACCCCTCCACTTTGGACCTAATGGAACAACATTCCATTCTTTTATCCACACTTGATCTCCTGGTTGATAGGAATAAACAGGTGTATATATATTCACAGGTAACCTATCTTGCACCCATTTCTGCACCTCCTCCATAGTTTTACCCAACTCTACAACCTGCTGCCGAGTAATTCCTTCACCCAACTGATTTAAGTACCCCCTTAGATTACTTAGTATGGGAGGTGGACGCCCATACATAATTTCAAAGGGAGACAAACCCATCCTTCTGGTATGCGTACTACGTATTCGCAACAGAGCTATTGGCAAAAGGACATTCCACTTGAGCTGAGTTTCCGGACACATTTTAGCCAACTGGGTTTTTATTGTTCTGTTCATCCTTTCCACGTTTCCAGAACTCTGAGGTCTATAGGCTGTATGAAGTTTCCACTTGATACCAAGCACATGAGTTAGTTGTTGCAAACACTGATGAATAAAGGCTGGGCCATTATCTGATCCTATAGAACACGGAAGTCCATATCTGGGTATAACTTCTCGCAACAGAAATCGTACAACTTCTCCTGCCTTTTCTGTACGAGTTGGACAAGCTTCTACCCAGCCTGAGTAGGTGCACACAGCTACCAACAAATAACGATATCCCCCAGATTTAGGCATCACAGTGTATCTATTTGTAAATCTGACATTGGGAGTCCTCCCATATACTGAACTCCAGGGGGTTTGACAGGGCCTTGTTTTGCATTATTTTGGGCACACAAAACACATCTCCTAACTATGGCTTGAGTCAGACTAGATAACCTTGGTATATAGAAATGTTTCCGAAGAGATTCTTCCATACTATCTCTTCCAGTATGTGTACCATTATGAAAGTTTTGAACAATCTCTATAGCCAGAGATGTCGGAATAACTATTCTTCCATCTTCTAACTGATACCAGTTATTCTCCAGATATTTCCCGCTTCCGTCTTCAACCACTCCATCTCTTGGGTTGTATATATTGGAGTCCATTGAGACAGAGATGCCGGTACAAGGGCTGCGACATATCCCACATATTCCTCTTGGCCAGATTCAGCAACATGTTTTGCTGCGTTGTCGGCCATGCGATTTCCTTTGATGACATCACTATCACCCCTCAGATGTGCTCTACAGTGTATAATACCGACTTCCTTCGGTTCCCATACCGCCTCTAACAGTTGGAGTATTTCAGCCGCATACTTGATCTCTTTTCCTTCTGAATTCAGTAATCTCCTTTCTTTATACAATGCTCCATGTGCATGGGTGGTTAGAAAAGCATACTTCGAATCAGTGTAGATATTCACTCTCAACCCTTAAGCTAATTGCAAAGCCCAGGTTAATACAATCAGTTCCGCCTCCTGTGCTGTAGTCCCTTTTGACAGTGGCCGTGCTTCTATCACCTTATCTATAGTCGTTACCGCATATCCTGCATAACGTACACCTTCCTTCACATAACTACTACCATCAGTATAATACTGTGTATCTGGATTCTGGATTGGAAAATCATGAAGATCAGGCCTGATTGAAAACACTTCTTCCATTATCTCCAAACAATCATGTTGACTTTCAGTAGTCTGAGGCAAAAGGGTAGCTGGATTCAAATTGTTGACAGTTTCGAGGTGTACTCTTGGATTTTCACACAACATAGCCTGATATTTGGTCATTCGACTGTTGCTAAACTAATGATTTCCCTTATAATCCAAGAGGGTCTGTACTGCATGAGGTACTCTCACGTAGAGTTCTTGGCCCGAGAGGGCTTACAGCAAAGCTGGCTCTGCATAGGTCGACAGGGGAGATGAAAGGATCTCCCCTGCCGTCCTTGGTCCACGGCCATTGACCCAACTCTACAAATCCCAAACTGTCCACTAGTGGGCGGTAGGGACCATGTTGACTACCACTGAGATAGAAAGTTGTATAATGTAATTGTTTTAAAACACAATGTGCACAGTTATAGTCTTCCCCGAAGGCGGAGCCACCATCTTAGTCACCACAGAATGTTCAGCACCTGTGTCGATCATGAAAGAACTTCTCTTTCCCCCTATTGCTACATCGACCATAGGCTCTGCTTGACCAAGGGGAATGGAGCCCGGTCGGTATCAATAGTCTTCCATGATAGTGTCAGCCAGACCCACACAATCTCTATCCTCTCTTTCTCTAGGTCTCTGCGTGGGTGGATAGTATCTGTCTCCTTGAACACTTCCTCTACTATTCCCACCATTCCCTCTAAAACCTTCTCTTCCTCTATAACTACCACTATACCCTTCTCTCTCCTTGTCTATCACCTTCATACTGCTCTCTCTGTGGACACTCACTCTTCCAATGTCCCTCCTTTCTACAATATGCACATTGATTCCTACTTAAAGGTCCCTTGCTCAGCCTATTCTCGTCTCCTCTATTCACTTCCCTTCCCTGTCTTTCTACACTTGAGATAGCTACCGCTAGCATATCTGCCCTTTTCCTCATCTTACGTTCTTCCTCCCGCTTTACCTCCGTCTCCCTAGTCATATATACTTTATTTGCAATCTCCATTAGCTGTAATATGGACATCCCTACAAATCCCTCTAATTTCTGTAATTTTCTTTTAATATCACCTTGGGCCTGGCTGACAAATGCTGAATTACTCATCCTAGAATTCTCAGGAGCCTCTGGATTAAAAGGAGTATACAACCTATATGACTCCAATAATCTCTCATAAAAGGTACTAGGTGACTCATCAACCTTTTGCAACACCTCAGGCCTCTTTGACATATTAATTGTCTTCTTCCCTCCTGCCTTCATGCCAGCAATTATGGCTTCCCGATAAGCCCTTAGTTGGGGCACGTCAGCACCATTCACGTCCCAATTTGGATCGACATTTGGATAATGGGCTGCAGCCCACGCAACTGGATTGGCCTGATTTTGAGTACGGGCCGTTTCCTCAAGCGCTTTAATAGCCGCTTGATTAATCCGGGTCCTTTCCTCACAATTAAATAAAGTTAATAATAATTCCTGGCAATCGGCCCAGGTGGGATTATGTGTTTGGATAATAGAAGTAACCAAATCTGTCATAACTTGAGGTTTGTCAGTATGTGAAGAGTTATGAGTCTTCCAGTTAAATAAATCAGTCGTAGTGAAGGGGACATATACAAACACTGGATCTGCCCGTTGTATTTGGCCATTCTTATCCACATGTGTTGGGCCTGGTGTAAGTCGGAGGGGCATTTGGTAATGTCAGGGTTGGAGGGCACTAGTCATCTGTCGGGTTAATATGGGACTACAATATGAGGATTTCATAATGAGTTCCGGTCTAGGGGTAGTAAGGCAAGGGGAGTGAGGCGGATTAATTTTACTGGGCGGAAGTTCGGTCAACAGGATATTACGGGCCGGGAGAAGCCTGACCAGGAACCAGAAGTGACGTCAGTTCCGGATACATGGAACTAGTGGAGGCCTGTACCGGATGGGGAGGTTTCAGAGCTAGTGGGCTGGGCTCTGAACTAGATGCATGAGTGGGCAGGGACAATGGGAAAGGGGGAGTAGCAACACCAGTAGCATCACCTCTAACCTTAGAGGAAGTGTAAGGGGCGGGGGAGGGAAGGTCAGTTTCAGAGGGGGAATCGAAAATGGGCGGAGTTGCGGCCCTGATGGAGAGGCGAGTCTTGGCCACCATGAGGCGACATTGCTCCTCGTGGCATACCTTAACCCATTTAGGCAATTCTTCTACAATCTGTTTTCAACAATCAATATACGGAAACTGATCATAAAATTCAGGCCTACTAGATACAGCCGCGTGCACACGTTGTACCAAAATGAGATCAAGGTTACCACGTGGTGGCCATGCGGTCACCAGGATAGGCCACTCTCTACTACATAAGGTAGTCAAATGTTTTGGGGACAATTTTACCCCAAAATCACAGGCTTTATATCCCTTTGTAAAGTTTTTCAACATACACGACAAGGGATCAACAATCTTTGAGTCGGACGCACCCATACTGGCAATGGAACGTCTATTACAAAGATACACAATACTTCAAACACTTCCAACACTTCCAACAATCACACTCGTTTCCCTGGCAGCAGTACCACGTGGCATGGTTGCTAATCCAAACATACACACACGATAACACGCAGAGAAATCTCGTTCATACAGTGATATCACAGCGTCCCACTCACAAAGATCTACCAAACACTAGCTACTTACCTCTATAACTATAAATCGTCTCTACAATTATCCATACTATAAATCAAATTTTTAACTAACCAACTATATCACATTCTAGTAATCTCATCTTTACAGTCAGTGGTTATGGTACAGTTAGTAAGTGGTTATAATACAGTTTTAAAGTCACAGATCAGTTAGTAACAGTTATGGTATTATACATATAACATAAAACAGCAATTGTTAGTAATTTTTACACAATGTCAGTGGTTATGGTACCATGCGCTATTTTACAGTTATACACACAATTTACACTTCCACTAGACGGCAGAGCTCTAACTTTCTAGTAGGACATACAAGTTAACCAATTCACCAACTACAATATATTTAACAACATTTACAATAATCCCAACTATTCTAACTGGCCAGCACCTCAAGAGCTTTTGATCTATTTGTACACCAGAGATTCGATAAGTTCTTTGCTGCCCAGACACCACATATAGTGAACTAGAGGGCAGAATTTACACCAATACCCTTTTAGTCTATTACACTATCAATAATCTAGTGGCTGGATTTACAACAGAGCACACTTAGTTAAGATAGGGTGAAATCTAGCAAACTATAATACACAACCGAGTCTGCTTAGTTTCGCCAATCTCCCCTTGATAACAACCAAAATTTACACCTAGCATGCTAGTCAAGGCAGGACATTGGTGTCCGACATGAGCTATTTACACCAGAACTCAGTCTGACAATACCACCTATATTAGACGGGCTGACTACAGAGCGTCTAATTTCCAGATAAGTATTGCGCCTACGCTTCTTCCTTCCAAATTGAAGGGGCCAATTCCAATAACCGGTTCCAAATATAAAACCCCTTGTTGGTCTACCGCTCTAACGGTATCAGTCTTACCTGTTAGTTCCTGGACCTGGGTTCACACTCATCGACGGAACACCCCGGTACTCACTGCACAGAAGTCGATGAGCTCCTGAGCGAAGCAGCCCAGTGGTGCCGAGATGAGGGGATGTCCACGCAGTAGAAGTCCAGGGGTGCAGCGTAGAGGATTTGATAAAAGTTTACCGTCTCAAATCTCTGCACCAGCTTCCATGCGATGAGGTTCCCGCTGCCAATGCACCAGAGATGTAGCAGTGTTAGCATGCAGAAGCCAAACACAGAGATATGGACACAGGTATTCAGGAAGTAAGAGGCCTTTATTCACATTACCGATCGGGTCTCAGATGAACTCCTGTTCCAAAAGATCTGAGAGACCAACACATGGTGTACATTCCTTATATAGCACTATAACTCCTCCCATTAATAGCTACACCCACATATACCTTTAACCAATCAATGAGCAGAATATAGACTTGTACATCTAGTCAAACCACATGGCCCATCCAAGACAAAGGAAATAAGTGCAATTTCAGTTCCTGCATTCCTGCACATGCTCAGTACATTGATGACAGTATCCTAGCTACGTGTAGCTGACTAACTGACACAACATACACATATGCCACATGGAAATCTTGGCCTACTAAATTTACATTCACCAAAATTCCACCACAATACCTCCCTAAATATGGTAAAATCTTACTTGTATTCAAGTCTGCAGCTGCTTACTTTGCCCCTGTTTCCTTTAGACCTGCCTGCTGACATCATCAGAAGTGGTAGCCTGATCCAATTACAATGCTTCCCCATAGAATTGACTGAGACTGACAGAGAGGCAGATCAGGGGCAGAGCCAGCACAATTCAAACACAGTCCTGGCCAATCAGCATCTCCTCATAGAGATAAATTGAATCAATGCATCTC
Organism: Pelobates cultripes; assembly: GCA_933207985.1. Taxonomy (NCBI): domain Eukaryota; kingdom Metazoa; phylum Chordata; class Amphibia; order Anura; family Pelobatidae; genus Pelobates; species Pelobates cultripes. The sequence goes on from OW240914.1 coordinate 248,176,138, forward strand.
AATGAGGAAAGTTCAGTGTCTGCATGCAGAGGGAAGAGACACTGAATGTTTGGATGCATTTTAGGCAGCAATGACCCAGGAATGATCTCTAACAGACATCTTAGGAGCAGCCAGTGAAGTTATCACTAGGCTGTAATGTAAACACTGCATTTTTACAGCAAAAAGCCTGAAGGCAATGATTCTACTCACCAGAACAGATTTAATAAGCTGTAGTTGTTCTGGTGACTATAGTGTCTCTTTAAATGTGTATACTCACAAGTATGTTTCTTATTCATTCAAGCCCTGTTTATAGACTAAACCGTTACTGGTTAATTTGGTAAGCAGCAGTGTCCTTCTAGGCTCAGACATGTTTGCTTACCTGCATAATTTTGTTTTAACTTGTTATATCTTAAAATTGGGGCCGGTAGGCTTACGATTATACTAAATGCTAGAACGATTTCACACTCAAACGTTTATCTGATATAGCCTATTTTCTTATTTTTGTAATGTTACAATATACCTCAATAAAAGAAAGATTGACAAAAAAAAACCAAAGGGTTAAATGTCAGAATTTTTTTTTATACATCTGCCTGCCAAAACAATTATTATCACAAAGCGCAAGGAATATATTCATAAAAACAATATAACTAATTCCGCTAGAACATATACTTGTTGTTAACTGAAAGTTAGTGGAAAGACCCAGTTCTTCTTAAAATATGCATTCACCGCAACAATAATAGCACTTTCAATAGAGTGCACAGCGCAAAACTTGATGATAAATTTTCTTCCACAAATAATTCTCCCACTTTTAAAGTACATTAGATACAAAAGGGGTAGTCAGTCTTTTAATACCTTTGTTGATAGTAATATTATCTTTGTTGATGGTAATATTTCCTTACCGCCCACCACTGCCACTTTAACTAATTTTATAGTGCAAGTGCAATTTTTTTTAAAATATATACTTAAATGTATCTATTTTTTTTTTCTATTTTCTATTCTACTTTTTTTTTCTGTGTGTGCCTGTAAGGTGCTGTGTGGTGCAGTGTGTGTGTGTGAGGGGTGCAGTGTATGGGTGTTAAAGTGGGGTGCAGTGTGTTGGGGGGGAGACTGTGTGTGTGGGGTGCATATGGTCTATGCTGTGTGTAGGTGGGTGAGATGTGATAATCTATCTTAATGTGTCCACCTCACTTCTTCTTACCTTTTGCCAAAGAGAGGGGACATAATGCTCCAAGCCCTAGTGGTCCAGTGGTGGACACAGCACTGTATTGGAGCATTGCCATGGTAGCAGGTGGCAACGCCTCGACCGGCCTTTCCCTCCCTCGGCTGGAACTAAGTACCAGCGGGGCGGTGAGGGAGATCTTTGATCTCCTCGCCAGCCCGAGAGGGCTTACAGCAAAGCTGGCTCTGCATGGGTCAACAGAGGAGATGAAAGGATCTCCCCTGCCATCCTTGGTCCATGGCCATTGAGGCCCACCGCCCACCTGAAATCCCAAACTGTCAACTAGTGGGCGGTAGGGACCATGTTGACTACCCCTGAGATAGAAAGTTGTATAATGTAATTGTTTTAAAACACAATGTGCAAATCTCTAAAGTAGTAATGGGAAGTTACTCTTGTTCTGCAACATAACCCACTTTGACAGGGTGAATTAAACTCACATTTATTAAAAGTGCTTGCCATTTACCACAGTGGAATATCTTATACAAATAACACTAACATCAATTAAAAGGCTAATCTGCAATAACATAGAGAAATATAAGTGTAATTTTTAATTTAGGATTTACCTTGCGTGCATTTCATATTAAAATTGACAGTCTTGTGTATCACTGTAAATATATCCTTTTAATCAGGGCAGTGCTGATACTTTTAGCTTCACATTCTCTTTTTGGTTTTTTTACAGATCAAAATTAAAAATGGAAGATATTAAAGAAGTAAACAAGGCTCTGAAGGTATGGTACATATAATATATTTGAGTGTTTAGAACACAGATTTAAACACAGATTTAAAGTGAATAGAGTCATATTAGCAACTTTAGAACTTTAGAGGTGGGGGCAATAACCCCCATTGATTATTGAATATAGGGATCGGGTCATTCAACTATTGCAGCCCAGTCACTATATGTATTAAAGGACCACTATTGTGCCAGGAAAACAATGAAGTGTTTAGTTACTATGGCAACATAGCAATAATTGAAGGATAGTATATGGAATAATTATTAACACAAACACTCCAAGCATCATAAACACCGCCCTGCCCCATCTTCATTGTATGTAGTCAAATCCTTTAAGAATGGTTTTACCCTTTACCTGGGATATGCCAAAGACAGCCTCCACCACACACAATACCACAAACAGCCCACATAAACAGAACACCACAGCACCCAGAACACATAATAGTACAATCAACCCACATGCCCACACACAAGACCCTGGATAGTCCACAAACATTTATTCAATAGACAGTCCACATATTGCAGCAACTAAACAACATGAATATAAACAGACTAGTTCTTAAGGAACTAAGGGTAGATTGGTGATCAAAGTGGAAGTGGTGGAACTTGCTATTGACTTGACCGTTCCTTTTCTGAATGGATTATCACTCCCCTTGTTATGTGTATTTAGGTGATCAACCATGTGGTTGATAACTTTATTTGGAGGATCCTCTTTAGTTCACATCTTTCCCCTGACAAGGGTGCATGTTACTTCTGCACCAAAATGTGCATCAGTTTGTTTTTTGATTATTTCAATTAGCATGTTTTTGTCACTTAGTTCACCAAACACTTGTTTTCACTAAGATGAATTCTTAATTTCCTTTCTTATTCTGTTTCCTTATCCTGCCCAGCTAGTTTTACAGGGAGAGAGGTGCTTTCTATCATTTTGCTGTTCTTCTCCTACTCCTGTACTGCAACTCTGCAGGACTTCTGTGCCTGGACCTTGAGTGAATTAACTCTATGAATTTTATGTTGCAAAATATATACTGTAATGTATTATTATGGAATATACAGACTATTTCCTTATAGGGTCTCAACTACTAGTACTTTTATAGGTGATTTAGCAGTAAAAGTGTAAGCTGACATTTTTTTTACTATTTATCCCTCCCTGTTGTTACATTATTTGAGTAGGAGCAATGACCAGTCACAATAAAGCCTTTATACTACATCCTCATGCCTTCCCTTCTTATTTGATATTCTACATTGATTCTGTGTATCTAGGTGGGAATTTACAGGACAGGGAAAGGCCCAGATACTGATAATTAATGGATGATGATTATGATTTCTATTTGAGGTTACTAATATTCATATTAGGTTTCATTGATTTCCAGGCAGCACTGCCTCACACTTGTGAGTTTAGGGGGGGGGGTTCTTTTTGGTAGGATCAAGCTTTTGGACATCTCTGTGAGTCTACAAATCCATATTTTTCTCTTTATGTAACTATGTAACTATACAATACCAGAAACAGTCCACATAAATACACTTAAGATCATTGATAGCCCCATACACAAAAATACCACAAACAGTGCACACGTACATAACACAAAGCCACCTTATAATGACCCCACAATGCCATAAAAAGTCCCACTTATACATGCATGCAATTCTGCAAACACCTCCACAGGCATAACACCAACATACAGGGGTATACAGTAGTACACAAGGCTGCCAGATCCAAATGGGAGAGCTGGGGAGATTAGAGTATCTTCCTAGCCAGCCTGAGCCTATGTTATGCACAGTATATTTAAAGGTAAACTCCAGTCAAACTAAATTAAGTTCAATGCATATATTTTAGCTTCATATCCATACTTAATAAAGACTCCTGCAAACACCTCTTAATGCAGAATCCCCACACAACACTGCAAACAGTCATACATACAGAACACTGCCACCAGTACCACAAACCCGCACACAGTACAACAAACATCTCACACCACCTATACAACCACTACAAGCAACCTACATACACACATTTGACATCACAGGCAACCAGTATAAACATATGCAATGTAACAAACCGCTCACATGCACACACAGACACAGAGGCATAGCTAGAAACCACGGGGCCCCATTGCGAAAATTGCCCTGGGCCCCTCCTCCATAGCCCCTAGCCCCCCACTCGTCCCTGCCCTTCATACATCTCCTCCCCACCTCATATGTCCCCGCCCCCACACGTTCCCGCCCCCACACGTTCCCGCCCCCACACATGCAGACACACACACATGCAGACACACACACATACAGGCATACATACATACAGACACACACATATACAGAGACACAGACACATACGCACACAGACATGAACACAGACACACACAGACACACACACATGCAAAATGTCACCCTCCTGTTTCCTACCTTTTAGGTTCAGGAGGGTGACTTAACCTGGGGTCCAGTGACTCAACCTGATGAATCAGAGTTCTGTCAGTAGCTGTCAGGGCCTAGGAGTCAGGTGCAAGCAAGTATAGGATGCCTAATTACAGATCTAGACAAGAGATGGAAAGAAGCTTTACAAGACTTTAGAGTGGGTTGGCTTAACTTGAAAAAAAGACACCAACATGGTGTAAGCTAACTAGGCAAAATCCATAAGCGAGCTAAGGTCAGGTTTCCATAAAACAGCTAGTCAGCAAGCAGGGAAGTTCAAAAACAAATACACAAAAATAAGTCCTGTGCTCAGACTTCCACTACTCCTGGACGGCAGCAATGACCATACTACACATCAGCCCCAATACATACAATAAAAAACAAAGAAAAGAGTTACCTGCGCACTACACCAAATCCCTAAAATTGAGTTTTTTGTTTCACTCCAATAGCCATTAGGTGTAAGCCCACGTGCCACATCAAGACAAACCTCTTTGGTGCGTCCTACACTAACAATTCATCTTGCTTCCTTCAGCTTCAGGCAAACAAAATCTCTAATGAAACAGAGAGGGATATTTTTCTAAACCCCTACATACTTATTAACCCTTAATAGGGAACACATGGGGTGGGCGGCAGCATTGGAACATGGCTGTGTGATATAAAAGCTAATACAAATACACAGAAATAAGTCCTGCACTCAGCCTTGGCGCGGTAGCTGAGCTTACAGCTAATGGCCGTTTGAGTGAAACAAAAAAACTCAATTTGTTTAAATATGGATTGGGTTAGAGATTTAGGGGTAGTGCACAGGTAACTCTTTTCTAAGGTCACAAACAAGCCTGGTCAAGATTAGTAATGCCAGGAACAAGCAAAAATGTAAAAAATAGTGTAAAATGCACATAGGAGCAAAATGGCATGCATGAAAATATATACTTTACTATGTCAAATTGTAGCAAATAATACATATATAAACAATCCATCATCAGCTAAATACATTTACTGTATACAGAATACAATTGCTGGGTATGTGTACCAATTGTATGTCCTCATGTTATTATACGAAGGATTTATGTTCAATAAAAAAGTAATTATCGTACTCCCACATCAAAATGAAAAATAAAAATTCATGTATTTTTAATTATGTTACAGGTTTAATTTCTTCAGGCCCCTTTCCTCCTCATTTGTAGCTTTCTGGAGAGACTACCTTGAGAGCAATTAGACATGTCAAAAAATAGGACAGGTTTGAATTCTGTTATTTTTCAGCAGGCTTTTCGCATTCCTAGGTTCCTTTAAGAAGAATTTTCAGGGACCTCCCATTGGGTTTTCAGTCAAGGAGCAGAGGACCAAGCCAATGAGTGGAAGCATGATATTGGCCTTTCTATTCAGTGGCCATTATTGGCTCATAGAGCACCAGAAATTGGGGTTACAGTGCCCAAGAAGCCATCTTGGAAGTAGCACAAAAAGAGCACAGCAGAAGCTCTTGGCCCTGCCAATCATCCCAATTTCCCGCTGTCCATACTTTGTTCCCTGGTGTCTCCATTGTACTGAATTCAGGGAACTAGAATCCTGCAGAGAGTCCTGCTCTTTTTGAGTTGAGCTTGTCAGACATATTGCTGAGAACAGAAATTCAATGAAACAAGTTATATATAATTAGTAGATATGAAATTGGGAGTTGTACAAGACCTTATTGCAGGGGTCAGCAACCTATGGCACGTGTGCCATGCATGGCACTTTAGATGCCTTTGCACAGCACTCAAGGCTATGAGAGCCGAACGGCTCTGGTTTTTCAGGACATATGCTAGTGCAACTCGGGCTGTGACAATGCTAAATTTACACATTGCAGAACTTAGAGGAAGTAATTTCAGTTCACTTCCTTCCCGCACTTGTGAATGGCAATCCACACTGGAGAAGAGCAGACTATCACAACTCCTGCCTGTGGCGGTCTGCCAGAATATCACCGCCACGGTTGCCCATTTCCCAATTCACAAACACGAATAATCCCAAAGGTAACAATATCATGACTATTCCATAGCCCCCACACATGAACCAAGGCTTAATGCTGGGAGAAAACTGGTTTATTTGGAGTCACAAACAGCTTTTTATGCAAAAGGTTACTAACACAGAAAAATAGGGAAATTCCTCCCATGATCCTCTGTACCTGAGATATAATTAACAATGGAGTAAGGAGCACAACCATCAAAAGTAATAAAACAATCTTTATTAAGTGGGTATACTCTATAAAAATATCACATAACATAAAGATCCAAAATATAGGATCATATCACACTATACATCAATGATCAGAAAAATTCTGAATATATATGTATGTACGCCAAAAGCGTCTTATATGAATAACAGAGTCTCAATACACAAAAAATAGAGAAATGAAATAACAGTCTAATCCAACCCCACAAACATAGATATAAATATACAAAAATATATATAACAATAAGCATACCAGACCTAGTGAGAAGCAGGGACAGAGTCAGTCACAAACACGCCCCCAACGTTTTCGGCAAAAATGCTTGCTCCCTTGATAATTCCTTCACACTGCCTTTAAACTGTACCTGGCCAACTCATTCCCCTCTGGACCCCCGGGAAGTCACCTACTAGATATACACATAGCTGCAGAATAAGCCTCTTCCTCATACAAAGCACCCATAAATAACACAAGCAGAATATGGCAACATACACACCTCAATTTGAAAAATAGGACAGGCAAACCAAGGAACTTTAGGATTTTATTTTGGCACAGTACTACAAAAAGATTGCCTACCCCTGCCCTATTGCCTCTGCATCTTACAATGAAATGCAATTGAAGTGTATATGAGAGAGGCTCTTAAAGTCATATTATAAATATATATAACCTTAGTAATATACCACTAGATATCAATCTGTTTATGCATGAAATCATAGCAGAGATTATTCTTATTGATCTACTAAAATGATAGTAAGAATTAACTCTATATATAAGAATTTTTACTAATCCTCGCATATTCTCGTAACAGAATTTTTCTTTTCTCTTTGCTTTGCACAAGCCTTCATATAATGGCGTAGTCTTAAAAGCCACAGCGGTGTGATCAGGTTGAATCAAAATTTGATTTATTTATTTTTAAAATATGTTACCATGAAGAAAACATTGAGGTTTCTCTCGTTTTCAAGTATGTCCTGGGTGCACAAAACATTACATTGACAGGGCCGGATTAAGAGCACAGTGGGCCTGGTGCTGACAATTATGATGGGCCTAATTACGGAATCTTATCGACCAAAAACACTAAAACAGTCATACCTCCCAAGCGTCGTGTATCTGATGGAGATGGTGTTGGAGGGAAAGGATGCAGCTATAAGAAAACACATATTCTATGCTAATTTCTCTCTAATTTATACTTTCATCTTTCAAGTAAATCCATACCCCCTAACAGCAGTGTCCAATGAAGCAGGAAGTCAATGGGTGGGGTAAAAGGGTGAGCCACTGACGTGAATCACATGACCGGAACTGCCAAAAGGGGTGAACATGCCCAAAAAGGGGGCATGTTTGTCCAAAGAATTGCATGTCAGGCTGCCTGCCAATCCTTGAGCTTGACATAAATGTGTCTAATAATGCGCTCACTCCATTCTTTCTAAGGACTGTCCACTTGTCTCCTTACCTTCTTACTAGCAGGCAGAAGTTCCTGGTATATAGTCTGAGACAGAGAAAAGGTGTCTGTAGTGAGTGTAGAAGAAAGGGGACATGCCACAGTGTTAGAGAGACCAACGTCTGCATTACCTAAACTAACCTTAATGTCAGCCAGTGCACACAAGTTTTGTTCCCATACATCCCTCTTAAGCTTCCAAACTTAAAGGGACACTATAGTCACCAGAACAACTACAGCTTATTGTATATTGTTCTGGTAAGTAGAATCATTCCATTCAGGCTTTTTGCAGTAAACACTGTCTTTTCAGAGAAAATAACTCCACTGGCCGCTCCTTAGATGGCTGCTAGAGGTGCTTCCTGGGGCAGTACTGCCTAGTGTGCAGCACTGCCATTCAGTGTCTCCACCCTCTGCATGCAGACACTGAACTTTCCTCATAGAGATGCATTGATTCAATTTATCTTTATGAGGAGATGCTGATTGGCCAGGGCTATGTTGGACTTGTGCTGGCTCTGCCCCTGATCTGCCTAGTTGACAGTCTCAGCCAGTCCTATGGGGACGTATTGTAATTTGCTCAGACCACCATTTCTGAGCCAGCAGCTGCAGAATTGAATACAAGTAATATTTTACTATATTTAGGGAGGCAAGAAGGGGCCAGGGTGGTGGTTTTAACATAATTGGGTCAGAAATACATGATTGGGTTCCTGACCCTATAGTGCTCATTTAAGCAAGAGTATGTGAAGAGTAGTTAAGGTTGCCACCTTCCTTGGAAAAAAATACCAGCCTTAATCATTTGTATAATTAATTAGTTATGCGTGACATCACATGATGTAAATCACAAGGAGTGACATCAGAGAAAATTCTGTAAAATCACCAACAAACTACTCACAGTTTGATTCTGCTGTATAGATGGATTGCTCCCAGTCTTGTAAGTCACCCAGTGTCTCAGTGCCCCTATGTATCACAGTGTCAGTGTCCCCATGTTGCCCAGTCCTCTAGTCTCCCAGTGTCTATGTCCCCATTTCTCCCAGTGTCCCAATGTCTCAGTGTGTCCCCATGTCACTAGGATACTGGGGACACTGAGAGACCCGGGGACACTGGGAGACATGGGGACACTGAGACACTAGGGACACAGACACTGGGAGACATGGGGACACGGAAACATTCGGGGACACTAAGACACTAGGGACACAGACATGGGAACACAGACACTGGGAGACTAGGGGACACTGGGAGACTAGGGGACACTGGCTGGGAGACAGACACTTGGGGACACTGGGAGACATGGGGACAGTTGTGGACATGGACACGTGGACACTGGGACATATAGGGACACTGGGAGACATGGGGACACAAGGCACACTGAGACACTAGGAACACAGACACTGGGAGACATGGAGACACTGAAACATTTGGGGACACTAAGACACTAGGGACACAGACACTGGGAGACTAGGGGACCCTGGGAGAACAGAAATTCAATGAAACAAGTTATATATAATTAGTAGATATGAAATTGGGAGTTGTACAAGACCTTATTGCAGGGGTCACTGGCTGGGAGACAGACACTTAGGGAGACATGGGGACAGTTGTAGACATAGACATGGGGACACTGGGACACATGGGGACACTAGGCACACTGAGAGACATGGGACACAGACACTGGGAGACTTGGGGACACTGAGACACTAGGGACACTGGCTGGGGGACATAGTGTCTCCGTGTCCCAATGTCTCCCAATGTCCCTATATCTCACAACGTCCCCATGTGTCTCAGCGTCCCCATGTGTCTCAGCGTCCCCATGTGTCTCAGCGTCCCCATGTGTCCCAGTGTCCCCTAGTGTCTCAGTGTCCCCATGTTTTCCAGTGTCTCCAAGTGTCTGTGTCCCCAGGTCTCCCAGTGTCTGTGTCCCCATATGTCCCCAAGTGTCTCAGTGTCCCCTTGTGTCTGTGTCCCCATGTTTTCCAGTGTCTCCAAGTGTCTGTGTTCCCAGGTCTCCCAGTGTCTGTCCCCTAGTGTCTCAGTGTCCCCTAGTGTATGTGTCATCGTGTGTCCCCTAGTGTCTCAGTGTCCCCTAGTGTCTCAGTGTCCCCATGTGTCCCTGCTGCCTTTCCCCCCATCCCTCCCTTACCTGAGCTGCAGAGCTGCTGTCTGGACTCTCTGTGCTGTGTAGCTGCTCCCCCAGGGATCAGTGAGTAGTAGAGAGAGGCAGGGATATTCTGTAACTTCCTATCCCTGCCTCACTCCACACACAGTGACCCCTACTGGCCGGTGCTGGTATTGCAGAGTAATTTCCATTTATTCTGAGATTACCTGCATTTGTATTGCCGGTATTACTGCAATACCGGCATGGCCAGGCAGCCTCAAATACCGTCTGTGTCATTAAAATACCAGTCAGGTGGCAAACCTAAGAGTAGTGTGTAAAAAAAATTTTAAAAAAATTTCCAGCTCCATCAGCCCCTATGTTAATCCGGCCCTGTACATTGATACAATAGGGTACAATAAAAAAAAAAATACAATATTAATACACAATATATACACAATTTAACATAGAACAGGTAAGAAATATATAATTAACCATGACAGGTGCGTTCTGTTTTGAGATATGAAGAGAGGGATCTCTTAAAGTATTTTAGGTCTGGGGAAGATTTGAAAGTGTGCGGGAGGTCGTTCCATAATTGCAGCGCTCTGCAGGATAAGGAGGATCAAGTCGCTTTCATTTTGTATTGAGGTGGACTAAATAAAGTGCTGGTAGTGGATCGGAGGTTATAGGAGGTGGGAACAGCTGGGGAGTGCATTCTGCTCAGGTAGGGTGCGAGGTTCCCAGAAAAGCTCTTAAACACAAGGCAGGAAAGATGAAGGGTGCGTCTGGATTCCAGTGACAACCAGTTTAGTACTTTTAGCATATCACAATGGTGGGTCATGTAATTACATTGCAGCACAAAGCTGCAGAAGAAGTTATACAATGTATTACGTTTATTAAAGTGGGTTTGCGGTGCAGGTGCATATACTACATCCCCATAATCAATGATTGGCATCAGCACTTGCTGTACAATCTTTTCCTTTACTGTAGGGCTTAGGCCGGATTTGTTTCTTTACAGGGCACCTAGTTTTGGATAAAGCTTAGATGCAAAATTATAAATGCAACACTTGTTTTTGCCCCCATTTGTCATGAGCTGTACTCAAAGATCTAAGACATTTTTTGTGTACACAAAAGGCCTATTTCTCTCAGATTTTCACAAATCTGTCTAAATCTGTGTTAGTGAGCACTTCAACTTTGCAGAGATAATCCATCCACCTCACAGGTGTGGCATATCAAGATGCTGATTAGACAGCATGATTCTTTCAAAGGTGTGCCTTAGGCAGGCCACAATAAAAGGCTACTCTAAAATTTGCAGTTTTATCACACAGCACAATGCCACAGATGTCGCAAGTTTTGAGGGATCATGCAATTGGCATGCTGACTGCAGGAATGTCCACCAGAGCTTTTGCCTATGAATTGAATGTTAATTTCTCTACCACAAGCCGTCTCCAAAGGCAATTCAGAGAATTTGGCTGTACATCCAACCGGCCTCACAACTGCAGACCACGGTAACCACACCTGCCCTGGACCTCCACATCCATCATCTCCACCTCCAAGATTGTCTGAGACCAGCCACCCGGACAGCTGCTGCAACAATTGGTTTACATAACCGAAGAATTTCTGTACAAACTTTCAGAAACCGTCTCAGGGAAGCTCATCTGCATGCTCATCATGCTCATCGGGGTCTCGACCTGACTGCAGTTCATCATCGTAACCGACTTGTGGGCAAATGCTCACATTTGATGGCGTCTGGCACTTTGGAGAGGTATTCTCTTCACGGATGAACCTCTTTTTCACTGTACAGGGCAGATGACAGCGTGTATGGCGTTGTGTGGGTGAGCGGTTTGCTGATGTCAACGTTGTGGATCGAGTGGCCCATGGTGGCGGTGGGGTTATGCTATGGGCAGGTGTATGTTATGGACAACAAACACAGGTGCATTTTATTGGTGCCCTTTTGAATGCACAGAGATACCGTGATGAGATCCTGAGGCCCATTGTTGTGCCTTTCATCCATGACCATCACCTCATGTTGTAGAATGATAATGCACGGCCCAAAGTTGCAAGGATCTATACACAATTCATGGAAGCTGAAAACATCCCAGTTCTTGCATGGCCAGCATACTCACTGGATATGTCACCCATTGAGCATATTTGGAATGCTCTAGATCGACTTATACGACAGAGTGTTCCAGGTCCTGACAATATTTAGCAACTTCTCACAGCCATTGAAGAGGAGTGGACCAACATTCCACAGGCCACAATCAACAACCTGATCAAGGGGGTGGGGGGGAGCGAGATGACGTAGCAAGATGGCTTGGCATACGCAAGCTGCGTCCTCGTGGAGTGTGGCTAAGGGAGCTGTCGAAGAGTGCAGCGGATGACCTGACATACCTGAGAGGCAGTGAAGCAGGGAGCTGCATTCCATGCCGGATAGAGCTACAACCAGCTACTGAATAGAGAAAACCCAAGGAAGCAAATTCCATGTGTGTATAATCAGTGTGAACCCATCACACTGACATCAGGAGAACAGCAAGCTGCAACTAAACTGTCCCGGAGCATATCTTCTCAAGCTAAGTGCCTAATGATATATCACTTGTAAATACACTTTTAGTCTCTGGAAGATTTTTTTTTTTGTATAACTCTATCTCCTTATACTCCTCTCCTATTTTTTCTAATTAGTGTATTAATTTCAATACCTCACAAAGCTGGAATAAGGCAGTGTGAAACAGAATAAATAGGCATAACTGTATATCCGGTTGGAGAGGTGAAGGTGATGGGGAAGGTGTGGAGGAGACGGGGTTCAGGGAGAAAGGAATGCATGACACAAAAAGAACATTACAAAAGCCAAATATACTATTTAACTAAAGACCTGATAATCTTCAGAAAGAGAGTAAGCAAAATACAAATGGCTACTAAAAGATACAAAATGGCAAGGAAAAAAAACTTGAAAATAAAGCTTTTTTTTTTCACTAAACCCAACGGGTAATAAGTCAAACCTGGAGGAATCCCTCCTCTCAAATAATCCACTAGAGGTAGGCGTTAATAAAGGGCAAATGGAGGAAAACCAAGAATCAAGTGAAGGAAGAATTGAATATGACCATTTACTAAGACATCTGGACACACAATTTGGGAAACAGAGAGAAAAATCCAAATTAATACTCTGGATAGTAAGAAAGAACTGCAGACTTTGAATACACGAATCCAAGGTATAGAAGAAAAACGAAACAGGTTGGAACAAAAGGAAAGATTCCACAAAGAAGAGCATTTAGCTCTGGAAAAATAGATGGCTGACATGAAGAACAAATTAAAAGAACTAGAAGACCAGTCAAGACAGAATTTAGAGGAATATCAGAACAAATAAACGCAAAAAATTTGGAGTCATACATAGAGGAGTTTATTAAACATCTGAAAGTGGAATAGGACGCCAGAATCCCTATGATGGAAAGATGTCACAGAGTGAATAAACCTATGGGGGTTCCAGACCACCTCCCAAGAGATGTTTTGAAAAGTTGCGCTTTTTATAAAATTAAGACGCAAATACTGAGAGCCATAAGACGCAACAAATGTGCTGAAGAATGCAAAACACTGAAAATATTTCAGGACTTGTCATGGCCAACCAGACAAAAGAGGAAGACCTTTTTGGAAGGCACATCAATTCTGAGACAGAATAATATTAATTACTGATGGGGGTTCCCCACGAAAATTTTCCTATCTCAAGAAGGGAAGATCACTCTCATCAATCATGCAAATGATCTAAAAACTGAAAATAAAATCAGGAGTAGCTCCAATCACTAGATAAAAAAACAGCAAAGTCCCAAATTAACCTAAAATAAATAAGCACTTACGACATCCAACCTCCACCTCCTTCTTTTTTTTCTTTTTTTCGTTATTCTATACTGTGACAAATAGTACTAGTAGAGAACGGGTCAACCTAATGAATAGGTCAAATTCGTTACGTAGGGGAAAAACAATGATAATAGAATGTAGAATATATTCGGAAACTGATTAAGCTTGCACTTGGTAAGAACACCAAAGATAGATACACAGGCAACATACACCAACACAGGGAGGAAGAAGGGAAGGAGAGAAAGAAAGAAATAAGGAGAAAAGGGAAATTAAAGATCTTTACAGAATAAATAGACATAACTGTATATCAGGGTGGAGAGGTGAAGGGGAAGGTGTGGAGGAGACGGGGTTCAGGGAGAAAGGAATGCATGACACAAAAAGAACATTACAAAAGAAAGAAATAAGGAGAAAAGGGAAATTAGATCTTTAATTTCCCTTTTCTCCTTATTTCTTTCTTTCTCTCCTTCCCTCCTCTTCTCTCCCTTTCCTTCTTCCTCCCTGTGTTGGTGTATGTTGCCTGTGTATCTATCTCTTCCTATTATTTTGAATAGTGTGTTATATAGTTTCACTCTAATTAATGTGAGCCTTTATATAGAGGTGATTTTCTACATTTTGTGAATTGGTCTTCTTACCAAGAACAAGCTTAATCAGTTTCCGAATATATTCTACATTCTATTATCATTGTTTTTCCCCTACGTAACGAATTTGACCTATTCCTTAGGTTGACCCGTTCTCTACTAGTACTATTTGTCACAGTATAGAATAACGAAAAAAGGAAGGAAATTGCACTATTTAATAGAGAAGTAAAATAAAGAATAGCACAAGAATAAATAATAACCACAAAAGGATAGCTAACAATAAGTTAAAAGGAGTATAGGGTTTAGATATATAGGGTTTACCCTTGTTCCTACCATTTCTTTCCATGATACACTATTTGGTTAAAGCTGTTCATTTCCGTTTATTTTATTTCCCCTTCCTAGTAGTGCCTTAAGGTAGGCTCACCCTAGATCGCCTACTCTCAGCACACTTTTCCCATACAAGTGGGACCGTTATCTGAATAATGGTTTTCATTACTCAAGATACTGTATGGTGTTTTTTTTTTTTTTGCCATACATCACGTTTGTCTTAGGTTGATTCCAATGTTTGGGATCAATTCGTCTTATTTTTATGTAATCGCCAACAAAGATAGTTTTTTTGTTTTGATCATGTCTATGGAAACTCTTGGAGAGAGAGAGTCTCTAGAACTGAAAGAAAATTATAAATTAAGTTGACCTCAATAAATGCCCAGGGGATCAATATACCATGTAAAAGATCTATAATCTTAGATTTCTTAACAAAAAATTGGGTACAAATCTGTGCACTACAAGAAACCCATTGGATGAGATCCAACAAAAATACAATAAGTTCAACAAGATACCCCATCATTATAAGTGTGGCCTTAGAAAATAAAAGAAAAAGAGGTGTAGCATTTATTTTTGTAAAAATTGGTTCACACATTATTAAACATCAAGAATTAGACCCACATGGCCGATACATTATTTTAGTATGTGAAATAAATACCAAGTTATTTACACTAGCTAACATTTACGCACCAAACAAAGCCACAACAAACTTTATTTAAAACATATTTAAGAAAATAGAGCAGATTAAGCAAGGGTTAGTGCTAAAATGGTGAACTTAAATTGTGTAATTGACCCTTTGAAAGATGCAAAGAGCCAATATGATGGGAAAAGCAGGAAAACAATGGAGAATAGAATGCAAAATGGATTGAATAATTATAATTAGATATATGGAGAGCATTTCATCTATCTGACCTAGACTACACATGCTATTCCAGAACATTCAACTCTTATTCTTGGAACGATCTTATCCTGGGAAACGTGACCATGCTATATCTTGTCAAAAGAATAGACATACAGGATATAGCATGGTCAGATCACAGCCCTATTATGTTGGAATATGAAGACAACTTTGATACTTTTCGCAAAGAGTGCTGCATAAACGATTTTATACTACACAAAAAAAAATGTTAAAGAAATTAAGAAAATAACAGCTTTTTTTTTCTTAGAAAATAAAAATAAAGGCACACCGCATATCACGGTCTGGTGCGCTTACAAAAGCAAAGCTAGAGGCCACATGATAAAAATGGTAGCCACCGCAACCAAAAAAGAAACAATGACCCTCTCCAAATTACATATAATACTAAGTAAATATATACAAGGCAGAATAAAATAACACCTTCCACACACATAACAAGGAAGATTGCAGAAACAGAAAAACAGATAAACAACCTGGTAATTAACACAGCAACTAAACAGCTAGAAGTACTAGAATCCAAGTGGTATTTAAAGGGAAATAAGCCAGAAGCACTAATGACCAACAAGTTGAAAAAAGAGAAACTTAAAAGAGCGATATACAAAATAAAGGATAAAGATACTTATCTAATGGCCCCAGAAAAAAAATAGGAAGTGCCTTTGAAAGATTTTATCAGGATTTATATAACTTACCAGAGGAACTATTTGGTAGGGAAAAAGAGAGAGAAATTATTTGAAAGCATAATTATGCCAAAAATCCTTCCCCAGACAGCTTTACAAACAAATTCTACAAACTATTGAAAGATCAATTAAAAGGGGAACTAACTAGCATCTTTAACTACATAATGAAAACAGTATGTTGCTGTTGAGAGCGTATATTGTCCCCATCGCAAAAGCAGACAAAGACCCAGAACTGATTGGCAATTACAGACCCATTTCATTAATCAATACCGCTATCAAAATACTATCCTCTATTTTTGCTGAGAGATTAAAAATAGTAATACCACAGTTAATCAATAATGATCAAGTAGGTTTTACTCCAGGGAGGTCCTCAATCAGCAAAATAATAAACATACTAGAAGAAACCGAGAACAATGGAACCCCTCTAATGTTACTGTCAACAGACGCAGATAAAGCGTTTGACAGGTTTGGATGGGGTTTCATGTTGGCCACCTTAAAATAATTTGGAATCACTGGATTAGTATTACAAGCGATATCTGCTCTCTACAGCTCTCCATCGGCAAAGGTAACAAGGCCAGATTTTACATCACAAAATTTCAATATTAAAAACGGGACTAGACAAGGGTGCCCTCTCTCCCCCTAATTGTATATAGTGGTGTTAGAACCCCTTGCAATTTCAATAAGACAAAATAACAAAATTAAAGGTTTTACGAATGCAGTAGGACAAATAAAATTAAATATATACGCAGGCAATATCCTACTATCATTAGAAGAACCAATCATTTCGGTCCAAGAGCTTCTAAAGGAGATAGGTAAATACTCTAAAGTCTCAGGTTATAAAATGAACCTGGATAAATCAACATTTATTGCTAAAAATATGAACAAAAGGTTAACTGACTTTTGTACAAAACATTGGGCTCCCCGAAAATAAAGATAGGCTAAAGTATTTAAGTATAACCCTAACTTCTGATCTGAAAGATCTAATAGAAGCCAACTTTTTACCTCTACTAAAACAAAGAAATAAAATCTTAAGGGATTGGAAAGGTTTGGGCTTTTCCTGGTCGGGCAGGATCAACATCTTAAAAGCATATATTTTACCAAAATGGCTGTACTTATGGAGGATAATCCCTCTAAATTTACCAGAAAATTGGCTATCTTTATTACAGAACATTTTGACTAGGTCTAGGCAGGATGGAGGATTAAGGGGTGCCCAGAAATTTCACAATGCTACCAGGCCAGCAGGTTATTTCATATACTGCTTTCACAAAGCAAGGTGGAAACTCAAGAAACCTGGTACAAAATGGAAATAGATAAAACAGGGGTAGAAAACCTATCCTCACTTAGATAAGAATAAAACCTTTATTAAAGAGTTGGTGGGACAAATTTATAACTAACATAGGACTCAGACATAGAATAATAGATGTGCTCCTAATCTCCATCATTCCCGATATGTTAGATAATATTAAAATAGATACTTGGACAACCGGCGGGTTAAAGGAATTCAAAAACATACTAGTAGAACATAAAATCAAGTCCTTCAATAAAATTATGGAGAAATGTAATATTCCCCCAAAGAAACCTTTAATTATCTGCGAATTAAAGGCTTCATAGCAGAATTCCTCCTTAAAAACAAGGGGGAGAGAAATATAAATATTATACAGCTACTTGAACTAAAGAATTCTAAAAATCTGTTTGCAAAATGCACCAAGGTTATATATAGTTGGAGACACGACAAACCAATAGAACTAATTTAAAAATGGAAAAAAGAATTGCAAGAATTGCAAGTACATATGCCAGAAGAAGAGTGGATAGGTTCCCTAAACAAATTATGTAAATATATACATTGTCAAACCTTACTGAAACACAATTCAAACTCTCAAACATATAAAGAAAATTTTCCCAGAGTCATCAGATAGATGCTGGAAATGTAAAGTTAATTAAGGCAATTTGATCCATGTATGGTGGCAATGCACACCCATAGATATATTTGGGAAAGATGTAATCAATGTAATATATCAAATAACTGAAATGAAATTAGTTTTAAAATCTGAAGTGGTCCTGTTAAACCTGAACTTGCCAAAAATGAAAAAAATTAAAAATAACACACATATTAACACATAACACATATTATAAGGCAGCTAAATTACTTTTAGCTTGAAACTGGAATACAGGGACAATCCCATGCACCCAAAAATTATTCACACAAGTCATATGGCAGGCAAAAATGGAAAGGGGTATCTTGGTGAACCTAGGAAACGGATATACTCAAATAGAAGACTGGGATACATGGATGAACAAACTGGAAATATCTACCTAATAAACAGCACATTAGTGTCAAAGTTCCTCTCGAGACAACCCTGCTTCCCTGATTCCTCCTTTATTTACTTTTTTTTTTACATTTATTTATTTTTTATTACTATTATTTTTTTTCTCCTCTCTGAATATAGTGTGTAATAATCAGCACACTTCACATCCAGCTACAGAGAGGAGACGAGGAAACGAGATGAACATATAGAATTCCCCCAAAAAGGCAGATAAACATATACAAATGTATTTGTGATATAAAGGATGTAAGATGAGCTCTCTCTCTCCAAAGCAAGCAGGGAAACCAAGTCTGATAAACAGGGATTCACAATAGGATTTAATTATCAGGGTAGGGGAGGAAGGGGGGGGATTGGGGTGGGACACGGGGAGTTTAACATGAAACACAGAAACACTTAATACATTTTAGGAGATATAAATGATGACAAGAGTACCCTGAATCACAGAAGCATCAGCAAAAATAATACCAGGCAGGTACATGCCTGAAATATAACAAACAAAACAACCTGATCAACTCTACTCGAAGGAGATGTGTTGCACTGCGTGAGGCAAATGCTGATCACATCAGATAGTGACTGGTTTCCGGACCACCCCGGATACCCCCAATACAGTAAAACTGCACATTTTAGAGTGGCCTTTTATAGTGGCCAGTCTAAGGCACACCTTTGCAATAATCATGCTGTCTAATCAGCATCTTGATATGCCACACCTGTGAGGTGGATGGATTATCTCAGCAAAGGAGAAGTGCTCACTAACACAGATTTAGACAGATTTGTGAACAATACAATATTTGAGAGAAATAGGCCTTTTGTGTACATAGAAAAAGTCTTAGATCTTTGAGTTCGGCTCATGAAAAATGTGGGCAAAAACAAAAGTGTTGCGTTTATAATTTTGTTCAGTGTATGTGGAGGCCAAGAGATATATTGGGGTGTAACAACATACCCAGGTATATGAAAGAGTGGACTGCGCCCAGTGTGCTATTTGATTTTATTTTGATGCATAAATGGGAATTTTGTAATTTGTGTACTTTAAGTACAACATTGTGACAGTTTTGTCAGTGTTTAGGAAATGTTTTTTTGTGATCCACTTTTCTACCTCTGTAAATTGTACTTGGACACAGCCTCCAACTGCGATAGATTGGATTTGCTTGCATAGATTACTGTGTTGTCTGCGTACATGTGTACATTTGAGAATTTGCAGACATTAGGCAGATCATTTATAAATAATGTGAATAGTAGGGGGGTGAGAATGGAACCTTGAGGAACACCGAACGTGACTAGGAGAGGTAAGGAGTCACTGTCAGAAATGGACACATATTGTGATCGATTCAATACATATGATCGGAACCAGGTTAGCGGACGATCATTATATTAGCTTGTACCAGTGGCGTACATACCAGGGTCGCAGGGGTCACGGCTGCGACCGGGCCCGGCCCACCAGGTATGTACCTACAGGGCCAGCCTCTTCCCCTGGGGGCCCAGGAGCCGACCACCCCAGGTCCCCCGAGGCTGGCCCTGCTGTCACACACACACTCCTGGGCGGGTGGCCGGTCGGGCAGGCAGGCGGGCGCGCGAGGGAGCACTCAGTGCTTCCTCTTCAGCTCCCTCACGCACCGCACTGATACCGGAGCCGGAAGATGATGTCATCTTCCGGCGCCGGCATCCCTGCGCGGCGCGCAAGGGAGCTGAAGAGCAAGCACTGAGTGCTCCCTCGCGCGCCCGCCTGCCTGCCTGCCTGACCGGCCACCCGCCCAGGAGCCCAGCAGCACCACTGGACCCCAGGGAATCCCCCCAGCACTCTAAAAGGTAAGGAGGCTGGGGGGATTACATTAAAAAAAACATGTGTGAATGTTAGTTTGTGTGTGAGAGTGTGTGTGAGTGTTAGAGTGAGTGTCAGTGTTAGTGTGTGTGTGTGTTAGAGTGAGTGTGTGAGTGTGTGAGTGTTAGTGTGTGAGTGTTAGTGTTAGTGTGAGAGTGAGTGTTAGAGTGAGTGTCAGTGTTAGAGTGAGTGAGAGTTTTAGAGTGTGTGTGAGTGTTAGTGTTAGTGTGAGTGTTAGAGTGTGTGTCTGCTAGTGAGTGTCAGTGAGTGTGTTACTGTGTGTGTCTTACTGAGTGTGTGTGTGTCTTTGTGAGTCTGTTTGATGTCTGTTAGAGAGTGTATGTTTTGTAAGTGAGTGTGTATGTATGTCTGTCGCTGAGTGTGTCTCTGTCAGTAAATGTGTGTGTCTGTTAGCTAGTGTGTATGCGTCTGTAAGTGAGAGTGTGTGTCTCTTCAGCACTTACCTTTCTCCAGCGCCGGACTCCCTTGGCGCTGGGGATCCCTCAGCCTCTCAGCTCCGAATGTGACCGCGCACGCATTCAAACCGCCCATAGGAAAGCATTACTCAATGCTTTCCTATGGATGTTCAGTGTGCTCCTCTAGCGGCTGTCAGTGAGACAGCCACTAGAGGCTGGATTAACCCTCAGTGAAACATAGCAGGGTTTTGTTTTCAGCTGCAGGGTTAAAACTAGAAGGACCTGACACCCAGACAACTTCATTGAGCTGATGTGATCTGGATGTCTGTAGTGGTCCTTTAAGTGTGTGTGCATCTGCATGCACTGGCATACATACCGCGGTCGCAGCCCTGTAACCCCCGCGACCAGGTGCCCAGGCTAATTATAAGCAATAATAACAGGTCATTGTTAATAGCTTTATGAAATTAACTATTAAAAGGTGTCAACTAGTTAAAATTAAACGTTAATCAGGGGTGTCCCCTGTCATCTAATGAGTTAACAGTAAAATTACCCTTAGCTTATATAAAATATAAGTTTATTTATTTTGATAGTCACGCTGATAAAGGTATTTTTAAATTAGCTAAATTAAAATTAAATTATCACTCACACACCCTGTTTGGAGGAACACGTCTATTCTCTCTTCAAACTCTTGTAAAATTCCTAAAGTTAATTTCCTATCATCTAATACTTAACTTCCAAACATATTGCTTTGACACACTACAGAGGTCCACTTCATTTAGTTACATTGGTAATTCTAGATATATATTTTTTTAATTTCAAGAATTACCTGAGTCAATGTTTAACCCGTTACAGCGTTCTATGCCATCCCCATTATAATGGGCTTTTGAGCCGTTATGGTGGCTTAGAACGCCCTAACGGCTTTGAGCCCAGGCGCCCTGCAAGTACTCATCAATAGAAATGTTTAAGAAACGCAAAAACATATAATAAGCATTTATAGATAATAAGCATTTTAAACATTTTATTAATCTTATTGAAGTCTAAAAATATATTGCATTACAATTGCATAAAACAGTACTTGGTAATATTAATGCTATATTTGGTGTGCACACTTCTATATAATATAGCAAAAAGAAAGGTATGTATATAAAAAAAAGTATAAAAATATATGGTCTATAAAATTGAGCATACAAAATATTGAAAAAAAGAAAAAAAAAAAAAAAATATATATATATATATAAGTATGCAAAAGAACCAGAGGAATGAAAAAGAGTCCAACCTTATATTGTAGCAGACAACCCTCTATTAATGATCCTATGTAGCTTGCATCTTCCTGTGGCTGTATAGGCAGAAAGCTAGATGAAATGGTATGCTGAGATAATGTTTTTAGAAGCCGTTTCAGCTCCTTGCTGTCTGGATATAAATGCTGCTGGCTTGCTGCCAAGGGGGCCTGTTGTGTAGCTGAAGAGAGGAGTGTTAATGTTGTCCTTCCCCCCTCCGGCTATCTATGCTGCGTGTGGGGTCTCCCTTTTTAAAGTGCCGTCAGAGCTGAGCGCGCTCAGATAGTGAAAGTAAATGCAGCCGCTCACAATGAGTCTCTGTGTCTGGTCCTGTCACGATCTCTCCGTCGATCCTACGCGTTTCGTGAGCCTGCGCTCACATTATTAGGGAAAGCAGTGGAGTATGAGATGTTGAGAAGAATGTTTAATAGGCATACAGTCCTGATTTCTTCAATGCTTTTACAGATGATTTTAATTTATATAATTCTGCAGTGCATTTTATGAGATAAATCAGACACATATTGACCTGTGATAGGGGTCATGGGGGGACCATGGGGGGGGTCAGTCCTTTAAGGGGGTCAGTTGTCGGGTGGTCTATACTGGTAGGGGGCGTGGATAAGTTGGGTCTTGTTGACGATGCCTTCAGTAGCCTTGTAAGTCCTCTACCTGTTGTTTAGCCCCTGATAGGGTATCAGAGGGGGAAATTGGCAAAGTTGAAGGTGGTGGGTTAGTTTTGGGTGTGGGGGGGCAAAGGTCATCAGCCTAGCACTCATTTTTGGGGGTTAGTAGGGGGTGGGGGGGCTGATCGAGGGTCAGAGGAATGGTGTCCTGCGGGGGGGAGGGGGAGCGTATGGTGGTGGGTGTCCAGTGCTGTGGAGTATTCTTAAGGGTGGGTCAGGCGATATATGAACCATGGGTCCCAGATTTTGTCATGGTGGTGGGTTGTCATGGAGTAGGGCTGAAAGTTTGTCCATCTCTCTGAATTCCTCAGTTTTTTGGAGTACAGTCTCTAGGGTGGGTATATTCTAGTTGCCCCGATTGTTCGGCTATCGTGCGACTAGTTGCCAAAGCAATTTTAGCTAGCAGTTTGTTTTGTGACCTGACCAAGGGGGCGTGGGGTTTAGAGAGCAGCCAGACCCACGGGTCCAGAGGGACCATGGTGTGTAGGACTCTGGACACCAGGTCGGCCACCGCAGACCAGAGTTGTGCTATGTGGGGACATTCCCACCATGCGTGGATGTAGGTGCCCTGGGATCCGCATCCCTTCCAGCATACATCTGTGTTCGAGCATTTCATCTGTTTCAGTCTCAGGGGTGTCAGGACACCATTGGAGGAGCGTTTTGTAGGCCTGTTCCCTGTGGTTAACACATATCGTGAGGGATGCTGTAGCCTCCCATATGGCAACCCAGTCTGAGGGGTCATCAGGGGGGCCAATATCTCTTTCCCGTGCCTTAGTATAGGAAAGTGCGTCTGTGGAGGAGGTGGAGTTCAGTTGGAGGTAGATGGAGGAGATTTGGCTTTTGTGTATTGGATTGTGTGCACAGTGGTGTTCGAATTGAGTTAGGTCAGCGGTGGCCGTAGAGGTGCGTTGGGGGTTTTGTAGGAAGCTGCGGATCTGTAAGTACCTGAAATAATCGAAGGTGGTTAGTGGGGTGTGTCTAGGTAAGTCTTTTATATATTTTTAATATATATTTTTTTCAATATTCAGTATTTTGTATGCTCAATTTTATCTACCATATATTTTTTTTTTCAATTTGAAATTTTTTATTGTTTTACATTGTTATAAAACTTGGGGTACAGAAAAGAAAGTGATATGGGGGAAGGAATGGATCAAAAAACAAGACGTTCGTGTTTTCAGGTTACATCACATGAGTCATACACCATACTTCTTACATCATACATTATATATCGTACATCTTACATTATATATCGTACATCATATATCGTACATCATACACTATACATTATATGTGTGGCTCTACTCTAGTCTCTGGGCGCTTGGGTGTAAGGTGGCCTGTTTTAGCGCTAGCTATGTTATTTGGTGTTACCCTTTCTCATAAGGGTTCTCATGGTCTTTAGGGGTATCACCTGCGCTGATGTTATTGCGTGTTATGTGTCGTTACTTCTGGGTTTCCCATCTCCTAGCTCTTTGTTGGTTGTTCTTTTCCTATGCTCTCTTTGTGCCCAATCATGATCATCGACCCACTGTTTGATCGCTTTGTCCCTTACCCTTGTACTCTTCCCACCTCTTATTAGCTAGGTCTGTGTGTTTCCTTGGTCCAATGTGTTTAAGTGCCATCTTTTCGTATTTCCAATTAATGTTTATTTGTTGTGTTAGGGCTTCCTTGGATGGAATTTGTGGCGATTTCCATGCTCTAGCTATTAGGGTTACTGCTGATATTAAGATGTGGAACAGCAGGAACTCCTCTATTTTGGTCATTGCGAGTGGTAACATAAATAGTATGCATTGTTGTAAGGTGAGTTGCCACTGCCTACCTAGTAGTTCACCTTCTAGTTCCTCTACCATCTTCCAAAATTTCTTAATCTCCGTGCACGACCACCATATGTGGCTCATAGAGCCTCCGGTTATCCCGCATCTCCAGCATGTATTTGGAGAATTTGGGTATATCCTGGCCAGATGATCGGGTACCTTGTACCATCTGTAGTGTAGTTTCCTTATTGTTTCGAGATGTGTTGTGCAGCGTGTATTACCTTTGTGTATTTTAAATGCTCTTTGCCAATGCTCTTTGTCTATGGCTTGTCCCAGTTCTTTGTGCCAAGCTGTTTGGAATGTCATGTCTGGGTTTGTCTAGTCACATGTGAGTATCTTGTAGATCGCTGAGATTGTTTTCTTAGGGGGTTTGTTAGTTAGGCATAATTGTTCTATGGAGTGTTTGTTGGGTGTCACTTGGCAGCGATTTCTGTTGTAGGTAGGAGAACAGAGCCTTGTTGGGGATGTTGTGTCGCGCTTGGAGATCTGGGAATGGCAACAGGCTGCCTTTGTGGTATATGTGTTTGAGCTTGGTGCAGCCTGCCTCGATCCATTTTTTGTGTCAAATGTTGGGATCCCTACCGCTATGCACGCTATTGGGGCATCCCCTAGGAGTGTTCCTTCATTCCCTTCCCTCTTGCGGATTTCGTCCCAGAAGTGTAGTTAGCTGTGTGGTCATTAGGGGTTGTACCTACTGGGGCCGGAGTTGTTTCGGGGGCCACAAGAGCTCCCTGAGAGATGGGCTGTTTGTCCAGTGGGCCTCTATTTGGGTCCATTGTGGCGCTTCTCCTCCCGCTGTTGCTGCCTTGATTGCTGTTAGTTGTGTTGCCCTATAGTATTCTCGGATGTTTGGCAGTCCCAGACCCCCGTTTATGGTTGGTTTTTGTAGTATTTTGGTGGCCACCCTTGGTCTCTTGTTGGCCCATATAAATCTGATTAGTGTTTTTTGGAATGAGGTCAGGTACGCGTTTGGCAGTTTTATGGGAAAGGTTCTCAGGAGATACTGGATTTTCGGGAGCGTCATCATTTTTATCGCCGCAATTCTCCCCATCCATGACAGGTATTTCCCTATCCCATGTCCCTAGGGTGGTTTGTGTTTCCTTCATAAGTTTGTTGTAATTGAGGTCTAGTAATTTTTCGGTGCGTGGTGGGATGCCTCTATTTGGGTCCATTGTGGCGCTTCTCCTCCCGCTGTTGCCCAGGTAAGTTAAGTGGTCCACTCGCCAGTTGAAGGGGAAAGCGTTTTTGAGTCTATTGAGTGTTTCCCCTGGTATCCCCATTCCCATGGCTTGTGTCTTTGTGACGTTTAATTTGTAATAGGAGTATTTCCCGTATTCCGTAATGGTGGCCATTAGGTTGGGTAGGGATATGTGGGGTTGTGTCAGGGTTAGAAGGACGTCGTCCGTAAATAAACTCGCCTTGTATTCCCTATCCCCTATTTTTACCCCGTGTATGGAGGAGTGCTGCCTAATCGCCGCCTCCAAAGGCTCCAGGGCCATGACGTACAGGAGTGGCGATAGCGGGCATCCATGTCGGGAGCCGTTTGAAATTTTAAGGGGGGTCCGATACGAACCCTGTGTTAATGACCCTTGCTGTTGGTGCATTGTATAAAGCCCTCCGGTGTCGTATATAATTTACTGCAAACCAATTAGTTTGAATGACTATCTGTTCCTGTCCAAATTAAAGATAATAAAGTTGCGTGCACGCAGAAGTAAATTCACACTGAGACACAAGGTTCAGGGTAATGAAAGAACTTCAGAGAAGTTTAATGGCTTCTGACAGAAAATGGGTGCGCAGACCCTTATAAAGGCATTATTACATCATTGAAGAAAATCAAGATATAGACAAATAGACACTATTGATTGGTCCAGGTGTTAAGTGGTTAGTTAGGTACCCTCCTATCAAGAGGTGATGTCATCCTTGACACGGGAGTGGACACAAGATGTAGGCGCCATCTTGTTAGCACGAGGTGTTCACTCGATGGGAGGGGTGCTTTGGCAGCCATCCATTTAGAGTGTAGCTGGCACGGTTAGTTTCTCAAGGTTAGGTTTCAAGGCTTTTAGTAAATACACATTTTATCAAAGCTATTTCTTGCTGACATGCAAATTCTATGTTCTATAGACAAAGCTTCCTTGTAAAACTATGGGGGCCTCTTAGAGGTATAGCAAGAGGATTTAAAGGGGCCTTACAAATTTATAGAGGCCTAATAATTCTACAACAGTCCCCCCTAAAATGTTATTTGCTAAAAGACAAAACTTTATTTGTTAGTATCAGAAGAAGTATTAGCCCAAAGACACAGAAACCCCATGACCGCTGACTTAGTGTTAATGCAAAGTGCAAGTCTATCCCTCTCTTGACCCTAACAGGCTGCAGCACATCCGTCAGTACGGTTCAGGAACACTCTTCACTCCGCTGGTAACCCATAGTGGCTTATCCACTACTTCTCCGTACGGCAGTCTACCCATAAAGACGGACGCTGTCCCTGTACTGTCCCTTCCTAGACTTTCTGCACTTCATCAGTATAAGGGAGAGTTTGTAGCGGAATACAGGGTGAGATGAGATCTTGATCATCGATTGTCAGATGAGTGAAGGTTGGTGTTGCTTGGTCTACAGTTTTCTGCAGGAATTTCCTTAGGCATGGGAGGACACAACAAATGAGAAGAGCGAGAATAAAAAGAAAAATTAGTAAGGCAATACCAATCTGGACTAAAGCTCTCTGCCAACCAGTCATCCAACCAAACCATTTTTCCCAGGGATCAGTAACTCCAGAGTTTCTCTTTAACTCTTCTGAGAGTCTATTTAATTTAGCTATGGCTAGAGTGACTTTACCATTAGGACCTGTGTTTTCTGGAATGTAAGTGCAACAAGTCATAGTGTCGGGAAGTATTTTACAGACTCCCCCTTTTTCGGCTAAGATCATGTCTAAGGCCAGTCTGTTCTGGAAGGTCATTTGGGATGTGGCCTGTAATTGCTCGGCCAAGCCCTGGAGGGCATCCCTGGTGTAGTTCACGAAGCGCTGTTGGTTGTAATAGATATAATTAATCCAATTAAGGTTTTTGTTGGCAGTGACTATGGTAAAAAGTGATTCAAAACCTGCAGCTACTTCATCTCTAGCTTTAAATTCATTAGGTACCCCCCTAGGCACCCCAATGGCATCTATGTAAATGTGGGGGTCAAAACTGCCTTTTACTGGGGTTTCGCGCCTTACTCTGGCTGATGTATGTGGAGGGTCGTATGTGTCAGGATGATTATCAGAAATAATATGAATGGGCATGATCACTTTGGCCAGGGTACACTCACCCCACCACTCAGTTTCCAGCCTAGATCTTAACTGTAGATCCCCACATAACCAGTAAATATCCCCCAATGACCTGGTATGGTGTTGCAACAGGCGTATAGGAACAGTTCTGTAAGTGGCGCAATAACCTTTAGAAAAGTTACCCATGAATTTACCAATCCCGTCATACATGGCATAACAAGTGTAATTACCTCTATAGACTGTGATTCCATCTGGTGGCTTAACATTTTCAACTAAGAGAGGGTATTCTGCCGTCCATGCCATGCAGAGGGACCTATTAAAGTCATATTGGGAGGCAAAAAGGCTTAAGAAGCAATCTTCTATCTCTAAAGGGAGAGTTAGGGGGACGGTGCCAAGGTGGGGTCGGGCACCGCCACATACATAACATGCTGTTTTATTATGTTTGTTGGCATTATACCTCATCCATTCTAACCACAGATTAATGTCATTGAATCCAGTTTCAGCGGCCATGGTATCTTCAAAAGTGGGGTTAGCGATGGCCATCATATCTTTAAAGGACTGGATATGTGGTTTTAGCGGATTTGGGACCATATGATCAGCCCCTTGCCACTCTGGAGAGTGGTACATATCTCTGAGGTAGAAATGACCTAATTTGTTGTAGGAACCTTTCTTCCAATACATTCCCATTACATATCGGTCTGCATCCTCGGGGCCAGGATGTTCAATATTTAACATTAATTTCATAGGGGTACTTCCTCCAGGCTTTCTTAAAGTCATTCTTTGAAGGAGGGATCTACCCTGATTGTCTATCTTAGATAAAGCACTTTTGGGTTTATAACCCCAGGCAGGCCCAGTATTCCATCCCGCAGCCCCCCAGTAGTTACAGTCATAACCCCATTGTTCATCTACTACACAAACGTAAGGGTCTTTTGCTTGTGGGATATCTTTATAAATGGCTTGAATCTGTGACTTAGGGAATGGGCATTCTACAATATCACAGTAATCAAAAGTGAATGTAGCCACATGGGTACATGATGAATTATACCAGAAAGTGTACCCACTAGCATCTTTGGTGATGGCCACCTGCTGGGCTTTAAGGAGGCCAACTAAGGAGATAATGTACCAGAGGCACATGGTTGCATAGAGTTAGCTTCCTCTGGGGCAGGTGTCTTCTTGAAGTGGGAAGCGTGGATCCAGTTAGGCCTTCCGGCCAATTTGACAGAGGTAGGGGAGATCAGGAGAACTTGGAACGGTCCGTCAAATCTTGGTTCCAGGGTGTGTTTTCGCAGAAATTTCTTGACCAGAACCCAGTCACCGGGGAGCAGACTGTGGTTGCCTGTGTCAGAATCAGGATCTGGAATTGAAGAGAAAACTTGGGCATGGATTTTGTTCAAAGCATTTGCGAGTTCAGTTACATAATCTACTAAAACATCAGTTTGAAGATGTAGTTGTTGGGGAAAATAGCAACCTAGCCTAGGTGCAGTCCCAAATAGAATCTCATATGGGGACAGTGAGGTAGTATTTTTGTACAAGAGCATTCATTAGATCCTTTGATAAATGTGCAGGTCCGTGTGCCCATTGTACGACTGCTGGGTACAAATTCTTAGGGAGGCAGAAATTGAGGTTGTTGGAGTACACTCCATCCTTCAGAACTGCCCCTTTCTGTGTCCACTTCTGTATTTCTTCAGGGGCAACTGTAGCCTGTTGTTCCCGCAGGATTTTTAGGTCAGTTGGAAGAGTCTGCAGAGTAAATATGGGAGTTTCTTCATTTCCGGACACTCTTCTTCCCACTTCCTGTGGTTTTCTTGCAGCTTGTTTTGCAGCCTGATCAGCTAGATGGTTGCCCTTTGCTTCATCTGAGTCCAACTTCCCATGTGCCTTTACCTTCAGAATGGCCACTTCTTCTGGGAGTAGGAGGGCGTCCATCAGCTCCTTGATTGCGGAACCGTGCTTGATTGGTGTACCGGCGGTGGTAAGAAATCCTCTTGTTTTCCAAATTAATCCGAAGTCGTGAGCCACGCCCAGTGCATATCTTGAATCCGTGTAGATATTGGCGCGCTTTCCTTCAGAGATCTTGCATGCTGAAGTCAGGGCTTGCAATTCAGCTTCTTGTGCAGACATAGTTGATGGTAAAGATGATGATTTGACAATTTCATCTGTTGTGGTTACGGCATATCCTGTATGGTATCTTCCTTCTTCATCAGCATATCTTGAGCCGTCCACAAACAGGGTGAGATCGGGATCTACCAATGGGTCTTCATGCACAGTTGGTAGATGTGTTGTTTCCATTTTCATCTGTTCAAAACAGTCATGAGGTGTATCTGGGTCGTAGTCATTCACTATGGTTAAATCTTGGAACTCATTTTCCAGGAAATGACGTGGCCATGCTTTTAGGTGGTCAGTTGTTGGATATTTGACAACACCATTTTCCTGTAGCTGTGATTCGTCCATAGTGGCCCATGCTTTTGCCATAGGCCCAAGATCATTCCATGATATTGTTTTCAACTTGGTCACAGGGACATGTGGAATGGCAGTGTCCCAATGACGGTACAAATGCTTGAGTTCCGGAGGTAGATGAATCAAGACCATACTGTTGCCTTCAGAATCATAGTAGAAGTCTTGTGCAGTGAGTTTTACTTCAACCAGCTTATAGAGTTCATCTTCATAGCAGGGTTCAGGAGTGATGTTTGGTTTGTACCACATGGTACAGAAGGCATGTCTTGCTCCGTCATGAAGGAGTGCTTGTCCATCATGAAAGGATAGGTTGGGATGCATTTCCTTCTTGATGGTGCCAGTGAGAAGAAAAACATAAGTTTCGTCCATGATGAATCCGTTTCGTCCATGATGAATCCGTAGTATACACCCCCCTCAGGGAGTGGCAGAAGAGTGGACGGATTGAGAACTTGACATCTTTGAAGGGTAATGTTGTCAGGCAACAAAAGGTGACATTGAAGGCGAAGATGCCTAGCAGGAGTAACATGCTTAAGTAGGACCTGGTTGACTATGGCAGAAATATCATGAGGGGCCAAGACAACCAGGGGGTGGCCAAGGACAAGATCCCCAGTTCTTTCAATGAGCTCTCTGGCAGCAAAGACGGCCCGAAGGCAAGAGGGATGTCCTCTGGCCACAATATCCAGTTGGCAGGAGAAAAATCCAATAGGCCTTTGGCGGCCTCCAGGACCATGGGCCTGGGTGATTACTCCTGTTGCATGGCCTTGTCTTTCGGAAACAAACAGTTTGAAGGGTTTGGTATAGTCTGGTAGGCCAAGAGCAGGAGCAGAAGCAATAGCACGTTTGAGAGAACAGAAGTTGTCAAGGGCTTCTGTGGACAAGCAAAATGGGTCTGACTTGAGAGCACCATAAAGAGGTTGCATAAGGAGCGAGGCTTCTGGGATCCATGCTCGGCAATAGGAAATGAGGCCTAGGAAGGCGTGTAGTGACTTCGAGGTCCTTGGAGGTGGAATGTCCAGTACTGCTCTAACTCGGTCACAGGTAAGATGTCTGGTTCCCTGAGACAGACAATGGCCAAGGAAGATAACAGTAGGTTGGCAGAATTGCAGCTTGAGACGTGAAGCTTCACATCCTTGTTCTGCTAGATAGTAAAGAAGATTAATTGAGCATTGTTCTGTTGTGGGTAGATCATCTCCACAGTAAAATGGGAAGGGAACAAAGAACTGTAGTGTCTTTTCGTGACAAAGGTGTATTTAATTGAACCTGGCCGTCTGCAGTGAGGGTGATGAATGCTTGGAGGCAGGATAGGACATCAGCACCAACACAAGAGACATCGGTGTCAGGCAGGAACGATGAGTCAGGCAGGTCTTGTTCTCTAGGAACACTGCGGGATGCACCTGTGTTAACCAGGAAACCAGGAAAGTAGTAGGGTGACCTTCAATAGGTAAAGTTACAGTGGCTAGTGGCCCCCCTTGTTCCCTGTAGACACTGCCATGGCAGGGGCATTAAGCATCAGCGGGTTTGCTCTCCTCTGTATGGGCTGTGTTACTGACTCAAACCCCTTTCTATGTCATTAGCCATAGCTTTTTGCAGTCTGAACATGTCTATCATTATAAATAATGGTTAATAGTAAGTGAAGTAAAGTTCCTATATGTCTTTGGATAAAACATTAACTATTGCGGTACTATCATTTATATCAATTAGACTATAACAATTATACCACCCTGTAACTAAAATGAACAACCAGTAGTGGCTGGGTTAATAAAACATGTCACAAACCCTTCTAATGCTAAACCATCATTTAACGTAAAGGATGTTACTGTAAACATACGATCTGTAACTAGCAAGATTCGATTAAGTAAAGATACAATGTTTAAAATAACTTGCATTATTTGGCTATTTCCCTTGTTGCAAGATGAAGCTGGATAATCAGCTGTTATGCTCTTATATTCGTGTCCAACAGATTTCATATGTAGGTCACACCACAGTTGCAAATTACATTTTAGCAACCTTCTTTTTTTTTTATATCACGGACAAATTGCTGATACAGGGAAACAAATGGCATGATTGTTTTAGTAATTATAATGTTTCTGTTCATAATATGTAGAGTGTAAGGAAAACAACATAATAGGGTAGGCCTCATGATGGAGGCAGCCATGACAGGGGCGGGGAAGGAAATGACAGCAAGGGAGGAAGTGAGAGGGGTGACGTCCATGATATGTGTGGGAAAGGAAGACAGGAGGTGTGGGCATGGTAAGGGCGGAAGTGACGTCACTTTAGAAGCAACCGTGACTGTAGATAGGTCTGTACTAGGCGCCATCTTTAGGGTGGTGGCTGACGCACTTTCAACAATACACTATATTATAACTATTAAAATAAGTCAGAGAAGCAACATTCTGTTCTGCAAAATGAAATACTAAACTATGAACAGACCTGGCAGGTTGAATAAGACAGTTGAGAACATTATGCATTTAACAGCCCATACAGCTGTCTTCTAGAAACATGTTCTTTAAAATGATGCAAGATAAACTCTCGGAATTCAACCTTATCTTCCTCAAACCATTAATCACTTTCCTCTTCACATACTAGCTTAACTCCGCATATTCCCTCTATCCACATTGCATAGTTTTGCAACAAATCACGCTTGCCTTTACACTTAACACGTCCAAATATTCCTCTATTCTTGTATCAGATTCACTTACCTCCGTAAATCAACACTGAGCTACATTCTTGTGTCTCCCCCACAATCCTCACTACCCTATCACAAAACACAATCCATATATACATATATATATGCATAAACGGCAAACGGCAACAATAATAATATTATTACACAATTATAACACCATATAACCTTTGAATTAGAATATTTTCCAGCAAAAATCCTGTCTCTAACTCTTATCAGTAGAAATGCAGGCAAGCGGGGAGGAAAGGGGGGGAGAAAGTTAGACAGTGCAAAAAAGGGAGAGACTGCAGGCATGAAGATTAACCATGTGAGTGCTGTAAAGTAACAAGACAGAAGGACAGAGACTTATACGTTTGGAAACCAGAAATCTTTGACGGGAGAAACGGACTGGAGGTGCAGGGAGCTGCAGAGAGAGGATGAGGGTGACGAGATCTGTAGGACTGATGGGGGGGGGGAATAGGGATCCATCAGCATCCAGTAACACAATTATTATAATACACAAACAAACTTAAACCTTTGTGATCAATATCTTCCTCAACCTATCCCTTTTGCTGAATAGCTCTTGCTACTCGGTATCAGGCTTCTGCTGTACAAACCAAATCTTGGTCCGACAGCTTCTCTTTCTTCTCTGTCAGTAACTTACGCCAGCTCTCTGGCTACAATCTGCCGCACAGAGGTACGGTAATTCCACATACTTTAGCAATCTTCCTCACTTTCTTAACCATCTCTTCTCCTTCTCTGTCTTCCACTAGATCACATGCTAACCAACCCTTACTGGGTTTATCTAACTTCTGTCCCATCCTCCCTATACAAGGCGTCCCAGATATAGAGAGAGAAAGAACAGAACGTCTACCGTGCTCGACTGCTACTTTAAGAGCAAGCTCTTTAAGTACGTCTTCCCAAAACGTAGACTAGTCACTGATTCCGCCTACCCGTGGTAGCCGCGGATTGGAGCGTGGCGAGAAGTGTGTGACCAATCACTTCTCTCAACAAAGAGAAAGAGAAATAGGAGGGGAAAGTGTAAATAGTACAGTGAGTAAGATAGAAGTAAACACAGGAATCTGTGTGACAGACAATTAAGACAATAACATTTCAGTGTAAATACAGTGAATGCATCACAGTTCAAATAAGTTCAACAGTTTTATCCCTTGCCTTTACTCGTGTGGCCAAAAGCCACCTCCCTCAACCTCGTAGTGTCCCTGTTGCGGACCCACCCGCAAGTCTCACTACCAGCAGCCACAGGAAACAGCAACAGCTTCCAACCCGAATCCTGTATAGCCTAAAGAATTGGAATCTTACCTGCCTCAGCGCTCGAGGCTGGAATTTTACCAAGAAGAAGTGTCTGATGAGGCTAGCTAAGCGGTCAAAATGACACTCTGGGGATCCCCAGGAAGCAGTGAGTCTACTGCCCTCCACAGATCCCCCCTACTCTTTTTCCTTACAGCCACAGCCACGTGGCTCCTAAAAGAGTTAAACAGGCAATAGAGGACCCCCAGGAAAACTTCCACAGGTCCACCCCCCTTTTTCCTTACTACCACAGGTATGTGGTACCTAAAAGGGGTTAAACAGGCACTTACACTCCCCGGGTACTAAGTTAAACACATACCAATACAAACACACCCAGGCAACAGATAGTCAACATGCAGGTAAACTAGGTATCATTAACAATACAAAGACTCTGGGCAAGTTATTACCTGACTTTGATGTCCTCTCGGCAGCAGTCACAGACACTGGGGCAGGTCAATCACAGGGGCAGGAACATACCGGCTAGGTGCTGCAGCAATCTCTACCGTGTATTCAGAGGTGATCAGGCTCTTTTCCTTCCCCCAGGATTCACCCCCCCAGCGTCTTCTTGGACAGCTGCCCAGGCAGGACATAGCCCAGAGCCCCACGTTGAAAGCGCCAATTTGTCGTATATAATTTACTGCAAACCAATTAGTTTGAATGACTATCTGTTCCTGTCCAAATTAAAGATAATAAAGTTGCGTGCACGCAGAAGTAAATTCACACTGAGACACAAGGTTCAGGGTAATGAAAGAACTTCAGAGAAGTTTAATGGCTTCTGACAGAAAATGGGTGCGCAGACCCTTATAAAGGCATTATTACATCATTGAAGAAAATCAAGATATAGACAAATAGACACTATTGATTGGTCCAGGTGTTAAGTGGTTAGTTAGGTACCCTCCTATCAAGAGGTGATGTCATCCTTGACACGGGAGTGGACACAAGATGTAGGCGCCATCTTGTTAGCACGAGGTGTTCACTCGATGGGAGGGGTGCTTTGGCAGCCATCCATTTAGAGTGTAGCTGGCACGGTTAGTTTCTCAAGGTTAGGTTTCAAGGCTTTTAGTAAATACACATTTTATCAAAGCTATTTCTTGCTGACATGCAAATTCTATGTTCTATAGACAAAGCTTCCTTGTAAAACTATGGGGGCCTCTTAGAGGTATAGCAAGAGGATTTAAAGGGGCCTTACAAATTTATAGAGGCCTAATAATTCTACAACACCGGCACCTCAAACTTTAGGAGGACCTGCTCGAGGAACCTCCATCCCAGTCGGTCGAAGGCCTTTTCGGCGTCCAGCGACACCAACACCCCTCCCACTTTCAATCTTTGGACACTGTGTATGATGTCCAGAACCTTCCTTGTGTTGTCGCTTCCCTGCCTGTTTTTTATGAATCCCACTTGGTCTGTGTGTATAACCTGTGTGAGCATTTTGTCAAGGCGCAGTGCGTAGATCTTTGCATAGAGCTTAACGTCAGTGTTAAAGGACCACTCTAGGCACCCAGACCACTTCAGCTTAATGAAGTGGTCTGGGTGCCTGGTCCAGCTAGGGTTAACCCATTTTTTAATAAACATAGCAGTTTCAGAGAAACTGCTATGTTTATAAATGGGTTAAGCCTTCCCCCATCCCTCTAGTGGCTGTCTCATTGACAGCCACTAGAGGCACTGCGGCTTCTCACTGTGATTTTCACAGTGAGAGCACGCCAGCGTCCATAGGAAAGCATTGTAAATGCTTTCCTATGCGACCGGCTGAATGCGCGCGCAGCTCTTGTCGCGCGTGCGCATTCAGCCGGCGGGGAGGATCGGAGGAGGAGAGAAGGAGGAGAGCTCTCCGCCCAGCGCTGGAAAAAGGTAAGTTTACACCCCTTTCCCCTTTCCAGAGCCGGGCGGGAGGGGGACCCTGAGGGTGGGGGTACCATCAGGGCACTATAGTGCCAGGAAAACGAGTATGTTTTCCTGGCACTATAGTGGTCCTTTAAGCAGGGATATTGGGCGAAAGTTTTGAGGGCATGTGGGTGGTTTGCCCGGTTTTGGGAGTGTGATGATATGGGCCAGTAGGGATTCAGTGGGTAGCTGTTGTCGTACAGTAGCTTCATTAAAAGCGTTTGTTAGATGTGGCGTTAGGATTGGGGCGAAGTGCTTGTAGTAACAGTTTGCGAAGCCATCTGGGCCTGGTGCTTTGCCCAGTGTCAATAGTTTAATGTTATCCTGTATTTTTTCCCTCAGTTGATGTTAAATACGCTATTTTTTGTTGTGCTTGTTTATTTTTAAGAAGTTGAGCTGTCAATTTGCCTGCTTTGTTTCCCTGGGAGTATTGGGTTGCTTTCAGTTTTTGCAGGTAGTAGCCTGTCTTTTCTAGGGCTTGTTTATGTATGGCCTGTGTGATTGTCATAATGCGCATTTTCAGTGCATGGGACGGGGTTCGTTGATTTTGGGAGTTAAGGTCCCGCAGATCCCTTTTCCATTGTCGCATCTGTGTTTGTGCTTGTCGCTTTAGGAATGATGCCCACTTTATCAGCAGCCCCCTGGTTACCGATTTATGTGCCTGCCATATTGTGTTGTGGGATGTGTCCTCAGTGTTGTTTTCTGTGAAGTAGTAGGTGAGTTCTGTTTCTAGTGTTTTTTTTGAAAGTATTGTCCGTGAGGAGTGATGCATTGAGTCTCCATGGGCTTCTATGTGTGGAGTCGTATAAGTCTGCCATGGTCATCACCACTGGTGCGTGGTCCGACCATGTTATTTGTTCAATGGAGCAGTCTTTGACCTGTTCTAGGTACTGGCCTGTAATCAGTATACCATCGATTCGTGAGTAGGTATTATGTACTATGGATAGGAATGTGTATCCCCATTCCCCTGCGTGTAGTGCCCGCCATACGTCATAGTGGTGGTTGTCTTGTAGTAATTTTTGTAGTGCCCTGCCCTGTCTCTTGAGTGGTTTCAGTCTAGTGGCTGTGTGTGGGCCTGTGGTGTCCATCAGCGGGTCCAGTACGTGGTTAAAGTCGCCACATATCACCCCTATTCCTTGACGTATAGTCGTCAGTTTTTTGAACACCTTGTGGAGGAAGGTTCTTTGATCCTTATTTGGGGCATAGACGCTTGCAATCGTGTATAGAACATCATTAAATGTCCCTACCACCATAGCGGATCTACCCTCTGTGTTTACCTCTGATTGCATGAGGGTAAATGCCACATCACTGCTGACGAGTATTGAGGCCCCTTTAGATTTGGTGGAGTGTGTGGCGTGAAATTGGTGTGGGTAGTCTTGCGGGAACAAAGGCGAATGTACTTTGGATTTAAAATGTGTCTCCTGGAGGCACACTATCTCAGGTTTGAGTTGGCTTAAATATTTGCGAAGCAAGCTTCGCTTCGCTGGGTGATTGAGCCCTTTAGTATTGTGAGAGTATATTCTCATGGGGGGTAGTACATTTGGATTTCGAATTGTAATGGACCTGTGATATCTATTTGCAGGAGGGACACCCTTCCCAGCATTGACGAACCGGGTGACCACTCCCTGTTACGGGTTGTGTGCTGGTAGTAGCCCCCATTACGGGGGAGAAC
The DNA here is from genome assembly GCA_933207985.1 of Pelobates cultripes. Classification (NCBI taxonomy): domain Eukaryota; kingdom Metazoa; phylum Chordata; class Amphibia; order Anura; family Pelobatidae; genus Pelobates; species Pelobates cultripes. Next base: position 248,214,082 of record OW240914.1, read on the forward strand.
CTTGTGTGGCTTGGTAGTGGGAGGTAGAGCATGCATTAGTTGTGAAAGATGAAAAACATGGAGGTTAAACAGATAAACTAAAACATTTATGCACAGGTTGTGGCATATAAGCTGAATTTAGCAAAATCGGAACTACTTCTGATCCAACTCTCCGACACACAGCTAGCCAGCATAAAAAACAGTTACCCATTCAGAATTTGCCCCTCTAACATAACATACTTGGGAATACAACTCCCAGCTGACTTAAACACTCTATACACGAAAAAGCATATGTTGACCTACGGAAGTGGAGGACACTGGGAGTGTCCTGGCTGGGGCGGGTAGCATCGGTAAAAATGAACCTATTGCCCCGATTGCTATATCTGTTTCAAACTCTACCCATACCAACCCACAGAGCAGACCTCAAAACGCTACAAACGGCGGTAGATCACTTTATCTGGAACGGACGCAAACCTCAGGTTCGTAGAACCACGCTCTACGTCCCTAAAAAACATGAGGGTCTTGGGCTCCCAAATTTTACCCTCTACTACGCAGCAGCACAATTAGCTCAGATCCAACAATGGCACGCCCCACCACAAATCAAAAGGTGGGTAGACCTCGAACACACAGTCTTCGGTAAAGACCACCCATCCCTATACATGTGGGTCCCTAAATCGCAATGACCCCTGCCCCCCCCCAACCACCCCAGCCATCACGCACTCCCTGGACCTATGGGACAAACTACAGGATAAATTTGAACTATCCTCGTTCCTCTCCCCAATGACCCCAATATGGAGAAACAAACTGTTTCCACTGGGGCTCATTCCCGCCCACTTCGCCCATTTCGCCCAATTGACATAGTGAGACTCAACAGCCTGTACCAAAATAATGCGGTAATAAAATATTCGGAAATCAAAGACGCGGCCACCCTGGCATCGTTTGACCACTTTCGATACATTCAATTGCGCAGTTTCGCCTTAACCCCAATAATACAACAAGCCGGCACGGCCAAGCTCACCCGATTTGAGAAGGACAAAAAAAAATCACCACCCAATTAGACAAGGACAAATCTCAGACCTATACACGGCTTTGGCAACCCATCCTACCCAAGTAACACTAACTTATATAGCAGCCTGGGAAAGAGACCTGGGACCACCAGAAGACAACACAGATTGGGCAGATATCTGGGAAGCCACGGCCTTGATATCAATTTGTGTAACACACGCGGAACAAGCATACAAGATGCCGTTCCAGTGGTACCTTACACCCCAACGTCTAGCCATAATCACCCAGCGCGTGCTGGAAACTTTGTGGAGAACAAGGGACATTTCTCCACTGTTGGTGGACATGTCCCAAAATAAAACCCCTATGGATCAGCATTATAGCCCTACTGACCAAAATTCTACACAAGCCATACCCATGGGCCCTTCTACTCTCAAAGCCTCTGGAAAATTTTACCAGAGCAGAAAACAAACTTAGTGCACGCATCGCCCTCTCCACACGAAGGACAATAGCAGAGCTGTGGTCCACCACCCATATCCCATCACAAGAGAGCATCACTAAAAAAATACAGGATAACATACAAATGGATAAGCTCACATCCCATCTCCACAACACTCCCAAACAATTCCATAAGGTTTGGGACCAATGGCTAGAGGGAGATACCTCCCTGCCCTGGTGAACACAATCTCAGCTTGCACAAGCGTACATACTACAATTTCACCGAGATCTCAGGACTCCCCTCAAAGCTCCTGTCAAGCCCAAACTGCAGCTCGCCCCACCATACCCACCGGGCTGGGGCTCCACGCGCGTGGCAGATCACCCTAATTATCCATCCCCGGACCCCCTCCACCCCTGGAATCTTTCCCCCATGACCCATTCTACACCCATCACTCCACCTCACCACCCCTGCACAGGAATACCAGACAATGGAACTTGCTAACATGTCGCACACACAACTCGAGGCCCACAAAACCCGATTACACCAAAAACAGAGAACTACCGAACCACCTGGCTCCAAGTTACACTTCAACTGAAGACTACGCGACCAATGGGAAAACACCACTACACAGTTGGACTGAAAACGGGGATATGGGAGGCCATAACGCCATCATCCTTAGGTAACTGTAAGGAAACCAAGTGCATTTAAACCTTAATTGGTAGTTTCCTCCCGAACAGCCAGAGCCCAGTGAATATAGCCCTCTGTTCGGTAGTTATGGTAGACGAATCCCAATTGTAAATCCAATAGTGTCCCTGGTAATTCCCACAGTAAAACACACGAACTCCCAAACAGCATATGTAGTCAGAAGAAGGGTACAAAGATGAACTGAAGGTTTATTGACAGGCATGCTCTTTTTATGGAATTCTGCCCATGCAAGGGAGCCTCCCATATAATTAGCCATACATCCAATCCTAACAATATACATACTGTACATCTCCTCCCCTCAGATAACCAATAAACACAATTAAAACGTAACAGAAATTCCCCAAAGTTTGGATGTACCCCAAGGATAGCTATTGTCTGGGGGACCAACATATAAAAAAATCAGTTCATTCGGTTCAGCCGTTCGGGAGATATGGGACTTAGAAGTTTTGACCGACTGCACGGGCAAAGTAGCCGAAAACAGTTCCATGAATTCTGGCCCTGCAGTCGGTCTTAGGTCGCCTGAAAAACCTCCCGAACGGCCAGCCATCCAGCTACCATCCTTGGTTCGCTTGATTCCCCATTCATTAGTAAGTCTTTCTACCGAACGCCCGGTCGTTCGGTAGTTTGGAAGGGGGTTTACCGAAGGGCTGGAGGCTTCAGCGGTGTTCGCCTGTTTGAGTGTCCGTTTTCAGTTCGAGACACTCAACGGCAAACACCGCTGTTCGGGAGCTAAAATGGACGCGAACACGTGGAAGTCCCGAAATGGTGGCGAGACATGCCGTTCGTGCAGAACTTCTGTCAAACATAATCCAGCCAGCAAGGGGGTACAGTCTGTATAATGGGTAACAGGGTGGTCAGCATTCGGTAGTTTTACCTACCGAATGCCATAGGGAACATTGCTATTAAACAAACGAATACAAGGAGTCAATTCACAGTATAAGAGGGGTATTTCTTCACACTGCTCCCCTATAAGTCCATAGGTCGGCATACCCGCCAAGACCCTGACGGGTTGGCTCGGGGATGTCCGAGGGAAAACAAAGAAACAGTCCAGGTTAAGCATCCAATTCCGTTTGGCGGGACAAACTGTCTGCATTACCATTTTGTTTGCCCGGACGGTATTGCATGGTGAAGTTGTACGGTTGAAGGACTACGCTCCACCGTAAAAGTCTAGGGTTGTCGCCAGCCACCCGGTTTAACCACACCAACGGGTTGTGGTCGGTCATCAGAGTAAACGGCCGTCCGTACAAATAAGGTTGGAGTTTCTTAAGGGCCCACACCAGGGCTAGGCACTCCTTCTCCACGGTGGCATAGCTGACCTCCCGGGGCAACAGTTTACGGCTTAGATAGGCCACCGGGTGTTCCATGCCGTCGTCTCCCACCTGGCTTAACACGGCTCCCAGCCCAAACATGGAGGCATCTGTGTGGACAAGAAATTGTTTAGAGTGGTCGGGTGCTGCCAACACAGCAGCCTCACTCAATGCTGCTTTCAGTTTCTGGAAGGCTGCCGCGCACTCTGGGGTCCAGGTAACCTGTTTGGAAAGGGCCTTTTTGGTGAGGTCAGTGAGGGGTTTGGCCAGGACGCTATAGTCGGGGACAAATTTCCGGTAATAACCGGCTGTTCCTAAGAAGGCTAAGACCTGTGTCTTAGTCCGAGGTTGGGGCCAATTAGCTATGGCCTCTATTTTGGCAGGCTCAGGCTGCTTTTTAACTGACCCTACCCGGTGGCCAAGGTACTGTACCTCCGCCATACCAACGTGACATTTGTCCGGTTTTAACGTAAGCCCTGCTTGGTGAATTCTCTCGAGTACCCTGGACACGTGGCCTAGGTGGTCTCCCCATGTGCGGCTGTAGACAGCAATATCGTCTAAATACGCACATGCGAAGTCCTGGTGTCCCTCCAGAAGCCTGTCAGCCATCCGCTGAAAGGTAGCCGGGGCATTCTTCACCCCAAAGGGCATAACCTTGAATTGGTAAAGCCCGAAGGGAGTGACGAATGCTGACTTGGGAATGGCTGCAGACTCCAAGGGGATCTGCCAGTACCCTTTGCACAAATCCAGAGTGGTCAAGTAATTACCTCCAGCCATACTGTCCAGTAATTCATCTATTCTGGGCATGGGGTAGGCATCTGTTATGGTGCGGTCGTTAAGCCTCCGGTAGTCTACACAGTCACGCTTCGGTACTAATACTAACAGAGAGGCCCAAGGGCTTTGAGAGGGTTTTATTACCACTAACATGAGCATTTCGGCAATCTCTGCCAGCATGCTCTCACGCACGGCCTCAGGAATGCGGTATGGTTGCTGCCGTAGTGGCGTCTCTCCCTGGGTATCTACCCGGTGTACCGCAGCGGAGGTATAGCCTGGGATGGCAGAAAACATGATCTGGAGGTTGTTGGTTCTGACCAAGGCTGACCTGGTCAATACTGCAGGGAGAGGGGTCTAACAGATCGGGGAGTGGAAGTCCCTCGCTATCTTCGGAAGAGGGGGGTGCATACGGCGCCGACATCTTCCGTCCGTTCGTAGTAAGGCTTCAGCATGTTTACATGGAAGACTGTGGTCAGTCTCTCATCTGAACATTTGCTTACAATGTAGGTGGTATCGCATATTCGTTCCACCACCTTAAAGGCCGCCTGGAGCTTATCCTTCTTGGCGGTTCTCAAAGCTAACACTTTTTGGCCCAAGTCTAAGACTCTGTCTCGGGCACCCCTGTCGTAGCACCTCTTTTGGCAGTCCTGGGCCGCCTGCAGGTTCTCCCGAACTGATTCGGTGAGAGTCCACAGCCGGTTGCGGAATTCTAATACGTACTGGACTATAGGGATCCCCCCATCATCCGTGTTGCCCTCCCAGTGCTCCCGTACGAGATCCAGGGGGCCCCGAACTTTTCTCCCGAACAGGAGTTCGAAGGGGGAAAACCCCGTGGATGCCTGGGGCACCTCACGATAGGCAAACAGAAGATGGGGAAGATACTTCTCCCAGTTCCTGCAGGACTCTGCGAACGTTTTTAGCATTTGCTTGAGCGTGCCATTAAAACGTTCACAGAGACCGTTGGTCTGAGGATAATATGGGGCGCTAAAGAGGGCTTTCACTCCACAGCTCTGCCACAGCTGTTGTGTCAGGAGAGCTGTGAACTGAGTCCCTCTGTCGGATAAGATCTCCTGGGGGAAACCTACCCGGGAGAATATTTTGACCAGGGCCTTGGCTACCGTTTCGGCCTCTATATTGGGGAGGGCCACGGCTTCGGGGTACCGAGTGGCATAGTCCACTATGGTGAGTATGAACTTTTTACCAGACTGACTGGGCCGACTGAGGGGTCCTATTAAATCTACCGCTACCTGGTGGAACGGCTCTTCTATGATGGGTAACGGGTGAAGCTTTGCTTTTTGGTGGTCACCCCGTTTCCCTATTTCCTGGCAAACGTCACAGGTCCTGCAATAGTATTTGAGGTCTTGAGTGACCCTGGGCCAGAAGAAAGTTTGGGTCAGGCGGTCCCTAGTTTTCTTAACCCCTAAATGTCCGGCTAGGGGAATATCATGGCTGAGTCTTAGTAACTCAGCCCGAAACTTGCGAGGCACTACTAGCTGCTTTTTAGTAACCTGGGCGGTTCCGTGTCCCACCCCATCTGTCACCCTATACAACAGTCCCTTGTGCCACTCAAACTTTTTGTGGGGGTTGTCACCCCTATTGTTCCCTACTGCTTTTCTATACCCGTCTAGAGTGGGGTCAGTCCTTTGTTCCTGCTCAAACCCCTGGGGAGTATCCCAGAACGAGGGAGGGGGGTCGCGTAAAGGGGGGATTTCAACTCCTACCTGGGTTTCCTCAGAGTGCAGCGGTGCTTCCAGTCTGGCTTGAGCTCGAGTGGTAACCGGATAAGCTTCGGATGTGGTGTCTCGGGCTAGCTGGGAAGTTAAACAGCCCACATCATTCCCCAACAGTACTTCAGCTGGTAGCTCCTGCATAATGCCAACCTCTAGTTGTTTAGATCCCGAGCCCCAATCCACAAGAACTTGAGCCGTGGGTAATTTGTGGATGGCACCCCCGGCTACCCTTACTGCCACAGTGTGGCCCGTGTGAGTTTGAGCCTTGACAGTGTGAGGTTGAACCATAGTTAATGTGGCCCCAGAGTCTCTTAAGGTGCGGGCCCCCACCCCGTCTACCGTAATCCATTGACGGTGGTGGTCCCGGTTGTCACCCCCGGCTTGCACAGGGTTGACTTCGTGCAACACACTCCATTGTTCCTCGTGTGGAGGTACCCATGATGTACTCTCCTGCTGTACACAATGAGCAGCATCCCTGGGTTGTGACTGTGGAGGTTGCCTTTCCCAGCTTCCCCGGTTTAAACGTGGGCACTGGTTTTTAAAGTGCCCTGGTTGTTTACAGTAGTGACACACTGCAGGTTGTCGGGATGCTGCTGCTGGGTTGTGGGGCGGATTACTCAAGGGGGCTCTAGGTGGTGCAGCCATGGTTGGGGCTGAATAAGGCTGTTTAAACGCAGGTCGGCTCACCCCTTGTTCTCGCCTCCGGTTATCCTGGTATTCATCTGCCAGTCTTGCTGCCTCCTCCACAGTTTTAGGCTTCCTGTCTTTAACCCAGTCCTTGATATCCTCTGCGGTATGGTTAAAAAATTGTTCTAATAGGAGGAGTTGTAAAGCATCCTCCAGAGTGGTTGCTTGGCAGCCCTTCATCCGGAATGCCCATTCAGTATGGGTATCCCTCCCTGTTTTACTCAGTTCCCTGAATTTCTTCCTGTATGCCTCAGGGGTAACTGCATATCTAGCCAACAAAATGTCTTTTATTTTCCCATAATTATGAATATCCTCATCAGGTACTGCTTGTGCTGCTCTGCCTGACAACTTGCTGCTCAGTACTGCAGCCCATTTGGTGGAGTCTAATCCCTCCAGTGCACATTGCCTTTCAGAGTCCTGCAGATAACTATCAATCTCCATCTCATTGTCATTAAAGCTTTTAAATGCAGCATAATTTACCTTTTTCGGCATGTCATTTGTACTTCCCGGGGAGTGCAGCAAATCCCCCTGTAGCAGTCTGTCACGGTCATCTCGCTCCTTCTGTGATTGCCTGGCTTGTGCCATGACCTGCAGAACCGCCTCTGTTGCTGGGTTAGGTCCCAATAAACTGAGCATCCACCTGATGTCTTTCTGCATCTCAGTTTCTTCCTCACGCTCCATTTCTGTAGCACTGGTTCTGTCGCCCTGTAACAGCTCTGCAATTAACGTGGCTTTTGTTTTGTTGCTTGCTATTACGCCTCGAGCTTCCAGTAAATCCTTGAGCGTGGTTCTCTTAAGCTGTTGGTACTGCTGCGCCATTCATTCCTTTGCTTGCTTTAAAACGTCCGTTCGGGATTTGAATCCCGCCGCTTGCCACCAGTTGTAAGGAAACCAAGTGCATTTAAACCTTAATCGGTAGTTTCCTCCCGAACAGCCAGAGCCCAGTGAATATAGCCCTCCGTTCGGTAGTTATGGTAGACGAATCCCAATTGTAAATCCAATAGTGTCCCTGGATAATTCCCACAGTAAAACACACGAACTCCCAAACAGTATACGTAGTCAGAAGAAGGGTACAAAGATGAACTGAAGGTTTATTGACAGGCATGCTCTTTTTATGGAATTCTGCCCATGCAAGGGAGCCTCCCATATAATTAGCCATACATCCAATCCTAACAATATACATACTGTACATCTCTTCCCCTCAGATAACCAATAAACACAATTAAAACGTAACAGAAATTCCCCAAAGTTTGGATGTACAGACATAATTTGTGTGTCCCCAGATCTGGGGGACCAACATATAAAAAAATCAGTTCATTCGGTTCAGCCGTTCGGGAGATATGGGACTTAGAAGTTTTGACCGACTGCACGGGCAAAGTAGCCGAAAACAGTTCCATGAATTCTGGCCCTGCAGTCGGTCTTAGGTCGCCTGAAAAACCTCCCGAACGGCCAGCCATCCAGCTACCATCCTTGGTTCGCTTGATTCCCCATTCGTTATTAAGTCTTTCTACCGAACGTCCGGTCATTCGGTAGTTTGGAAGGGGGTTTACCGAAGGGCTGGAGGCTTCAGCGGTGTTCGCCTGTTTGAGTGTCCGTTTTCAGTTCCAGACACTCAACGGCAAACACCGCTGTTCGGGAGCTAAAATGGCCGCGAACATGTGGAAGTCCCGAAATGGTGGCGAGACATGCCGTTCGTGCAGAACTTCTGTCGAACGTAATCCAGCCAGCAAGGGGGTACAGTCTGTATAATGGGTAACAGGGTGGTCAGCATTCGGTAGTTTTACCTACCGAATGCCATAGGGAACATTGCTATTAAACAAACGAATACAAGGAGTCAATTCACAGTATAAGAGGGGTATTTCTTCACAGTAACAACGAACAACCAAATAGGACCCACAATACAGCAGCATATAGACCCTATTGGTCCATGCTACAGCCGGCTTAATGCCTAATCTCATGACACATACGGTACAAGTTCTTACTATACCTATATCTGTATATACAGAGGATTGAGCGATTGTTAACAGAGAAGATGCTGTACAACTGTTGCATTTCCCCCCTCCCCCTCCCCCAACTTCTCTTCTGTACCCCATAACCTACCCACCAACCTAAATAAAATGTACCATAAATAAAGAATTAAAAAAAAAAAACTAAAACATTAAAAATTAAACATTTTGCCATAGTATTGGCCTTGCGCCTCATGTAGGCACTGTGGGGTAGGAAGCAGTGTGCTTCTATGCCTGACCGCATTGGTCTTCTGGCTTAGTCGGGGTGTGTCAGTGGTGTATGCACCCTCTTTTCGTGTCAGCTGAAAGAGTACCGAGCTCTTGTTACGGGGGGTCAAGTCGAGTGCCTCTGGGTTCCCGGTTTTACCCCGGTTACCCTTGGGTTATAATGAATTAAAAAATAAAAATTTAGGGTGATGTCTATCACACTTCGTTCCCCCTGTCAGTCACCCTTTCCCCCCTCATAGTCAGTGTCCCATTGTCTTTGTGAGATACTTGCCACTGTCCGTGGATGTGGGCCGCGGCCTTATTTGTTTCTGGTGATCTTCTTCCATGTTGGTTGTAGTTTGGCCCGTGCTGCGGCTTGGGACGGCATCCTCGGTGGTGGCAGACCCCAATCCTTCAGTGCTTGGATACCGGCTTCTGGGGATGTGATGGCCGTCAGCTTGCTTTCATGCATGACTAGTAGCTTGACTGGGAATCCCCATCTGTATGGCTTCTTGTGTTGTCTCAGTTGCTCTGTAATTCCTGAGAAGGTTTTCCTTTTTTTCAACGTTACTGCAGATATGTCCGCGTAGATTGTGATCCCCTGGTATGGTGTTGGGAGATTTGGGCGCTGCCTGTTTGCCCTCATGATGTCTTCCTTTACATGAAAGCAATGTAGTCTTACTAGTGTGTCCCATGGTCCATCTCGGCTTGGGGACTCTGTGGTATCTGTCCAGCAGGAGCATGTCTTGGTGTACGTCTGGAATAAGGATTTTCAACAGGCCTTGTAGGTACGCGTGTAGATCCGCCGTGCTGACTGTTTCTGCTACCCCTCTCAGGCGCAGGTTATTCCGTCTTGAACGGTCTTCCATGTCTGCCAGCTTGTTACCAAAGGACTCTATTGTGTCCTGCATTTCATCCATTTCGGTTCGCATGACATTGTAGACTTCAGCTTGGTCCGTCATTTTGTCTTCCAGGGATGATGTGCGCATACCCTGATCTCAGATTTCAGATTTAATTTCGTTTAGTGAGGTTTGGAGGGTGAGTTGAAGCTTTTGGTGCATGTCATCCAGCATTCTCTGTATTATGTTTGGGGTTGCTGGGGCTTCTTCAGCAGTTATACCTTGTGTGTCAGTTTGTCCGCCATGGGCGCCATCTTGGGGCTCCTCTGATGTCACCATCACTTTCCCCTGGGCATTCCGGACAGTAAAGAAGTAGTTTTTATCACTCCTTTCGGTCTGTCTTCTCTCCTTGTGTTGGGACATTGTTGCTGGGGTGTTTTCCCGGTAGTAGGGTGCTTGTTCCGCTGTTATTTAGGATGTGGTAGCACGGAGCTACACTGACATGCGGCTGCTGTGCTCGAGCTTCAGGCCACACCCCCCAATCCACCATATATTTTTATACTTTTTTATATACATACCTTTCTTTTTGCTATATTATATAGAAGTGTGCACACCAAATATAGCATTAATATTACCAAGTACTGTTTTATGCAATTGTAATCCAATATATTTGTAGACTTCAATAAGATTAAAAGAAAATTTAAAATGCTTATTATCTATATGTGACAAGATTGCATATTTTTTGCGCTTCTTAGACATTTCTATTGATTTTTACTTTACAGGAAAGTGTAGGGATACTTTCTCTTAAAGGAGCAGCATCTTTAATACCTCTCTCACACTAGCTACTGACACACCCTGTATTAAGTGAATTTCACTCTTTACTAAATAATATTCTGTATTACTATTCATTCCATCACTGGGAGTATATTTGTTTGCGCAGTTTATACGTTTGCCAGAGAAGTTCCCACTCTCTAGGTATCTACTATATTTCCCCCTGCAAGTACTCACCTCCGCCGTAAAATGCTTCTGGGGTGCCGCCTGACAGCCCAGGCAGTCCCCCCATGGCAAATTAATTAGCAAATTAAAATGTTAATACAGCAATCAGGGGGAAGAATATATATATATATATTTTTATTATTATTATTTTATTTTTATTTTTTTCAATCACAATTTTTCCCCACCATAACCTTTTTGGTTTTTGCTTCCCAAGCACTACCACGCCTCAATAGCAAACCAGTAACGAACCTCATGCTGATGATTTGCATTAACAATGAAACAGCGGTCTATGAGTAGTTCACTGATTTTGCATCTTTTCCAAAGTTGTGTTTCAAAGCTGTTGTATGCAGCAAACACAGACTCAAAGGAATCCATGTTTAAAATGGAATAAGGCAAAAATGTGATTCTTTGCGGTTGTAATATCACTGCAAATTTGTGATTTCTGTGGCAAAAGCAAGTCTTATGACTTGACTGGTGTGCACATTTTTGTTTAACTTTGTATTAACTATCCACAGACTTCAGGTGCAAGGGGTTTTCAATCACAATTTTTTCCCCACCATAACTGCGGCAAACTCCCCTTTTTACCTGAGTTTACCACGAGCTCCTGGAGGAGCCTGCTTGCAAGCCTCCTGCCCAAGACTATGGGCCCTGCAGGGAAACCTGTAAAAGACTACTGAACGTGACCGACTGTTTGCCCTGATTTCCCTGGAACTGTTTGGGCATGGAACCATTCTTGTGGTCTGTCAAAACTATGAATTCCAGGAAATTCCTGAACCGATCTGGGTGATTTTTGGATATGTTGTTGACCCAGATCGGGGCTATCAGGGGATGTCACTATAGGGTTTTGTGTTTTTAAGATACTTTTTGGGGTTTCATAAAATTGTATATTTTTTTCTGTGCTTGGAGATAATTCGGTTAGATTAGTACAGTCTTGATTCAATTATCTCCCAAGCACAGAGGAGGGATTCTATTGTTTGTGTATGGAAGTTGCTCAGTGTATGACTGTTTTTATTGGTTTGTTCACTTTGTGCCCCTGTGCCCAACAAGGTCCACCTGGGTGTCGCCCTTGTTGGGAAACTTGCATAAAAGGCCAGTGTGCCTCCATTAAAAGCCTCTTCCAGCTTACACTGCAAAATGGTGTGTTGTCCTGTTATTGGAGGGAAAGAAGATTTACTCTGCTGTTCCAGACCTGCACTCTTCTGGACAGCGTTCTCAGATGTCCCACCTGGAATCTGTTGAAGGCACTCCCCCCAACCTGGGAGTCACAGCCCCGAGTGCTCCTATCACAACTGAAACTACTACTGCCTTCACTTTCCACATCCTTTCTAGTTCTACTTTCACTCCTTGGTATTTGTTCACCTTCTCATGTTCCTTCTTCCTGATGTTATAGTCACTGGGTATTGCCACATGCAGTCTTTCGTTCCTTGTCTCCCAGGGATTTAACTTGATTCATTAACAAGGCAGTAGGAGGCTCCCGGTATGTAGAACACTACCCAGAAGGAAATTTTCCTACTGTGTGTAGTGTAATTACCTGGATATCAGGTGGCTTGATATTCCTTTGGGTTAGATGATATATCTTCTTCCATGATTCACATGCTGATGAGTTTGTAACTGACTGCACATAGAGACTTAAGAAACATATCTCAACATCAGGGGGTAGATTTAGAGGCACTGTACCTAGATGGGGTCTGGCTCCTCCACAAACATAGCAGTTGGTTTTATTATGAGAATTAGCATTGTATCTCATCCACTCAAGCCACAGGTTAGTATCTGAAAACCCATTCTCCACTGCCATAGTGTCTTCGAAAGTAGGGTTAGCTATGGCCACCATTTCTAAGAGTTTTGATGTGAGGTTTGAGAGGGTTGATGTTCATGTGTTTTGTATCTACCCACTCGGGTGATGTGTACATGTCTTGTAAACAGAAAGTTCCCAATTTGTTGTATGAACCACCCCCTCTCCAGTACTAGGGTGTTCTATATTTAAGGTAAGTTTCATGGGGGTTGACCCTGCTGGTTTACATAATGCCATCTTGTGTAACAGAGATTTCCCATTTCTATCCACCCTATCTAAGGCCTCTATGGTCTGTAGCCCCATGGTCGGCCCGTGTTCCAACCCCCTGCTTTCCATGAACTAAAGTGATGTCCCCAATGGTCACCGGTCACACAAATGTATGGGTCCTTTTTATTAGGTATGTCTTTGTATATAGTTGAATGTTGTGATTGTGGGAAAGTACAAGAGACAATATCACAGTAATCAAATGTGAAAGTGACAATATGTGTGTTAGAGGAATTATACCAAAATGTGTAAACATGATTATCTTTGGTAATTGCAACTTGTTGGGCCTCTAACAGGCCTAGCAGCAGAAAAGGGTACAGAAAGCTCATGGCTTAATGGGATCTGCTTCATCTGGAGCTGGTACTTTCTTGCAATGCGAAGCGTGTATCCAGGTATTCTTCTCGTAGTCCGAAGGACTTGGAATGGACCATCAAATCTTGGCTCAAGAGTATGTTTCCTCAGGAATTTCTTAACCAGAACCCCAATCACAAGGGAGCAACTTATGGGTGCTTGTATCGGACTCTGGATCTGGAATAGAAGAAAACACTTGTGCATGGATTTTGGTAAAGGCATGAGAGAGAGCGGTTATGTAATCTACCATTGCATCTGACTGAATTTGGAGTTGCTGGGGAAAGTAACAGCCTAGCCTGGGAGCTGAACCAAATAGAATCTCATATGGGGACAGACTAAATTTCCCTAAACAGTGCTATGGGAAGACTCTCTGGCCAGGGTTGGTTAGTTTCTTGGGCCATCTTAAGCATTCTGGCTTTCAGAATGCCATTCATGCGTTCTACCTTACCACTACTTTGTGGGTGATAGGGTTTATGGAATGCAAGTGCTGCTCAGATTTCTTTGGTCAGTAATGCAGTAAAGGATGTGCCTTGGTCACTTTCTATCACCTCAGGAACTCTGTATCTGCAGACAATCTCTTGGAGTAGATGTTTTGCTGTGGTCTTGGCTGTAAGGTTGGCAACGGGGAAGGCTTCTGGCCATCCTGAAAACATGCCCACTACGACCACTTTTTGGCATTTGAATATGATCAATTTGGATTCTCTGGAAGGGATAATGTGGCCAGGTGTTTCGGAGGGGCCTTAATTATTGTCCCTGGATTGCATTTGGCACAAATGATACAAGATCTGCAGTAATTCCTGGTCAGAGTAGTAATGCCAGGCGCTTCGAAGTATTTGTCAATTAGGAAGTTCATGAGGTGTTTGGACAGATGTGCCATTCCATGGGCCCATTGAACTACTGCTGGATACACATGGGGAGACAAAATTTGAGATTGATGGTGTACACACTATTCTCTCTTTGCCCCTTTGTCTTTCCAGCTTTGTTTTTCTTCTGGGGGGTGGCAGCTGCTTGCTGTTCTCTCAGAAGCTGGAGGTCTGTAGGTAATGTTTGCATAGTGTTGATAGGAGTTTCTTCTGCGGACACTCTTCTGTAAGGAAACCTCTTGCTTTCCAGATTAATCCAAAATCATGTGCCAACCCCAGGGCATATCTTGAGTCAGCTTTCATTCAGACATTTTGCACACTACTGTGAGTGCTATTAATTTAGCTTCTTGAGCAGACTTGGATGCGGGAAGTGAGGATGCTTGAAGTATTTGATCATCTGTCGTGACAGCAAATCCAGTATGGTCCGCAAATCTGGAGCCATCCACAAACAGGGTGAAGTCAGGATCTGGCCAAGCCACTTCATGCAATGTTGGGAGATGTGTGGTCTCCATTTTCATTTGTTACAAGCAACCATGAGGAGCACCCTCCCCCCCCCACCCCCGGGAAGAGGCCTCAGGAATCCAGGCCCTACAGTAGGTAATGAGGCCTAGGAAGGCATGTAGAGTTTGAGGAGTAGCTGGAGGGCTAATTGCGATGCCTCAGACTCTCTCTGGTTAAGTGTCGGGTGCCATGGGAAAGGCAATGTCCCAAGAAGACCACAGAGGGCCGGCACCATTGCAACTTCTTTTTGGAGGCTTTACAGCCTTGTTCAGCGAGTTAGCAGAGTAAGTCTTCTGAGTGGCGTTCAGCAGTTGGAAGATCTTTTGCACAAAGGAGTAAGTCATCCACGTACTGGAGGAGAACCACATCTGGATGGGATTTCTGCCATGGTTCCCATATAGTAGACATAGCTTTTGCAAACTGAGTTGGTGAGTTTTGTGCACCTTGAGGCATAACAGTCCAAGTATACTGCTGGCGGTCATGTGTGAATGCAAACAGATATTGTCATGAAGGATCCAGAGGCACACTGAAAAAGGCATTTGCTAGGTCAATTACAGTGGTATGAGGTACCTGTGACAGGAGTGTGTGTGGATTCGGCACAATGGCTGTATCCCTGACTGTGACATCATTGACAGCACGGAGATCTTGAACCATACGGTATTGATCTGGTTCACCCTTTTCAGTTTTCTTTTTCACTGGAAACAGAGGGGTGTTACATTTTGATACACATTTCACAAGAGCACCTTTTGCTAGTAGGCTTTAAACTTGTTTGGAGATGGCAAGTGCCTGAGCAGGCTTCAAGGGATATTGCGGCCTTCGTGGTGGGTTTGCTGAACAACCACTGGAGGTACTTGTAGGCGCCCACTATCATCTGGGCCTGTGGACCAAAGTTTGACTGGGACCCTATCCAGGGCACTGGGGAACTCAGGGATCCTTGCATCCCTTGGGCGTGGTGTCTCTAAATGGAGTAGGAGAGGAACAGAGAGCTGTAGTATCCTTAAGTGAGAGAGGTGTTAGTAACTGAACCTGGCCATCAGAAGAGAAGGAAATAGAGGCCTGTAGACGAGAGAAAACATCAGCACCTAGTAAGTTAATGGGGAAGGTAGAAGAAACAACAAAACGTGTGAGAATGTCTGAGCCCACCCTAAAGAGCTTGGTTAGTGGGTTGTTACGAGGAGTACCATCAACACCAACACGTGAAACATCAATGTTAGGTAAGAAGAGTCAGGCAGGTCTTGTTCTCTGAGAACACTGCGGGCTGCGCCTGTGTCAACTAAAAAAGTGGTTGGATGACCTTCAATGGGTAGGACCACCGTAGCTAAGGGCCCCCCTTTATCCCCTGTAGACCCTGCCATGACTGGGGTGTTAGACACAGGTTTGCCAGTTACCTATTGTAGAAGATCTAAATGGGCCTGCTCTGGGCAATTGTCATTGTAGTGACAGGCGGGAGCTGCAGGCGCAGAGTAAACTTGCTTTTGTGCATGTCGCACAGGATGATGAATGTTAGGTGTAGGGCAATTTGGTTGTTGATAACCATCTGCACCATAGACATCAGAAGGAAAGTCAGTATAACCATGAGATGCAGGTTGGTTGTCAACAGGTGATGGTGAATAAACAGTCTGATGGTAACCCTGTGGAGGGTAAACAGCCTGAGGCTGGGCCTGGGCCCCTGCAGGAGGGTGGGGAAACATAGGATAGGCCGCCCCAGGATTAGGAGGTCTTACGGCTGGTTGCTGTTGTCTGATCATTCTAGGGTGTGGGCAATCCTTCCGAAAGTGGTCCGGCTGACCACAGTTATAACAGGTTTTGGTTTGAAATCTTGGAACCTGGGACATAGTGTCTCTGCGGTAAGGGCACAGGAAACCCAGGGAGGGCTGGGGCAGGTCTGATGGCAGGATTATGGAAGGAAAACATCAAGGGAGTACTTTTTTTTTTTGGCTGGGGTAATAATGCTGACTCCAGACCTTTAGCAACTAGGAGGAGAGTATACAAGGGTATAACCCTGTATTCTGGGCGGGACGAGGTCA
The DNA here is from genome assembly GCA_933207985.1 of Pelobates cultripes. Classification (NCBI taxonomy): domain Eukaryota; kingdom Metazoa; phylum Chordata; class Amphibia; order Anura; family Pelobatidae; genus Pelobates; species Pelobates cultripes. The sequence goes on from OW240914.1 coordinate 248,230,551, forward strand.
GGCCCTTCCTAATAGGTTATTTTAAACCTGCGACAAAGGCAGCCAACAGCATCTGAGTATGTGCTTTATTGTAGATGCTGAAGCCCAAATCATAGAAATTCTGTGTTAACCGTGAATGGTATTTTTCCACTCAATTTTATCCGGCACGATGTCATTAATGCCAGTTTATCCAGTTTATCCTGTGCCCAAGCACGAAGTTGTTCATAGAATGTTATGCCTGATTGGAAATCTGTGTCAGTAAGGAGACTGGCATCATCAAAACTCCTTTCCATAATAGGCCACGACAGGATTCGGAACAGAAGGGGGAACATAGGCGGAAGAGGCGGGAACAAGAGAAAACCCGTCAGAGGCAGGGGAGGGAATGCAAGGGGTGACCGGGAGAGGAGAAGGAGGAGGAACAGGGGTAGGGACAGGAGGGATGACGTTGGGAGGTGGATCAGGGGAGGGCATGGAGAGAGTGACGGCGGGAGGTGGGGCAGGGGCTGGGGAGGGACTGGGGCGGGAATGGGAGGAGGGGTGAAGACGGGCACAGGAGGCAGGACGGGGTAGATACAGGAGGTGGAGCAGAGGCTGGGATGGAAGGTGGGTATGGGAGGAGAGGCAGAGAAGGGAGAAACGAGTGCAGGAAAGGGAGGAAGAACAGGGACAGGGTAATAGTACGACCCATCAACTCCAAGGACGGGATACAAAGGGGTGGGTGCTAAGGGGGCGGTGTCAGTTAGAGCTTGTGACTGGGCGAGTTGGGCAGTGGTCGTGGAGGCGGGGTTACTCTCGTCTTTGTGCCGGATGCCATCATAGGGCGGTGGCCGGGGAACATCGTGAGATGAATCAACAGTACAAATATTTTCATGGTACACATAAACTTTCTGTCCTTCAAAATCCAATTCCTCCTCATACCAACCCTCCCGTTTAAGTCCTCTTGCCACACGATACCAAGCCTTAGTTAACCCATGATTGAGTAGCAATCCTTCCTTATCTTTCAACAACTTTCTCCAGCACTCTGGTTGTAAACGACCGCTGGGAGACATCGAAACACCACAGATCTTAGAGTTTTTTTCATTTTAATCATAGCCTCCTCACCAGCCCTTTCTTTTACCAAATCACAAGCCAAATAGCCTTTTGAAGGCTTAGCGTGTTCTTATCCCATTCTCGGTATACAAGGAGTCCCTTGAAAGAGAGATAGAGAGTTGGAAACAAGAAAAAGAGCGTCTACAGTGCTCGACTGCCACAAGAAATGAATCTGCATGCGTCTTTCCGAAACGTAGATGAGTCATGAGATCCGCCCAACCGAGATGGTGGTCACAGATCGGAGCGAGGCAAGTAGTGCGTGACTAACACTGCTCTGGGTCAAAGGTACAGTAAAGGAAGAGGACGAGAGAGAAAGTGAAGGTAGAAAAACTAATATGAAGGCATTTACAAGAATCACAGATGTAAATATGTGCGCAAAGTCTCGAGTCAAGAATAAACCACACAACGCACACAGATGCAACCAAACCACACACACTGTAATCCCAGCTGAGTAATAACCACAATGTAACAAGAAATAACAATATAACAACCATATCAGCAATAGATCAGCAAAACACTGTTCCTCTCCAGACAGTAGTCAAGCTGTTTCCCTGCTCCCACAGTAGTCAAGCCAACAATAACAATCACAATAAAAATTCCAAGCCCTTCTCTGGGCGGTCGCGTTTCCCTGCTCTCTAAGCAGTCAAGCCAACAAAAACAATCACAATAAAAATTATCAAATTCTCAAGCATACCCTTCCACACCCAGACTCACACCCAGGAGGCAGATAGACAATCAACAGGTTCTTATAAAGATTTTACCTGTCTTGTTGCCTTCTAGAGGCTGGAATAGACCCAGAGGTAGACCAACACAATACAGGAAAATATAGGCAATTACCGTATATCTTAGGAGGTGATCAGTCTCCGGTCCTGTTTTCCAGCCATCAGGTCCGGCGAAACCGCAGTGCCCCAGGTTGGGCACCAAATTGCCGTGGATCAAATCAAGTATTTGATAATTTTGTGTATCTGCCCCTGTCCAAATTGATTATATGTTGCGTGCACGCTTCCTGAATTAATTCACACCAGACACAAGTTTCCAGGTTAATGAAAAACTCAGGAATCTTTATTCCGGGGGGCTGGTATGCTCCTTATAAAGCAGAAATACATCATATGCATAATTATAGATAACAGCAGAGAATTCATCTATAATTGGTTAAGTGGTTCATCAATTGCTCATCCTCCTGGGTGTGATGTCACTGGCATCATGGAGCTCTCCTCCAGATTCCAGCGCCATCTTGTTAATTCGAGTGTGTTAGTTGATAACGGGGAAAACTCCCTAGCGGCCATTTTGAGTAACTTATGAATATTATTGATTATAGTTATGCAGAGTAACTAGGCATTATACTAAAAATTAATAGAGTTAATATTCTGTCCACAACATGGATGCTCTGTTTTTCATCCATGACTAGGGCCTTGACACTCATCAGGCCCCAACCTCCTTCCTTCCGGCAGTCTCTGGGTGCTGAATTTCAGATGGAATCCTCCATTCATAGTGAGTAGTTTCCTGGTCTTGACACCCATGGTGACCAGTTCTTCTCTTGGCCAGGTTATTATTTCAGCTGGGCACCTGATGACCGATATGGCATATGTGTTGATGGCTTGGATCTTGTTCTTGACATTGAGGTGGGACTTCAGGACCTGTCTGACTATTTGGAGGTACTTGGATGTTGCTATCCTCCTAGCCTCTTCCTCATGGTTCTCTACATCTTCTATTTGGACTTCTGGAACTTGAACTCCTTCTGTCCTGATCATCTTCCCTCTTTTTGCTATCATTCACCCGCACTTCTCTAGTCCGAATGACATTCTGATGTCCTTGCTGTACATCCTAGTTAGGTGGATCAGTGAGTCAATGTCTCGCTCATTCTTGGCATACAGCTTGATGTCGGTCATGTAGAGTAGGTGGCTGATGGTAGCTCCACTCTTGAACCTGTAGCCGTATCCACTCTTCTTGTTTATCTGGCTAAGGGGGTTGTGGCTTAAGCAGAACAGCATTGGGGATAGCGCATCACCTTGGTATATGCCACATTTAATGTTCATTTCAGAGGTGGAAAGATCAAAGATAGACCCTGGCTGCTGCGGAAGTACAAGGATATGCCCATACCGGAGGCACTGAAAACATCTAAGCAAAGACTGACAGCACTGACAACCAGACTGAGCAGATACACCAGAGAAGCAGAGAATCAATGCCTTCTTTACCAAAGAACCATCCAAGGTGTATGCACAGCTACAGGATAACCACCACATCTCCTCGCAAGACCCACCCAGAGCTGAGACTGAACAGTACTGGAAGAATATCTGGGAGCAAGAAGCATCTCATAACACCGAGGCCCAGTGGCTACTAGACCTGGCGTGCTGCCAGAACAGGAACCAGTCATCATCACAGTCGAAGATACCCAACAGAGAGCAGGACACAGAAATGATTCACAACTGCTGGATAAAGAATATATATATATATTGTGACAAACGCTCCTTCCCACGTACGTTTGCCACGGACACCTGCCCACCGACTATGGTGCAGGTCTGGTCCATGGTCCAGCCCCCATTAGCAGTTTTGTCCTGATGAAAGCTCCATGTGGGAGCTGAAACGTTGACTTTTTAAATGGAGTGAATAAAAGTAAAATCTTATTTGAAAATCTCCACAAAGTCCTTGGAGTGCGGTCATTTCTGCCATGTCTATATGTTGGAAGGAGTTATGATCCTATATAAACCCTACCCCCCTACTTTGTCGTGCAAGCTGTTTGTCTCCATAGTTACCTGCACTTCCGGTTTGTCGTTCCCGCCAAGTCCTGTCTCAAGCAGTCTCCAGCAAGCAGTCCATCACCAGCAGCTCCTGCCTCCGTCTTCCGTGCCCGTCTACCGGCTTCTACCCGACTTCGCCACTCGCTACCCGTCTTCCGGTCACAAGACCGTCACGTCCATGTAAGCATAAACGTGCGAAATGGCGTTCGGCTATTTCCCACGTTCGGGCCTAAAAACACAGGGATAGGCTCCCTTCATTACTTACCCATTCGTGCTCTTATTCCGTTCGTGTACTACTGCGTTCATGCAGCTAACAGCCGACCACAGAGTACACACTCCTGTCATTTACATTTTCGTATAAACTAACTACCGACCGCACTAAACAAACTTACGTTCGACTATTTCATCCATTCATTCGGTCGCTCAGCCGAACACATATACATTGGCTTTCGTTTATAAAAATGTGTATGCTCAATTTAACTGAACACAGGAGTTCTTTCTCATTACAGTTCTCCTGTTCATCTGTTTACCGAAAGCAAGAGGCTACAATGTTAACATTCTCAAATCTACTGTAATTGTACATAGTTTGCTTTCACATAACTTAGCACTCACATTATTTATCCTATTTGGATTTATGTGTATTTATTACATGGTTTTTAAAGTCACCACTGGTTAAATAATATGTGTTTCTAATTTTCCTGCCCATGGTCACATAATTATGGGACTCCTATCTTTTACAGGGTAAATCTTTTTAAAGCACAGTTTGACCACTTTATCTTATCAGTTACGTTTAAAAAATACACCTCCAGGCATTATCATACCCTGCTGGGAGTTAGGTTATTGTACTTTCCCTTATGTATTAGTCTTCTACACAACTAAGGTTGTCGATGGAGTAGGACTTGGCGAGCTGCGGTAATGACACAGGTCTAAGTAACATGTAGAAATTAATGACAAAACCATGTACCGTTAAAAAGAGTAGTAATACGGTGGACTATGATTATGAGATTGTTGTTGACGTTTGTGAGGAATCTTAGACCAGGTACGTCTCGAAGTTTAGAACCCACCTAAGAGGTGGGGGACCTCTTAGGTGGGTTCTAAACTTCGAGACGTACCTGGGTCTCCAAAGGAATCCCTCACCCCTTCTACCCTCAGTTACCTGGGATTCTGGTACAGTCCAAAAATATCAGCAGGGGTATCCCCTCCCCAGCCACTGCCAATAAGGCTGAACTACACAGGCTCACGACGGCTCAGACCAACGTTCTCAGGCCCGGCTCTAGTTCACAAGAGCCGTCAGCTTTCTCCTCAGATTCCAATCAGGAGACCCCGGTCGCTATCCCGGCCAGCCTCCAAATGATTAACAGGCTGATAAATGGAATCGGCTATAGCCACACCAGGTGTCTCTTTAAGCCTAGCAGGCCCACACCTGGCGATCTCGGTCATACAGTCTGGCTTACCCCTCATTTCCCTCCCCGTCCCCCACCACCCACTATCACTACTCCATCCGTCTCACCGGCCCACTCTGTTCCAATTTCCATGGAGAAGGTAATTCTCGATGGAAAGGACGTTAAAGTAACATCACTACTTAACTTCACAAGACACCCTTAAGGTACTAAGGTTACATTCATGGTGACATTTCAGTAGTCCTAAACAGTCAGACCACGACTTAACAAAGCTTTCCATTCCTCTGTTTCATTGCCTCTCGCATAGAGTCAGCCACTTCCACTTCTCACCACTCCTTCACCCCACGCACTAGTCAGGGAGGCGGCCAAAGGGACTAGCCGGGCTGACCCATTTTATTTCTAGGGAAGGCTCGGGTGCACTATCCTTTGATACAGGGGTATGCTATTTCACAACATGCAGGGTTTTGCACATCTGCTCCAGAACCCACTCTTAATCCACATATGCAGACCGTCTGTCACCTAAGATACGCCCAACTAAGGTTAACATTGATATCCTGGAATACTATCTGCATTTACACCTAGCTAGGCATCTGATAGATTCTGGTGCCGGGTTTCCCACAGGGGTTCACACAGGCCTTATCACCATTCCCACAGGTACACTCGTATGCCCTAACCTATTATCTGCACCCATTGACCCTCTTACGGTGGACCACCTTCTGTCCACAGCAGTCATACGCTGGTTTCACGATCGCCTCCTTCCGGTCTTCACACTTCTCATCTTGGCGTACCATTCCAATTGAGGTAGCCATTCACTATACCCTATAATACGTCTGATCATAGACCTCTTCCGCACCACACTCTACATCCATTCCCAGCATCAAGCTCCCTCATTCCCGCTATAAAGTTCTTACTGCACTACGAAAATCGACCATGCCATACAAGCTATCACTTCAGCAAGTAGTAAGGCTTGGTTGAGCAAGATGGACTTATCCAACGCTTTTAATCTACTACCTATTCACCCTTAACTATGGCACCTGGCATATGTTCGGGTGGTCATCCTCATTAACCATTTTGTGGCTGATTTACAGGCTGACATGGCTGGCAGCAACCTCTCAGCTCTTTTTAGTCTGCCTTTACATTCCTGGCGTCCACAACACAGCCGCTGATGCTCTTTCACGCTCAGTTCAAGGTCTTCTTTCTGGCACCCCTACGACCCTCTGCGTACCATCCAGGATGCCACCTTTCCATGAGATAATTTTGGACTGAGCACACAATTACACCTCGTACAGTTACGCAAGCTTCACGCAGTTTCACGACTGCTCTATCACTCACACTAGGGCTTTGTATATTGTACCATGTCACAAGTAGAGTTTTCTTGATTCATGACTCTTGCAGTTAAACTATTGTACTTTTTGCCTCTTCCTCTAAACCTACAAATCAAGCATCTTATTTATACCTCCTATGCTGTCACTCCGTTTTTTGCGCATCCAAGGTCAGCCACACACTATCGGTACTAATCCATTACTTCACATTAAGGTAAGCTACATCATGGCTTCCTTCGCTGGTCTCTCTTTTTCGCAAAAGCACTGCATCAGCAGCTTCAAGCTCTTCAAATTTTTTTAGACTTAATCATCACAGGTTCACTTTAGTGTACATTATATACACATAGCACTTTAATGTAGATAATTGCATTAGTATCACTTTAGTGTATAAATGACACTATAAGAAATTAACAAATACTTTATTGCACTATAAAAATAAAAATAGAAATAAGTGCACAAATATCACTTTAAAATAGATTTGACAGCACGTTTAAGTACATATAACATTTTATGACACTTTAAAGGTTAATATACAATTCACATTGTAATACTTTAGTGTATAATAGCAGCACTTTGAGGTATATTATGTAGAGAAGTTGTCTAAAATTTAGAAAATCTAGGATATGTTTATAATACTTTAAATACACTTGATCGCTTTAGTATTAGATTGATATAATAATATTTAGCATGGAGTAGGTTATATAGTATGAGTTAAACAGAAGTGTTATTTCTATATGCTTAGCACATCTCAATTGGGATGTATATATTTATGCTTGTTTGGTGAGTTCTTGGTTTGAAAACTGTGTTCTGAAAGAGATAGAAATATATTAAAGTACAGTGAAGAGTACTGGTATTAACATGATATGTTGTGCTTTGATGAATGAATAAGTATGGTATGAGTCTTTTATTTATATGATTGTTTTTAATTTGTTTATTGATTGTATGTACGCTCGGGCACAACACTCTGCTTTATATTAATACACCTTGTTGCCAGGGAGCCTGTAATGATATCGGGTAACCCTGGTAACGGTTGGTGACGTCAGCACGCCACCCGGCATTTGGGAAAATCTGAAAGTGTGTGTGCAGGGATAAAAAGGAATATTGTATATATCTATCTATATCTAGATATATATATATATATATATATATATATATATATATATAAAATATTCAAATACTTGCACTCCTGTAGAGATAGATTAATGCCTGGTGCTAATAAAGCAAATAACATAAAAATAAAAATGGTAGGTAACAGCACTCTAAGGACTTCAAAAAGTAAATGGTGAAAAAAAAACTTAGCTTTTATTCAGCAACTGCCACACAAAATCGACGTTTCAGTTCTTAATACAGAACTTTCATCAGCATCCTGATGAAAGTTCTGTATTAAGAACTGAAACGTCGATTGTGTGTGGCAGTTGCTGAATAAAAGCTAAGTTTTTTTCACCATTTACTTTTTGAAGTCCTTAGAGTGCTGTTACCTACCATTTTTATTTTTATATATATATATATATATATATATATATATATATATATTTAGATATATAGATATATATATATATATCTCTATATTACAAGATAAGAATGTTATCTGTTTTTTACATATATATATATATATATATATCTCTAAGGAAGAATTTTATTTGTAGATACACATTAAAATAATCACACAAAGTGATTAGGCTCTTTTCACCCGTGCACCCTCCTGCACGGGTGAAAAGAGCCTAATCACTTTGTGTGATTATTTTAATGTGTATCTACAAATAAAATTATTCTTGAAGGATCCAGCTGCTGTCCTGACTCTGAAAAGGTCTCTAAGTCCTGAAATAAGAGGACTTATTACATACTACCCTATGTTTTTTGGTTTTTTTTCTTGTGCTTGTTTTATATATATCACCCCGAGGGGTAACCAGTGCCAATGTTGCATTTTCCAACGTAAGTTTTAATTTTTTTTATAAATTCTCACCTGTTGCACATGCACTTTATAATATAAATATACCATATGGTATGATATTCTATGGTTTACACGTACTAAAGTGTTTTAAAGGTATAGCGCACCTTATTTCTGGATTGTATACTTAGTGGTGTTTTGAGCTATTTCTCACCTTAAGGTGCAGCTTTATAATTAAGAACATTGCTTCACTTGTTAAAGAAAAAAAAGTGTTCACTATCACTGTAATTGCATAGCGCCTTCTTTTTGCTTGTATATAATTTTTTTATAATATATATGTATATATATATAATTTAAAAATATATACATATATATGTATTTAAATCCTACGTGTATATTTATGTAATCTTTTTTACATAATTAAGTCATTGTATTAATTATAATTTGAGGAACCAGACTAAAAACCCAGGCAGCAAGTCTAAAGAATTTAATTTGCTAATCCCTGTAACTTTCCAAAACACCATAAAACCTGGACATGGGGGGGTACTGTTATACTTAGGAGACTTCGCTGAACACAAATATGAGTGTTTCAAAACAGTAAAACTTATCACCGTCATGATATCACTAGTAAAAGTGCAGTTATTGTGTAAAAAATGCAAAACCAATTATGAATGCTTAGTTTGGCAAGCGAAAAATTGGCAAATCTTATATTTGATCCTGTAACTTTCCAAAACACCATAAAACCTGAGGGGTACTGTTGCACTCGTGAGACATTACTCTACACAAATATGAGTGTTTTAAAGCAGTAAAAAGTATTAAACTGATGATATGATCGGTGAAAGGGCCGTTCATTTGTGAAAAAAGCAATAAAAACAACAAATATAAACGCTAACTTTGACCAGGGTTTATGATTACTAAAAAATACTGGACATACCCCATTTTGAATACCCTGGGTTGTCTACTTTTACAAATGGAATGCCAAGATGGGGTTAATTTTCACACCTGGGCTACCATAAGGTCTCAAAGGCAACATAGGCCCAGCAAACCAATCTGGCAAATTTCAGGGTGCTGAAATGGAAAAGGGGATAGCTATATTGTGGCAGTATTTAACTGTATATGTGTATAACTGTATGCATCTGACTATGTCTAACTGTAGTCATTGTGCTGTGACACTGCAAAAATACGCACTAGAATTCACATGTGGGCCTACATTTTAAAATCTAAATATTAGCAGAGCTAAACCCATTAGCAGAGATGATATGACTGAGAAAAGGTACAATTTTGTTTCAAGTTTGACATAGAAATTATTTTCTGAGTTACTGTAAAATCTAAGCTATGTGTTTACGCAGGGTGTGTAAGTCAGAAGAGTGAACAAGTATGTTCTCTAAATATACATTTACAAATTACAAAAATGCAAAATGGTGGAGCAATAAAGATGGGGGGAAAAACCTATTCAAACTCCTTAAAATGGTCACTACAGAGTTTTTTATGATGCATTATCAATAAATTGTTTAATTTTATATGTTGTATTGTCTGGTCACTTATTCATTATCTCACAAAATTAGTGGTATAGACAAAGTCTATATTTCTAGGCATTAGTTTGTATTAAGAGCTATTTCTAGAGGGGTGACCCAGTCCTTTATTTTTTATTTTTTTATTGTATTTACAAATTGCTGTAAGTAGTCATACGTTGTTAATACATTTTTGTAATGTTTCAAAGACATTACATAAGCTGAAGGGCATGTAAAGGTATTATTAGTGCCCAGAACAGGTGTTGTAACAAATTTTCCACTCATGCCCTTCTTTTTTTTGATGAGGTTAAATGTCCCCCTCAGTCCCATCTTTGTGAAAACATTAGATTCTTTGAAGCTGTTGAATAGTTCAGATCGAAATGAAATTGGGTAGGTATTTCTGATAGTAATATTATTTAGGTCTGTGTAATGTATACAGGGACTCAAATCCCCTTCTTTTGTGTTACAAAGAATAATCCAGCTCCATTTCTACAATAGACTAATGATAAACCCGCCTTCTAGGAGTTATAATTTCTGTTAGCAAGTCCATTGGGCAATCATATGGTCTATGAGAAGGTAGTATCTCAAATTCCCTTTTAAATAAAAAATCTGCAACTTTCAGGTATGGTTCAGGAATAGAAGTAGATAAGGAATGAATTAATGTGTGGTACAAACAGGGTGTGTGATGCTACTATGTGAGCAGTCTCCCAGTCAATTGCTATGAGAAACAGACCAGGGATAACCAAGCACAAAAAGGCATTAAGGAAATGGTAGTATTTGTAAAATAATTTCTTTTTATAGAGATCTGCAAGCATTTGTAGTTCTTAACATTCTTTAGTGATGGTTTACTACCCTCCTCTCTTTGTTCATCCAATACACTAGACTCATACCTATCCACCCTTTCCCCTCCAACTCCTTGTAAATCCTCAAAATACAGACATTCAACCAAAACATTTAAATCTTACTCCAGCCTTCTCTTACTTTCTACACTTCTACTCCTGGAAGCTGGCAATATCTCTCCAAACCCTGGTCCTGCCTCTACCCACCTACCTTGTGTCCATCCTAGGAACCTCTCCAATCTTATATCCATACCATGAAACTCTCCTTTTAAGCCCTCCTTCCATTCTGCCCTCTGGAATGCATGCTCTGTATGCAACATAACTAAATCTACTTCCATCCATGATGTATTCCTCTCAGGCTTCCTTAACTTACTTGCTTTAACAGAAACTTGTCTCTCTCCTTCTGACATAGTGATCATTATCCCTGCCTCATTATCCTATGGTGGTCTGCAGTTTACACACAACCCAAGACAGTCTGACAGTAAAGGTGACGGTGTAGGTTTTCTCCTTTCACCTCACTGCTCCTTCAAAACTCTGCCCACCTCTCTCTCTCCTCCTTCGAAATTCACTCAATTTGCTTATTCAAAACCTTCTCTGCTAACCTTGCCGTTATTTATCGCTCCCCTGGTTCCCCTCTCCTCTTCCTTGACCACTTCGCAGCCTGGCCACCCTACTTCCTCTCCTCTAACATATCATCCCTAATTCTCAGGGACTTCAATATTCCTATTAACTCACCTGATCTCAGCAGCCTCTAAACTACTTTAAATTACTGTCTCCCTTCGGCTATGGCAGTGGGCTAATTCTCCCACCCATGTAGCTGGCATTACCCTCAACCTAATTTTCTCTTATGCATGTACAGTATGTTATCTGCAAAAAACTTGCAGATGACTTGTGATTGGATAACTCGAGACAAGGTGCTACAGCTATTAAAGAAAATTAATGTAAATAAAGCTCAGAGGCCTGACCGTATTTACCCACAAGTACTTAAGGAGTTAAGTGGGGAAATAAGTGAACCTCTGTATTTAACTTTTCAAGATTCTTTTGTTTCAGGTATTGTACCGGAGGATTGGAGGAAGGCAGATGTTGTTCCTATATTTAAAAAGGGTTCAAAATCCTTGCCTCGAAATTATAGACCTGTGAGCTTAACTTCTGTGACTGGAAAAATATTTGAATGGCTATTAAGGGATAAAATTCATTGGGAAGAACTTTCTTATTAGCAATAATCAGCATGGTTTTATGAAACATAGGTCATGTCAAACTAACCTAATTGCATTCTACAAAGAAGTAAGTAGAAGTATAGATCAGGGTGTTGCAGTGGATGTGATCTACTTGGATTTTGCCAAGGCATTCGATACGGTTCCTCACAATAGGTTAGTCTTCAAGCTAAAAGAAATTGGTCTAGATGAATATTTTTGTTGTTGAGTAGAACATTGGCTTAAGGATAGAGTACAACGAGTTGTCATTCATGGTAAATGGTGTCCCTCAGGGTTCTGTTTTGGGACTGCTTCTATTTAACATATTTATAAATGATCTTGAAAGCATTGAAAGCCATGTATCATTGTTTGCAGATGACACAAAACTTTGTAAAGCAGGATATTGCTTTGCTGCAGAGGGATTTGGATAGATTGGAGGACTGGGCACTAAAATGGCAGATCAAATTTAACGTAGAGAAATGCAAAGTTATGCACTTTGGGGTTAAGAATGCCCAAGCAATTTACACCCTAAATGATAGTGAACTAGGGATAACCACACATGAGAAGGATTTGGGAATTGTTATAGACAACAAATTAGGCAGCGATATGCAATGTCAATCTGCAGTTGCTAAGGCCGGTAAGGTTTTGTCATGTAAATATAATTTTGCCGCTTTATAAATCGCTGGTAAGACCACACCTTGAATATGCTGTGCAATTTTGGGGACCTGTTCTAAAGAAAGATATAATGCCACTAGAAAAAGTGCAGAAACTAGCTACAAAATTGATAAAAGGAATGGAGTATTTTAGTTACAAAGAAAGGTTAAAAAATGTAAATCTGTTTAGTTTGGAAAAACGGCGCCTGAGAGGGGATATGATAGCATTATACAAATATATTCGGGGCCAGTACAAACCTTTATCTGGAAATCTATACATAAACAGGGCTATACATAGGACACAAGGTCACACATTTAGGCTGGAAGAAAGGAGATTTCATCTAAGGAAAAGAAAAGGTTTTTTTTTTACAGTAAGAGCAATAAGGATATGGAATTCTCTGCCTGAAGAGGTGGTTTTGTCAGAGTCTATACAGATGTTTAAACTGCAATTGGATAAATACTTGCAAAAACATAACATACAGGGATATAATTTCTAATTAGTAGGGTAATAGCTAAGGAGACATCTGACTGCTATTTTGGGGTCAAGAAGGAATTTTTCCTAGCTTGTTGCAAATTTGAAAGCGCTTCAGACTAGGTTTTTTTGCCTTCTTTTGGATCAACAGCAACAACATATGTGAAGAAGGCTGAACTTGATGGACACAAGTCTCTTTTCAGCTATGTAACTATGTAATACAGTGCCTAATATCTCCAACACTCAATTTCCTCTCTCTAACCACCACCTTTTATTGTTTGCTCTCAAGTACCCCCTCACCCAACAACCTCAGCCTAACCCCCCTCAACTCAGGAGAAACCGTAATTCTATTGACCTCCAGCAGCTGTCAGCTGATATTGATTTGCAACTCCTATCCATCCCTTCCCTCTCCTGTCCCCCACTGGCCATCTCCACTACCCTCACCTCTACCTTGAAGGCTGCAGCTCCACTCCAAACATGCACCTCGAGGAGGACACGCCCCAACCGTGGCATACTAAATCAACACGTTGCCTGCAAATATGCTCCTGTTGTGCTTAACACTCCTGGAGGAAGTCTCGCACCCAGTCAGACTTTCCTCATTATAGATTCATATTGTGTTCATACAGCGCAACCCTTGCCCTCGCCAAACAGTCTTACCTTTCCTCTCTCATTAGATCATGCTCCCGCAATCCCAGGCATCTTTACTTCTTGACCTCTCTGCTGCCTTTGACACAGTTGATCATGCTCTCCTTCTTCAAACTCTTCAATCACTCGGTCTCTGTGACACTGTTCTCTCTTGGTTTTCATCCTCTCTCTCCCAACGCTCATTCAGTGTCTCCTTTTCTAATGATACCTCCACCTTTCATCCTGTCTCTTTGAGTCCCCCAAGGTTCTGTCCTTGGTCCCCTTCTATTTTCTCTTTACTGCCTCTCTTCCCTGCCGTCCTGCAAAATGTCACTGCTTGCCTTTTCTCCATCCTCCCTGGATGTCCTCCCGCTTTTTAATACGAAATATCGCTAAAACTGAACTCCTTGTCTTTCCTCCTCCTAATACTGATCCTCTTCTTTCGCTCTCCGTTCAAGTCAGTGGTATCCACATCAGTCCATCCTTGCAAGCGCGCTGTCTTGGTGTCATATTTGATTCTAGGCTCACATCCAGCATGTTACCATATCCTGTAGATTCCATCTTAAAAACATAACACACATCCGCCCCTTTCTTACGCAAGATGGTACCAAAGAGCTTGTCCATGCTCTAGTAATTTCCTGCATGAATTATTGTAACTCTCTCCCAATTGGTCTTCGCAAAAACCGTATTGCCCTGCTACAGTCTGTAATGAATGCTACCACCACACTGATTTTTCTCTCTAGTCGGTCCTCTCACACCTCAACCCTTTGTCAGTCCTTACACTGGCTTCCTATAGGAGTCAATTCAAAATGCTAACCAATACCTATAAAGCTTTGACCAATTCTAGCCCCTCTTATATCTCTTCACAGATCCATAGGTATGCCCCTTCTCGGTCTCTCCGCTCTTCCGTGACCTTCTCCTGTCCATTACTCGCACCCGTATGGCCAACTCGCGTTTGCAGGACTTCTCACGAGTGGCTCCCTTCCTATGGAACAGCCTGCCTATCGCCATCAGACTCTCCCCCAGTCTTCAATCATTTAAGAAGTGCCTTAAAACCTAGAGTAACCTCTACCTCACATACCTGTCTCTTGCTCGCTCCTAAAGGGCAGCACTATACTCTCTCCTCCAGCTCTGCTTCACTCCCACCTATTTCAATTGCTATTCCCTATCCTATTGTGTTTTACACCCCACCTCCTATTTTTGGGAGTGTGGTTATCACGTAAACACCTCCACTCACCTATAACTAGGATATCATTCATTCAATTTTTCATGTGTTCAATGCCCTGTTGTGGTTTTCTTGTGATTCCAAAAGCCAGTGTGATTCTCGGCCACTGTAAGGTCCAGTAATACTTTGCTACCTTTTAGTTCTTTCTTTAGATAGTATAGATTTAAGAGCTGTGTGCAGCCTTGTTATACTTACTTTGACATTACAACAATGTCTTGGACCCAGCAGGCCTACTAGAGACTGTAGTTCTGTACGGTTACAGGATTCAGCAGAGAGATATTAGTTGATGTTGGATAGGATGCGCTCAATCTTATCTCTAGGCAAACTGGCAAGCATGTTGACCGAATCAAGCATGATACCAAGGAAATTAATCAGTGTGTCGGGTCCTTCTGTCTTTTTTAGGGGAGACGGGGACCCCCAGGTATTGGAATAGCTGGATTGTGGTTCTCAGGCTACTAGGTGGGAATAAGTGACTCTCAATAGTCAAGAAGTCATCCAAATAGTGAATAACAGTGGGGCATCTTCAGACATTGAGCAGTAGCCAGCATAACGTCTCAGCGAAGGACTAAAAAATCCTGGGGCTACTTTTTGCACCTAACGGGAGACAAGTAAAAAAGTAATACGAACCTTGTCACTTTATGCCATGTAGATGCCACAAAGAAGGGTGTATTGGGAGGAGCTTGAAGGCGTTGATGATGTCCATTTTGCTAAGCCATGCCCCCTTCCCTGTTGTCATGATTGCGTCAATGGCATTATCAATAGTTGCATACTGCACGGAAAATTCCTCCCTAAGAAATGAGAGAGTTCAGACTGGGTGTTGTGGAAGAGTGGGGAGCAGAGAGGTCGACAATCAACCTTTGCTTGGCTGAACTTTTACCAGAGACCACCTCGATAGAGTTAGTTCTCCAAGCAGAGAAAGGTGGAGAACTGAATGACCCAAGTAGGAAACCTTGTTCCAATTCAATCTGTAACAGATTGTTAAGCAATATTGGATTGGAGAGGGCGGATAGTAGGTTCTTACATTCTACAATGCTGAAAGGCATGTAAATGATTCCCGTATGGAACCCTTCCATGAATCCCGACACCAAAAACTCCACCAAGTGGGGTGAGGGGTGGTTCTGCAGTAAGTCAGCAAAATAAGTTACATTAATTGAGGCATGTAGGGTTTGGGAAACAATTTATTTGAACACATCGTTTTGGCATATGCCTTGAAACAAAGAGAACACACATGCAATAACCGGCACGCGCTAAATCCACAGGAACCTGCATTGAAGTTATTGCAGATCTGGGATTTACCAAGGAACACAATAGTATGGCCGAGCTTGTCCTTAATCACTCTCTCGGGTTTAGCTAAGGGAGTAGGAAAAGCCGCACCCATCTCAAGGGTATTAGGACATAGGTTCGTGGTGTGTGAGGATGAAGAACAAACACAACAAGCTGGGGACTTAAGGACCGCGAGGTGCCTGCAAAATAGCTCTGTATCTTCGTAAGACAAATCCAAAACCACTAACAATATAATATTGTAGGAATCGAAAGAAATGAGACGATAGTGAATATGCAGAATGACTTCAATCTGTAATATATACAGTGCCTTGCAAAAGTATTCACCCCCTTGAATTTTTACCTATTATGTTACCCTACAGACTTAAGTTCAATGTTTCTTTAATCTGAATTTTATGTGATGGATCAGAACACAATAGTCTAAGTTGGTGAAGTGAAATGAGAAAAATATATACAGTGCCTTGCAAAAGTATTCATCCCCCTTGGCATTTTTCGTGTTTTGTTGCCTCACAACCTGGAATTAACATGGATTGTTTGAGGATTTGCATCATTTAATTTACAGAACATGACCACAACTTTGGAGATTTTTTTTTTTTTTTTTTGTGAATCAAACAACAAATAGGACAAAATAACAGAAAAAGTCAATGTGCATAACTATTCACTCCCCTAAAGTTAATACTTTGTAGAGCCACCTGTTGCTGCAATCACAGCTCCAAGTCACTTTGGATAAGTCTCTATGAGCTTGCCACATCTTACCACTGGGATTTTTGCCCATTCCTCCTTGCAAAACTACTCCAGTTCCTTCAAGTTGGATGGTTTGCACTTGTGAACAGCAATCTTTAAGTCTGACCACAGATTTTCTATTGGATTGAGGTCTGGGCTTTGACTAGGCCATTCCAACACATTTACATGTTTCCCCTTAAACCACTCAAGTGTTGCTTTAGCAGTGTTTTTGGGGTCATTGTCCTGCTGGAAGGTGTACCTCCGTCCTAGCCTCAAATCACACACAGAGTGGTACAGGTTCTGCTCAAGAATATCCCTGTATTTAGCACCATCCATCTTTCCCTCAACTCTGACCAGTTTCCCAGTCCCGGCTGCTGAAAAACATCCCTACAGCATGATGCTGCCACCACCATGTTTCACTGTGGGGATGGTGTTCTTTGGGTGATGTGATGTGTTGGGTTTGCGCCAGACATAGCGTTTTCTTTGATGGCCGAAAAGTTACATTTTAATCTCATCAGACCAGAGCACCTTCCTCCATGTGCCACATGCCTTTTCGCAAACTCAAAACGTGCCATTTTGTTTTTTGCTGAAAGTAATGGCTTTCTTCTGGCCACTCTGCCATAAAGCCCAACTCTATGGAGCGTACAGCTATGTACAGATACTCCAGTCTCTGCTGTGGAACTCTGCAGCTCCTCCAGGGTCACCTTGCTGCCTCTCTGATGCCCTCCTTGCCCGGTCAGTGAGTTTTGGTGGGCAGCCGTCTCTTGGCAGGTTTGCTGTTGTGCCATGTTCTTTCCATTTGGTTATGATAGATTTGATGGTGCTCCTGGGGATCATCAAAGATTTGGATATTTTTTTTATAGCCTAACCCTGACTTGTACTTCTCAACAACATTGTCCCTTACTTGTTTGGAGAGTTCCTTGGTCTTCATGGCAGTGTTTGGTTAGTGGTGCCTCTTGCTTAGGTGTTGCAGCCTCTGGGGCCTTTCAAAAAAGGTGTGTATATGTAATAACAGATCATGTGACACTTAAATTGCACACAGGTGGACATTATTTCACTAATTATGTGACTTCTGAAGGTAATTGTTTGCACCAGAGCTTTTTATGGGCTTCATAACAAAGGGGGTGAATACAAACGCACATGCCAATTTTCTGTTTTCTATTTCAAAAAAATTGTGTTATGTATATATTTTTCTCATTTCACTTCACCAACTTAGACTATTGTGTTCTGATCAATCACATACAATTCAGATTAATAAAACATTGAACTTAAGGCTGTAATGTAACAAAATAGATAAAAAAGTCAAGGGGGGTGAATACTTTTGCAAGGCACTGTACATAAAACTATTTTTTAGAAATGATCCTTCCACCTGGCTTCCCTACATATGCTTCACCCGGCTTCCACACATGAGACCCACCCGGCACATACACGTAAGTGCCACGTGGGAAATAACGTTCGGTTATTTCCCACGTTTGGGCCTAAAAATGTGGAGATGGGCTCCCTTCTTATTTCACTTACCCGTTCGTTTAGTTCATCTGTTCGTTCGGCAAAATATTTGTCGACCGCTTTCGGTATAACTCATACAAAATCCTATTACACTTGCTAGTATCTAACTATACCATTCGTACATACAAACAGTCAGTTAGCATAATGATCTTACCATTTTACCAGACCGATTGTTGACGAGAAATTTTCCAGCATGCTCTTATAATCTTCGGCCATGACCAATTCTGAGTCCATCACCTTTTGTGTCTTTGTCATAACTCGAACTCTTCTTTCCTTTGAAAGGAATACCATGGCTAAATTTGTGTCGAACCATGCTCCCAGAAAGCATAAAGTCTGGGAGGTATTCAGATGACTCTTCTGGTAGTTGATGATCCAACCGACCCTTTCCAAAATTCTTATAGCCTGGTCTCTTTGAGCTAGAAGCTTTGTTCTTGATCTTTCTACTAACAAAATATCATCCAGGTAATGATAGATCTTGAGGCCCTGAAGTATCAAAAAAAAAAAAAAAGTTCTCCCAGAATTGCAAATCTCAAATACCTCTGATGATGATCTGCTATTGGGATGTGGAAATAGGCGTCCTTCAGATCTGTCAAGATCATCCAATCTCCTGGCTGAATTACCGCTATTATGGAAGACAAGGACTCTATTCTGAACCTTTGAATGTTGAGGGACAGATTCAACTTGTGCAGGTCTAAAATCGGACGCCAATCTCCAGATGGTTTTGGTACCAGGAATAGATTTGAATAAATACCTAGACCAGTTTTCCTCGAGGAACTCTTGAAATTACCCCTTCTTGCAGAAGATTGGAAATATCTCTGATCAGAGCCTGTCTTTTGTCTGGTGACCCTGGAGTTTTTGAAAACATGAATCTGTTGAGACAGGGAAATACCTTGAATTCCAGTTTGTATCCTTCTTTGAGAACAGAAACCACCCAGGGATCCACACCTGCTTTAGCCCAGGTTTCCCAAAAGGCTTGGAGACAAGCTCTGACTCCCGAGACCTAGGGTCTCAAACCTTCAGAAAGGTCTGTTTGAGGTTCTAATACCAGATGAAGATCTACCTCTGGTACCTCTTTCAGACTGGCCACTTCTCCAGGTTAAACCTCTTGTAAATTCTCTTCTCGGCTTATATGCTCTTGATTCCTGAAAGGACTGTCTGTCACGAAAGGATCTTCTGTCCTGCCAATTTTAGGAAAACCTTCTACCTCTGCGAAATTGGGGAAGAAAGACCTTCTTGCCCTCATCAGCCCTTTTGATGGCCTCCTCCAATTGTTTGCCAAACAATAACTGCCCATGATATGGGATAGGACATAAATTCTTCTTAGCAAATAGCATTCCATGACTTCAACCATAGAGCTCTGCGTGCAGAAACCGATAACGCCATATTTCTGGCTAGATTTTTAATTATATCCAGAGACGCATATGAGAGAAACTCAGTTGCCCACTTAATTTCTGATAAGGATTGTAATAGAGATGGTCTATTTACACCCTTCTTCTTCCAAAAGACAGAGCCATTTCATTAGTGCGTTAGTGACGGAAGTCATAGCTACTGCAGATCTACAGGCCACTCCAGCTGAAACATAATTTTTACATAGATTGTTGTCAATCTTTCTATCCATAGCATCCATAAAAGAGGCTACTTCATCCAGCGGAAGGGCTGTGTTTCTCCCCAGTCTAATAATGGCCGCATCCACCTTCGTGCATATTATCCCAATAAGCAGAGTCTTCTTCAGAAAAGTGGTATATATAGGATATCTTCCCTTGAGCTGAGACCCTCTTCTGTGGATTTCTCCATTCCTTGGGCATCCTTAATGGCTTCATGACTTGGAAAGGAAGGTTTCTTCTTCACCAGTTCTGGGAATATAGATGAGAAAGGCTTAGAAGTACTAGGCTCTTCCAGATTCAGTGTATATCTGACTGCCTTAATTAACTTTTCAATGGTCTTAGCATCCATATGTTCCTCCACTGAGTCCGAATCCTCTGAGGAATACATCTCTTCAGCTTCTTCCGACTGAGCTTCCACAAAAGAGGCTTCAGAATCCGAATCTTCCACATCTCTATGGGAAGTTTTTCTATGCCTCTTATGAGCTCTCTGTTGTTCCATAGACTTATCTATTGCCATCTGGATCCACTTCATAATCTCTGGAGATGGATGCTTAGGAGAACCAGCTGCTTCGGACAAGCAGTACCACACAACTTCTTTCCTTCCAAAGCCTTAGCATCACATGCAATACAACGGGCAGATTTGTGAGACTTCTTTCCACCACCTGATCTTTCCGATGTGTCAAGCTCATGGACACTAAAAAACAAGCGGAAAGAGGAGGACTTGAAGTTGCCAATTAAATGCACTCTTTTAAATCCAACAAATTAAGAAAGAAAGAAAGAAGTTTACCTCGAGTGCCTAGAAGGAGACCCCCATGAAGATCTAGACGCTGACATAAGGGTAGCTAAATAAAGGAAAAAAGGAAGAAAGAATAAGATTTTTCGAAAGAACAAACTTTTGAATTATAATGATAAGAAAAGAATCTTTCTTACCTGCACTAACCAGAATAATTGAAAAAGAAAGTATTCTTAAGGAATTCCAGCTTATACATCCAAGGAGAGGAGAGAAGAATAAACTGTCTCTTTAAAGAGAAATAACCGAATGAGACAAAGTCATACACAGTCATACATGCGCATGCCCATCAGCCGAAATTTGTGCCAAAAAAGAAAGCAAAAGCAAAACTTCAATTCTACAAAAAACAAACATACCGTTCGTTAAACGAATATACCGTTCGTTTGACAAACAGCAACCATTAGTATAAACACAGGAAAATTCATTCAAATAAAAAATACATACGCAACAATTCTTAAACAAACGAACGCGACCAGAGCCCATAAGGAGAACGCTGACCAAGATGGCGAAATGGCGTGAAACTGCCGAACGCAGCTCCCAGATAGAATGAACACTAAGAAAAACAGGAAAATGTCCATAAGAATATCTCCCAATAATAATCCTTTACATTAAAAATCTTATAAAGGATGCAGGTAACTTTATATCCCAAATTTTTTTTTTATATATATATATCTATATATACATATATATAGATATATATATATATATATACAAGAATTTTTATATAATATACCGCTACCATCAGGATCACTGCGGATTAAATATATATATTCAATATGTGTATACTACATGCACCGCTACCATTGGGATCACTGCGGCTATAATGGCATGATAAAAAGGCATGTCTCACACATAATAACCGCTACCAATAGGATCACTGCGGAATTATAATAAGTATAAAGTGTATGCTTCATGCACCGCTACCATTATGATCACTGCGGTTCAGATTTCTTTATGAATGAGACCACTTAACAAAACCGCTATACGTAAGATCACTGCACTACAATTTCCATCACATAATACCCATTATATTACTGCAGAATTCTTCTAATATTAAGGATATCTACTTTATATTTTTTCCTGTTTATTAACTCTTGAAACTTCCATTTCATCCAGGAGAGAGAGGCTGAACTCTCCCGGGAATTGAAGAGGTAAACTTAAAATAAAAGAAAGGTAAGGTAAATTACCTTAAAGCATGTCCACAGCCAAGAGGACAGGAAAAAAGACTGATGTTACTAGGTAAGGAGGGCCTGTTTGTAAGTATTTCCTGTCCTAAACAGCCAAGGGGGAGGAGCTAACCTTATCATGATGCTGCCATGGATTAGCCAGGAATACGGATTGTCAACCTGGTATCCTGTCATACAGTATCAGGTATTATCTTACTCGTTACGTTTTCTAATGTCCTCAAGGCCTCACTCAGCCTTCCATAGTTACGTTCCCCCCTGTGTATCTAGGAGCTTGTTTCCATGTATGGATCAACGTTCAGGTCCCTCACTGTGCACCTATCCATACGTTTATCTGCACCAAGTAAATGACTATTCATTGCACAATCTGTTGTTCCCACTCTCACAAACCCTGAACATACAATTTGCATGCTCAAAGCCCACTAGCATTTATCTTACCCTTAGGATATTCTGGCCTCGACCAATCCTACTCATAAGTCCTCACTATTTTATCCACAAAGCATTTCATCACTCGCTAGCCTGAATTTAAATCCTAAGGTAAGTATCCACGTGTTTACGTTTACCAGTCAAGAGACAAGCCCCACCAGGGTTAGAGAACTGGCTCATAGGGTCAGGTGCGGCCCCTAGTACCCAACAATATATCAGTCCCACGAGGCCTACACCCCACCTCACCACGGAGGTTTGTCCAACGACTCAAATCATAGTTAGTCACCTCATTCTCCCTTCTTTAGGGCTACAGTCAGGGCCTCACAAGTCATGGCCACGCATGTTTGAATCTTTTACTGTCAAGAGGCCAACATCCCGCCACTACATCTAGTGGCCACGAGCCCCCACGGTCCAAATCATAGGTAGAGCCTCTTACTGCCACTTGGCATTAGCAGAGCCTCACCCGTCACATTCTTTAGTTAATTCCTTCGCCTCGGCACTAGTCAGCAAGCCAGTTCTATGAAGGTCTTGATCTTACCTCCCCCCTACTCTACTAATCAATGTTCTTTTCACAGGATGTCACAAGAATTAATTCCATTTGATGACCTGCCCATGCAAGACATACCCACTACTCCAGCCAAGCCCTGGTCCCCAGAAGTATCCCTCACCCCCTATACCCCCAGGTCCCTGAGATCATGGACCATACCAAAACTGTCAGCAGAACTAAGGCATAGGGGCATCCCTTTCCAAGCCACAGCCAGAAAGGCCGAGCTCTACAGACTGCTGACAGCTCAGTCCAGTGATCCCAGGCCTGGCACAAGCTGCACACCAGCTCCACAGACTCAACACAAGAAACCTTGTCAGCTATCCTGGCTAACCTTCAGACGCTTAACCAAAGGTTGTCTAAAGTGGAAACAGTCATCGCTACTCCAGGTGACCTACCAGGCCCTTCAGGTCCTCCCCTGCTACTCCCTAACCCATTGAGTAGCGACCCCCCCAGCCATCGCTACTCCACATGACCTACCCACCCCAACCATCACTACTCCAGGTGACCTACCAGGCCCTTTAGGTCCTCCCCTGGTACTCCCTAACTCACGGAGTAGCGACCCCCACCCTCCACCACTACCCCGTATGTTTCCCGGCTCACTCTGTCCCAGCCTCCAAAAGCCTCTTAAAAAAGACATACTGGATGGGAAGGATGTCAATTTGGTTTCCCTCCTTATTGCCTCACAGGACATTCTGGAGAATAGAGCCTATAACTATGGCGACATATCAGTGGTGTTGAAAACCTTGTCTCAACAAAAAATTGTCCATCCCTCAATTTGTCATTGCATTCAGTATTTATAGAGATGGCATCTGCTCTGTGTACCCACATAGAAGGGAAGAACTGGATTTATATATGCATAAGGTGGTTGACTTAGGGATTAAATAAAGGGGTCCCTCATTCTACGATTATCATAAATCAGTATCGGCCAAAGCAGCAACTCATCTGGCCCAGTTTAACATCTGGATAGACTGGTGTCAGATGGACACAGAGTTGTTCTGCCGACACTTTGCTGGCTTGAGGCTCCTGTCCTGTGCAGCTTGTAGTTCCACTTCACATTCCACTGATTTGTGCACCTGTGAGGCAGAACCCTCCTCTTCCCACCACACCTTCAGCTCCAACACAAGGCAAAGCGGTCAGAGGGACAAACTGGGCAGACCCATTGTGTTTCTGGGCAAGGCGCAGGAGTGCAACAATTTCAATGCCGGCGCCTGCAGCTACAGCGCATGCAGGCTGTTGCACATCTGCTCCATTTGCTTCAGAGCTCACACTAAGACTATGTGCCCAGCCAGGCTTTCCCCTAAAAAATGACTAAACGAGGTTAACATAGACGTTTTTGCCTACTACCTTCGGTCTCATCCCGCCATTCACTTAGTGGAATTTTTGGGGTCTGGGTTTTCACAGGGTTTTCACACGGGTCTAATTGCCATCCCCTCAGGCACCTTAGAATGCCCTAATCTGTTGTCCGCCTCCAACGACCCTCCTACAGTGGACTACCTCCTGTCCACAGAAACCCAGGCAGGTTTCATGATTGGTCCATTTTCAGAACCCACCCCCCCTTCTCTTACTGGCGTACAAACCCCATTGGGGTAGCTGTAAATAAGTATTCTAATAAAAAACGCTTAATAATCGATCTTTCAGCTCCTCATTCTTCTCACACCCCCAGCCATTAACTCACTCCTACCCGCTGAAAAGTTTTCACTCCAGTACGCCACGATAGACAACGCCATGCAAGCCATCTTACTAGCAGGCAGTCGGGCACGGCTGAGTAAAATGGACATCTCTAATGCTTTTAAACTTCTACCTATTCACCCTTCACTAAGGCACATACATAGTGTCAAATGTAGGGGCAAATACTATTTCGCAACACGACTCACGTTTGGTTCTAGGAGCAGCGCTAAACTGTTTGACATCTTCACAGAAACACTCTGGCTATTCCTGAACGTCGTCAGGTGTCCACTAGTTATTCACTATTTAGACGAATCCTTGTTGATAGAAACAGGCTCCCACGCACCTCGCAGCATTCACAGCACCACAGCCCTCTTCACATCCCTGGGGGTTCCCCTGTCCCCAGACAAAACACTGGGGCCCACCACCAAACTAGTTTTTTTAAGTATTTCACTGGACACAGTTTCCAAGCTAGTCTCCCACAAGAGAAATTGCATCAGAGAGGAAATCGATCTGTTCCTTGTAGTGATACCTGCACAAGGAAAGGACTCCAATCTTTATTGGGGTCCCTTAGCTTGGCCATGCGAATCATTCCACAGGGCAGATCATTCATCTCAAGGCTGCTATGTCTCCTACACGGGGTACCCGATACAGGGACTATAACCATCAAACCACCAGCCAGGGCAGACTTGCTCATGTGGAGGAATTTCATGTTTGATTGGAATGGAGTCTCCCTGTTCATTCCCCCACTATCTGACCAATCTCCAATAATTCAGACAGACGCAGCAGCACACACTGGGTTCGCCGCAGTATTTGGCGACCACTGGTTTAGGGATAACTGGCCTACAGAGATGCCGGCCTTTAGAGAAACATCTGCCTTATTTAAAATTTACCCCATCGTGGCAGCTGCCCATACCTGGGGTCATCTCTGGACCAGTAAGGCAGTCAAATGCTACACTGAAAACTCAGCAGCTTGTGAGATCATTAATAAAGGACGTTCCTCCTCATTAACCATCATGAGGTTGGTCCGCAAGCTGACATGGCTAGCAGCAACTGCACAGTTTCACCTAGTCTGTGAACATATCCCGGGCAACCGTAACACAGCTGCTGACGCTCTTTCCCGCTCTCGTTTTCAGATATTCTTCCAGACGCACCCTACTGCCCACAACCTACCTTCCAGAATACCATCATTCCACAAATTAATCATGGACTGACTGACCTGCTATGTCACACACCATCACTCATGCACCACGCACTCTCAACCAACACCACAACCACTTATGCCAAGGCACTGACCATTTTCCACAAATTTGCAGCAGAATTCTGAATAGAGGGTAATTTCCCTATAGAGATCATGGTGGCTTTTGCCTCTTTCTGCCACTTACATCTTAAATTATCACACAACAGCATTAAATTATATATCACAGGGGTTCAACATCACGTTCTCACCACTTTTCCCAATCACCCTCCTTTTCTATCCTCTTAGCCTATCAAGAATATCCTTAAAGTTATCAATAAAACCATCGGCCCCCCTACAATCAGCAGACTGCCTATTGATGGGCCCATATTCCGGCAACTTAGCGACCTTGTAGACGCCTCCTCTTTTGATTCCCAGACAAATTCTGTCATCGAAGTCGATATATTTATGGCCTTCTACGGGTTTCTTAGACCTAGAGAATTCACTGTCGTATGCCAGTCAGATGCCAACTTAAGTCTAAAGCATTCTTACCTGACTAAAGTCAACGACCATTACATCCTTTTGTTGCAAACATCCAAAACAAATCACACCAATCAACCTACTACCATTCCCCTCTTCCCTAGTGGACACGCCTGGTTCCCAGTTAAAGTACTAGATACGTTCCTAAGTTCTCACCACAGTCACTCTCCTAACTCTCCACTACTACTACTCCACGATCACCCACTCACCACATCCAAGTTCATGTTTCACATCAGAACTCTGCTACTAAGGTTAGGCAACAACCCCTCTTCTTTCTCCGATCATTCCTTCGGGATAGGAGCAGCTTCATCGGCATCTAGCTCTAACACGCCAGTCCACATCATTAAGAGACAGGGCCAATGGAAATCCTCCATTTACAATACCTACATCCCACGACCAGAGAAAGAACTAAGACAAGCATTCAAATGTTTAGCCTCATAAGAAGCAATAAAGTGTGTTTTTGTTTTGTTTTGTTTTTTTAAATTCTTTATTTGTGCAGTGTTTAGATTGAACACAGACGCTTGTATCACCACGATATCGAATACAGGCCGATGAAACAATACATATTTTACAATATCTTGGCAATTATTAACGGCACTTTTTTATTTTTTTAAAGCTTAATAAACAGTATAGTGGAGTTATAGTTTACTAACAGTTAATACACTCTGCAATGGCATTCAGAGGGATCATACAGCTGTGGTCTGATAGATAAGCCTATGTGCAGTATGTGAAGTAGCGATAACACAGGAAAGCCCTTATCAGCCCTTCTCGAGTGAAAAGCTCAATAAACAGTATAGTGAAGTTATGGTTAACTAACAGTTAATAAATACTGCAATGGTATTCAGAGAGGTCATACAGCCATAGCCTGATAGATAAGCTTATGTTCAGTGTGTGTAGTAGAGACAACATATGAAAGTCCTGTGTACTGGCAGACCTATACCAGGGAGAGACAGTGTGATTTATGAGAAGAGTGACAGCAGGTCACTGAAAGCAAAGGCATAAGGCTTATGCTGAATAGATGCTATTTGCGGTGCTATAATGTATTTGACCACTGGGAGTGAGCAGAATCCAGTATGATAATCAGACTCTGTGTGAGGATATGTGGGCAGAGGAAAGGCAGCTAAGGACAAATTGGCTGCAGTGTGTTACAGAGCATAGTAAGTTTTAAGCTGCGAGCTATTATGTGCGGCTGCTGTCTCTTGTAAAGTCCATTTTTAATGGGGCTGCGAGTGTCTCTGTGCTTGAACGTTGTAATTGGTCTCCTTAGACCCCGGTCCGGTGAACTAGTAATTCAGCCCGTCACAAGAGAAGTGGGGGTCCTCCGGTCTCCACAGATGAAGCAGGTGCTCTGTGTGTGGTAGATCTGCACTTATTAGGCTTGATGTCTGAGCTGGTGCTGCGTTTGTCCTGCTTGTATGCGGTTGTTTAGATCATTCAGCTGTCTCGTGCTGATGTCAGGGTTTGTCGCTCGCCTCCTGCACCCGGTCCCGCCAGGGATTGTCCGTTGCGGTTGGGAATCCAGTGACTCACATGGTCTTTTCCTCCACCAGCGCTGAGTCCGTCGAGTATCTTGCTTTGGGGCCTCCGTCAGGACGGTTGGCGCGGCAGCAGCTTATAAGGGCTCCGTAGTGCAGGAGTGGATAAGGGAGGTGCTGTGCGCTGCCGCCATCTTGCGAGGTAGGCCTCAGATATTCCGTGCCCCCCTGTCTCCTCACCTCTCAGGCTCCCCTCAGTGGGGACAGGGATAACCCCCTCGGCCCAATGGGGGGGGAAACGGGGCCGGCAAGCTGCGCTGGCAGTCGGCTTGTGGTAGCCGGGAAGGAAGACTCGGCAGTGTCTGTCCACCTCACTCCCCTCCCGAGTAGGCCTGACTTCGAAGCCTTGTGTTCCCTCCAGGGAGTCCAAAGCTCCCGATCTCGGGGTCTGCAACCTCTCCCACAGCCGTGGGTATCTTGTGGGCTCTGTTTTGTGTGCTTTAATCTGCATTTTTCAGCTTAAGAGGCCAGATGTCTCTGAAGTTTCTCCTGCATGCGACCGGGTAGCATGGCAGTCCAGCACCGCCCCCTAAAGTGTGTTTTTTGCATCATCCTTTTTGCCCTCTTTTATTACAGGCCTACTCATTCGTTGGTTTCGGCACACCTCACTGCATCACCTAACATATTCCATAACCGATTAAATTCCGAGCAGAAGTAGAAAGACTATAAGGCCTGAATTTGTGGGAGGAGTTATGACCCCTATTTAAACTCTGAGCCCCTACGTACCTCTGCAGTTCACGCTGATTCACCCCACCCACCTTCATTTATTACATTATTATTACCTTAGTAGGCCTTCTTTTATTACAGGCCTACTCGTTCGTTGGTTTCGACACACCTCAGCCAACACTGCATCACTTAACATAATCCATAACCGATTAAATTCCGAGCACAAATATATATATATTTATGTAATATTTTTAAATTTTTTAACTACAATTTGCGGGACATGCCTGATAATCCAGGCAGAAAGTCCAGAGAATTTAATTTGCTAGCACTGTATTTAACCCTTTAACTTTCCATGACACCCTAAAACCTGTACATGGGGGGGTACTCTTTTACTCGGGAGACTTCGTTGAACACAAATATTAGTGTTTCAAAACAGTAAAATGTATTACAACGTTGATATGAAAGTGAAGTTTTTTGCATTTTTCACACACAAATGGCACTTACACTGACGATATAATTGTTGTGATACGTTTTACAGTTTTGAAACACTAATATTTAAGATCAGCAAAGTCTCCTGAGTATAACAGTACCCCTCATGTACAGGTTTTATGGTGTTTTCAAGAGTTACAGAGTCAAATATAAGGCTTGTGTTTTAGTTTTTTCACATTGAAATTCGCCAGATTGGTTATGTTGCCTTTGAGACTGTATGGTAGCCCAGGAATGAAAATTACCATTTGCAAAAGTAGATAACCCAAGGTATTGCAAACTGGGTATGTCCAGTCTTTTTTAGTAGCCACTTAATCACAAACACTGGGCAAAATTGGTGTTCATATTAGTTTTTTGCATTTTTCCACACACAAATATTAACGCTAACTTTGACCAGTGTTTGTGACTAAGTGGCTACTAAAAAAGACTAGAAATACCCAATTTGCAATACCTTGGGTTGTCTACTTTTGCAAATGGTATGCCATCATGGGGATAATTATCATTCCTGGGCTATCATACGGTTTCAAAGGCAACATAACCAATCTGGCGTATTTCAATGTGAAAAAAACTGAAAAATGTAACATGCTATATTTGGCCCTGTAACTTCCCAAAACACCATAAAACCTGTACATAGGAGGTACTGTTTTATACGTGGGACATCGCTGAATACAAATATGTGTTTTTTTTATTGCAGTAAAAGCAAACAGTATTAAGGCCCTGGGGAGTCAGCACAGCTAAACGGACAAGGGCACATGTATGAGTGTAGGGATGGTGCTAGTGATTGGCGATATGTGTTTAGGGGAGTGGTTATGGGTTTGTAGTGGGGCAGGGATCATCTTACCTCAGTGCCTTTTGGGATTCTGGCCAGCAAACAACTTCCCTGCCTCTGCGCTCCTGTTTGTCCTGGGCCTGCATGCTTTACCTGCTTGAGGGATGGCTGTGGATTCAATCCTGCTGCCCTCAGAGCTGCTGCTGCCGCCCTGGATGATGGAAGGCACCTTCAGGAGCAACGTGCTCCCCTTCACCCTGGTTTGGCCGCCGGTGTGGGTTCACCCCCCGCGGTCAGGCCTCTCCTGGGCCTCCCACGCGGCTACAGCCCTGTAGGCCGCAGGAGCACGGGCCGGCGCTCCCGTCCGCCTGCTCAGCTGAGCCCTGATCCCTCACCTCGGGCCCGGTATAAGAGCCGGAGCCCGGGCCCAAGGCACCACCAGGCCCGCGTGTCAGCTCCATATGACACGCGGTCTGCTACTACTGCCACCTCCCGCGCACCCCCCGGCCATGGACAGAGGGCCAGGGGTGCCAAAAGATCTAATCTGCATCCTGGGGGGTCTGGGAGGCCTTCCCAGCCCCCATGTGGTCAGCGCACCGGCGGATCCAGAGCCGGGCCGGTGGTGGTGAGTGGGCCCCTCAAGGCCACGCGGAGCATGGCTGCGCTGCCGTTGGGGAGTGGAGGGGGGTTCTCCTCGGGCTCTGAGGGTCGGCCGGGGGGGTCCCCCTCTTCCCCCCCCCGGGTTCTGTCCACAATTCCCCCCTCCCCTTCCTCCCCACCTGAGGTGCCATCCCTTGTCCCCTCTCCCTCTGGAGCCCCCTCCTCCCTTGGTGTTTACCTCCTCCTCTCCTGTTGCTGCTGTCCTTCCTCTCTCTGCTCCCCCTCCTGGCTCTCTCTCTATCTCCCTCCTTCCTCCTCCCCAGTTCCTGCTCTGCTGGGTGTCCCCCCTCTCTCTGCTGTGCTGGGTGTCCCCCCTCTCTCTGCTGACCCTCCTAGCTCGCTCTCTGCTCCCCCTCCTGGCTCGCTCTCTGCTCCCCCTCCTGGCTCGCTCTCTGCTCCCCCTCCTGGCTCTCTCTCTATCTCCCTCCTTCCTCCTCCCCAGTTCCTGCTGTGCTGGGTGTCCCTCCTCTCTCTGCTCCACCTCCTGGCTCTCTCTCTCTATCGCCCTCCTTCCTCCTCCCCAGTTCCTGCTGTGCTGGGTGTCCCTCCTCTATCTGCTCCCCCTCCTGGCTCTCTCTGCCTCCCTCCCTCCTCCCCCTCTCTCCTGTCCCTATTCCTTGTCCCTATGTCACTCCTGCCCCTCCTGGGTACTTACCTCAGCTGCCCCTTCTCTGCGGGGTATGAGCTTGCCTCCTCTCCACGGCTCTTCTCACAGGATCTGGCTGCAGTTCCTGGGACCGTCCAGCAGATGGTCCCTGGTACTGCTGCAGCGCTGAAAATGAAGTTAACTCTGTCCTGTCTGGATCATCTTCATTTCCGTTGCCGGAAAGCAGGGTGCGCAAGCAGGTAGGGTCCCCCCATTAGATGGTCAGCTCCGGTTAGTGTGGTCCCCGGCGCTGCCACAGGGGGTTTTGACTGTTTCTGGGGTCACGGGGTTACCCTCTCCCAGAGTGGATGGGCATGCTGGCACCCATGCTACAGCATCGGGTGCCGCAGCACCTGCTGTTGCTGGGGTGTCCCTAGCATTAGGTGACCCCCCGGGTGTTGCTGCCGTTTCGCGTGGGTCCGCCTGTTTGTAAAAAAATTAGGAGGGGAGACTTTGTTGAGATTTTTCCCTCCTTCCCATGGAGGAGGCTCCTCCTTTAATGGAAAAGGACGGGTAAGAATCCAAAAAAAGATCCCTAAGACTTACGTGAATTGGATTTGCGCGTTTGCAATCCTGGCCAGTGTAATTGGAGAAAGGGTTCTGCAGAAGTGCTCTGCATTGTTCTGCTACCAGGATACCATTTGGAACGCTTGTTTTACCTATGGCATTCTGGGGTGGTGGAAATATGACGAGCAGTTCCGTCAACGGTTGGCGGTGCGCCCCTCAATTTCGTGGGAACAGCAGGGTGGGTTCTCGTCCTTTCTCAGGGGGGTGGTGGGAGGCGTCCTCCTCCTCACCGGCCGCGCATCAGAGGCCGGGCTGTTGTTGAAATTCAACGACAGTCACTGCATCTTGCCGCTTCCAGCACGAATGTTCCACTTGTGAGGGAGCCCTGTTTGATCCAGCACGTAGAACTGTACAGCACGGATGACAAATAATGAACGTATTACCGGTCCTTAGAATGGCCGGGTTTAACGTACAAAGAATAGTCAAAAATACTAGCCGAGGTCAGGGAACACAGAAAGGGACACAGCAATGAGGAAAGCCAGGAGTCAGGATACCAGAATATAGAGAAGTCAATAAACAAAGCCAAAGTCAAAAACCAGGTAGAAAACTATAAACAGGAACGCGCTCTCGGACAACCACAAGGGAAAGGACCAGGCTTGAGAGGAAATTTAGCGTGAAAAGCGCGGATCTTACGGCCCGCATGCAGATCAGGAGCCGAAACCCAAGAACGATCAGCAGGACCGTAACCTTTCCAAACAACCAAGTACTGTAAAGTGCCCCGAGAAAACCTAGAATCCACGATAGAAGATACCTCATACTCTTCCTGACCACCCACCACCACCGGAGGGGGAGGAACACAAGGAAAAGTATATCTATTGCAGACAAGAGGTTTGAGTAAGGACACATGAAAAGTGTTGGGAATCCCTAAAGATGCAGGAAGAGCCAGAGAGTAAGACACTGGATTGATCCTACCAAGCACTCTATAGGGACCAAGGAATCTGGGGGCTAACTTCATGCTAGGGACCTTAAGCTTCATGTTGCGAGATGACAAGCAAACCCGGTCCCCCACTTGGTACACCGGGTTGGCACTCCTACGCTTATCAGCAAAATGTTTGAAGCGTTCAGTAGCAGCCCCTAGAGCAGTTTGAACCTTAACCCAGGTATCCCGAATGGAGGCCAGACACTCATCCAGAGCAGGAATGGCAGTATCAGAAAATACCGCAGGGAGAACCGTAGGATGCCTACCATTCTTGACAAAAAATGGACTGTGCCCAGAGTAGTCATGAACAGCATTATTTCTAGCGAACTCGGCCCACGGGAGTAGTTCAGACCAATTGTCTTGTCTGCTATTAATAAAACAACGCAAATAAACTTCTAATGACTGGTTAGCCCTCTCAGCTGTACCATTGGTCTGTGGATGGTAGGAGGAGGAGAAGGAGAGATCAATCCCAATTGTTTACTGAACGCCCTCCAGAACCTGGACACAAACTGAGAGCCCCTATCAGACACAATATTGTGGGGGATGCCATGCAAACGGACAATTTCACGTATGAAAATTAGGACCAAATCTTGCGAAAATGGCAACTTCTTGAGAGGAATGAAGTGAGCCATCTTAGAAAATCAGTCTACAATCATGAGAATAGTAGTGAACCCAGCAGAGCTAGGAAGCTCAACAATAAAGTCCATGGGACCATGGAATCTCAGGAACAGGAAGAGGCTGCAACAGGCCACAAGGAAGTGCATAAGTACCTTAGAAACTGCACACACAGAACATGCCTGCACATACTACTTTACATCTTTCCTGAGTGAATCCCACCAAAATGATCTAGTCATCGCGGCAGTGGACTTATTGATGCCCGGGTGACCAGCAGTTATATTGTCATGGAACACTTTCATGATATTAACCCTTTCACATAGGGGAACGAACAGTTTATCACACAGTTTACCACTGGGCGCCTGAGGCTGGGCCTCCAATATGGTGCCAAGCAGTGGAGAAAACAGTGAGAGGACAGTAGTAGCAATAATACACTCTGGTGGAATAATAGGAGATGTCACCTGTTCCGGAGCTGACTCATTATCAAATTGCCTGGACAAGGCATCAGCCTTGGTATTTTTAGAACCAGGTCTATCAGTAAAGAGAAAGTTAAAACGTGAAAAGAACAGTGACCATCTAGCCTGTCTGGAAGACAAACGTTTGGCATCCCCTATATATGCCAGATTTTTGTGGTCGGTTATGATCAACAGGGGGTCCTTGGAACCCTCCAAAAGATGTCGCCATTCCTTGAGGGCAAGAATAATGGCCAACAGT
>OW240914.1:248269168-248285223 GCA_933207985.1 Pelobates cultripes
AGTATTTTGTCCTGGCTCCCCCTCGAAGTGTACTTTCATCTCTTGCTGGGCAAGGTGTTGAATTGAAGTCAGCCCCCAGTATTATTATGCCAAATGACAGCACTTGCATTAGGGTGTGTAGCTGTTCCCAGAATTCCGGGTCGGGTTGGTTGGGCGCATATAGGTTTATCAACTGGTATGTGTAGTGCCTGTGAGGATGATGTACCTGCCAATGTTGTCTGTCTGGTATGGTGTGGGTTACGAACGGGCATTGTTTGTGTATCAGTATATCTACCCCATTTTTCTTCATCGGTGCCCTTGAGGAATATGATCTGGTGTATAAGTGGTCTGTTAACTGATCCGGGCTGAGCGCAGGATGTGTGACTCCTGTACGAAGGCTATGTCTTTTTTTTGCTGTTTTATTTCTCTCATTAGTAGACGTCTCTTATTTGGGGTGTTTAAGCCGTTGACGTTCAGGGAGGTGAGTTTAAGTGTAGCCATATTATCTGTCTCTGG
The DNA here is from genome assembly GCA_933207985.1 of Pelobates cultripes. Lineage (NCBI taxonomy): Eukaryota > Metazoa > Chordata > Amphibia > Anura > Pelobatidae > Pelobates > Pelobates cultripes. Next base: position 248,269,664 of record OW240914.1, read on the forward strand.
TAGGTCGGTCCGTTCGTCTGTTGTCCACCTATGTTGGTGTCTGGTCTGGCCCACCGCGCGTCCCCTTTGGTGTTACGGAGTTGGGGGGGGGCCTGCGACCCGTGGAGATTAATCTCCTGCGGTTCCCGGTGGGTGGTAGGTGGGAGAGTGGTGCCAGTAAGGGTGTGGCAGGGGTGGGGGGTTTAGTCCCCTGCCCGGTAGGGTCGGTGTTAAACAAGACCAAGTCTGTCGGGGGGTGGCTATCCCCTCTGCTAGTGAGTTCTAGTGCACGGAGTGGATATCCAGTCGCCGAGCGCCCCATTGCCGATCCAAGCGACCGGGTTATGTACATTTATCCCTTACATCACAGTTTCAGTGAAACAGTTTTTGACCTGTTGGGGTCACATGTCCGTGTTGTCAACAATAACATAAACATTAACATAAACATTGCAAAATTAAAAACGTTTTTGGTAATATATACTATAGCACATTCAGTAATATATTTACTGACATTAGGGCTCTTATGAACAGGGAGGTCTGTCCGGTCCCCCAGGGCCCAGCCCCGTCGTCTGGGATTTACTCTTTTTGTGATAGGCCGTGTCCTTTCCAGGTGGTACTGGGTCGTTTACTTGTGTCCAGGTTGGGGGGGGGAGGCAGGTGGCAGTTAGTTAGTGGATCATTTCGGTCCTCTCCCTCGGTGGCATTCTGCTTTTGTGTCACCCGTCTGGCATGTTGGTGGGGGAGGAAGAAAAGATGGGGTAGGAACGGTCACTTTCCAGGTGGTGATTACCCTAGTAAGGTCCCCTGTGAACCCATTTGCTTTGCAGCCTCCCCCACCCGTTACCTCCCGACAGCATTTTCCTCTTTTGTGTCGTTTTTAATTTTAGTTTGGTTTGATAATTCTTCCTGTGACGAAGTGCCCTTCGCCACTTGTGCCTGGAGGGGACTACTGGCTAGCCTCCTGCCGACTATGGCCCCTGTGCTGATAGCTGTATTTTCACCTGACGAAAGGTTTATTTGTGCATTTCTGCCGGGGGCGTTCGGGACTTTCAGTTTGTGAGTAGTGCTACCCCAGATAGCTATGCCATGGAGCCTATTCGTGTAACAAAAGACTATGGAAAAGACTTTGGCTCCATGGCGACTGAACTGTATGTATGTGATTTGAGCGCCATTCGGTAAAAATGATTTTAGTAGAATTACAGTTAATTAATTCTTTAATTTGGTATTCCCTAGATGTTATTGTACTCTCAACAGTTTTTGTTGGCTTAATGTGCTTGCAGGCTTTACAGTGGCCACACTGATAAACCCCAGCGACTGGTGTCAGCCATGTTGGATTGTGATTGCTGGGTTCAATGTGGCTGTGGACCAGATGGTCGCAGAGGTTCCTTGCTCTTTGTGCAGTAATGGTTGGAAACAGATCTAAGCTATCTGGGGATATGTTGCATGTATATGTTTTATGTAGTAATTGTAACATTGTGTAATTTTATGTCTTTTTGCAACCATGTGGTTAATGGAGTCTTGCCTCTGTCCTGGGAGATAATTTAATTACTTCCCAATTATCTCCAGGATAGAGAGGCGGGATTGTGATGTCACTGAGTTTTGTTTGTATTGTCTGTGATTGGCTAATATCCAATATGTGTCCCATTGTTCCATCAGGTCCCCTAGGGGAGTGTCCACCTGGTGAACACTTGCATAAATACCAGACAGGTAGCCCTCAAAAAAACAGACCTACTTGCACCTTTCTTGAAGCCTTGGCTCATGCTTGGGGGGAGGGATACCTACACTCTGGGGATTGCTATAATCATTGGTGGCATAGCGGTGGGATAACTAAAATACTTTTAATCTTTTTGTACCAGATTTTAGTGTTGCTGGATTTGTTGGTTAATCCAGGCACTAAAAGAAATTTTGTCTCAATTTCCAAAGGCTGAACTCAGTGCATATATAATATATTTACACCTCAACAGCCTTCTCTGTTGGAGTACCAGGCGCAATCCAAGGCAGCGCTAGACCAGCTTTGCTGGGAGAGATCTATTCCCTGTCGGGGAAAAACAAAAGAGGGACTATTACAAGCACTGATGGACTATGAAATACAACAAGCAGTGCAAAGTGATGCCTAAACCGTGCAGAGGAGAAACCTGTAGCTTTTGTCAGCGATGTAACGAGATCTGGAGATCCTTTGGATGCTTACTTACAAACTGTGTTGAAATATGTGGACTCAGCAGATACAAACCAAAGACTACAGTTTATCCTTAAATATCAGGAGGCTGCTGAGCGCCAAGCGGAGAGAGAGCGCCAAGCTGAGAGAGAGGCTGCGGAGCGCCAAGCTGCCAGGGAGCATGATCTAAAAATGCCTGAGTTGGAGAGGTTGAGTGCCTCCCCTATAAGTATTCTCTTCTGCAGAGAATTTTCCATCTTTGGACAAAGATGGTGATTTGGGTGTTTTCCTGCACAGTTTTGAAAAGGTTTGCCGGCAGTACCAGCTACCAAAGGACCAGTAGGCAAAATACCTCACCCCTGGTCTCAGAGGTCCTGCACTGGAAGCATTTACTGCGCTTCCAGCGGAATTTGACCAGGACTATGATGTGATTAAGGCTGCCTTGCAGGAACGGCACAACCTCACTCCTGAGGTGTACCGAAAGAAATTCAGGACTTTGCAAAAGCATCCCACAGAAAGTTATGCAGCAGTTGTGGGACACCTGGCGACAGCATTCCGACAGTGGGCTACAGGGCTGGAGATTACCACTGTAGAAGGTTTGCAAGATCTGTTAATAAAAGAACAGTTTATGCAGCTCTGCCCAGCTGATGTGCAGGAATGGCTGCTGAACCGGAACCCCAAGACAGCATTGTGTAACGGATCGCCTGGCACCCCGACTGGGTACCTCCGTTAAAGGATGCTCCTAGCGCTTCCTGAGGACTCCAAGCACTGCAACAGACACCACAACCACCGAACCGGAGAAGCATATGAATCCTCTCAAGCATTGAATGCTGTAGACAGTTGAATAAGAACCATACGAATAGGTTTACTCTCCTAGCAGTCAAACTGGAACAGCATACAATTAAATCCTCCCCCAATAATGAGACGACACTTCACTTTGAGGGTTAAGCAGGAACTCCTGATTTATTCACAAAACAGGCTTATAAAGGATTCTCCCATGCAAGGGAGGGATTTACAGTATACCAATCGCATAATGGTTACAACCCACAGATTCCCTCCCCTCAGATAACCAGTTAACATGTACATAGTTTTCCCCGTATCTCCAGATAGCCCTAGTCTGGAGGAACAACATATGTGAAAATCAGCCCATTCGGATAAAGGTTTCGGGAGTTATGGGACTTTAAAGTTTTGACCGACCGCATGGCAAAAGTATCCGAAAATAGTTCCATGTATTTTGGCCCTGCGGTCGGTCACAGAAAAGTGAACAAAACATACGAATGGCCTGGGTTATAGAGCTTGGGGAGGATTCGTATGAATCCCCTTGTTCGTGTGATCCTTTCTACCGAACGGCGGGCCGTTCGGTAGTTTCTGCACAAATGGCTGGAAGTCTGGAGGTCTCAGCGGTGCTTGCCTAGTCGAGTGTCCGATTTTAGTTCCAGACACTCGACGGCAAAACACCGCTGTTCGGGAGTTTAAGATGGCCGCCGCCACGTGTTCGTTTCCCAAATGGCGGCCACCCAGAGGACAAAGAACACATTACACAGATTGCCAATTACCCGTTTGCAACAATGTTGCAAACGGTAATTGGAGGGACACTTATTCCCGGGTGGTCTGGCTGTTCGGTAGTTTCACTCAATATAATGAATGGAGTAATTCTACCAAACAATCAGACGAATGCTGCATACACATATATAATTTAGCCGAACACACAGGAACATACATAATAGAAAAGACATCCTTACTGTAATCTGCTACCGAGTCTTAAAGGGGTATTCTTCCTAAAAGTCATAATGTCCCCGGATGGCCCTTAAAGGGCCAGTAGCAGCAATATAAAATATCACATGCCCAATTATTGCATTCAACGTACAAATTTACCAGGGGCCACAGTCAGCAGGTAGGAGGCGAGCAGCCAAGCCTCTCCAATGTCCAGTGGCGAGGCGGTCTCCGCCACACATTGGAAGCTGGTAACCTGGCGGATTTTCACACTGCCAACCGAACAACAGTGGACCGGAGCAGAGGTTTTACCAAGGGGACATCTACCTGGAGGACCACACCACCACGACTCCCCATCACCCGGCCTAGCGAGCCATCTTTTGTTTCAGCTCCTACCTCAGGGAGAGGAGGAGCTAGTGCTACTTCTGCACAATGAGATAGTCTGAGATGTTTTATTTGCAACCAAGTGGGGCACATTAGTGTTGCTTGCCCTGGGAAATGGCAGCCAGCATCATCAGCTGGGGAGGGACGCTCCTCAGAACCAACGTCCCCTGTGTTGTTTGTAACCAGATCAGAGGGCAGCAACAATGTGAATCTGCAACCTGTGACAGTTGGAAGAGAGGTAACTGTGGGACTCAGGGACACTGGGGCAGATGTGACTCTTGTGAGTCCAGAGCTAGTGCGCTCTGAGGACTTCATTCCTGGCAGGACTCTAGCAGTTAAAGGAATTTGGGGGGGTAAGTCTTGTAGTGCCAATGGCACAAGTTTATTTGGATTGGAGAGCGGGGAAGGGTTTCAGAAATGTAGGGGTAGATGAGAATATCCCTGCAAATGTGTTACTTGGTACTGACTTAGGTAGATTGTTATCCCAGTATGTGCCTGAAAGTAATGTGTGTTATAAATCCAAGCCTCATAGGTGCCCTACTGTGCAGTGGGCAATATATAAAAGTGTATGTAGACTACCTTGCTGGGAGCGGGGGGGGGGAGGGTACAGAATGAGCATGAGTGTGTCTGTGCCTGAACTAGAGGTGTCTACAATATCATGTGAGAATGTGCCAAGACATTGTTGCTGGGAGGGAGGGCAGAATGAGCATGCATGCCAGGCTGTGCCAAAACCAGAGTTGTCTGTGATACCAGGGGAAGGTTTGCCAGGGCAACTACGCTGGGAGGGCAGAATGTGTGTCAATCTGTGCCAGAACCAGGGGTGTCCGTAGAAACTTGTGAAAATGTATGCAGACAATTGTGCTGGAAGGCTAGAACGAGCATGTGTGAGGGTCTGTGCCTGAATCAGAGGTGTCTGCAATATCATGTGAGAATGTGCCAAAACAAAATTGCTGGGAGGGAGGGCAGAATGAGCTTGCGTGCCAGGCTGTGCCAAAACCAGAGTTGTCTGTGGTACAAGGTGAAAGTTTGCCTGGGCAACTTCGCTGGGAGGGAGGGCAGAATGTGTATCAATCAGTGCCAGAGCCAGAGGTGTGAAGGTGTATGCCAGCAAGTGTGCTGGGAGCCAAGGCAGAATGAGCATGCGTGCCAGTCCAGGCCAGAACTAGGGGTGCCTGCAATATCATGTGTGAGTGGGCAAAAACAACTGCACGGGGAGGCAGGGCTGGATGAGCATGTGTGCCTATCTGTGTCAGAGCCAGAGTTGTTTCAGATGCCATGTGACAACATAAGTGGATCAAACCACTGGGAGTCAGGGCAGGATGAGTTGATGTGTTCACCTGTATCTCAGTCAGGAGTATGTCAGGTGCCAGAACAAGGAGAAAGTGAGTGGCTATGTGAGATTGTGGGAGGATGGCCTGGCTGGGAGAGGAAATTATGTACCACATTATGTGCCTGACCAAGGGGTGTCAAAGGTGTCATGTGACAGTGTGCAGGAAAATAATTCTAGGGAGAGAGGGCTGAATGAATATGTGTGCCAATATGTGCCTGAATCAAATGTATCGGATGGGCTGCGTGAAAGTGTGAAGGGAAAGCATGGCTGTGAGGGAGGGCAGAGTGTGTGTGAGCCTTACTCTGCGCCACACTCAGCCAGTTCCCAAGGTTCTGTATGTGTGAGGACATGGCGTGAAAGTGAGGGAGAGACAGAGGTTTCATCAGTAGAAAGGGGGACCCGTCCACGGCCTTCCCAAAGTGAGGGGCAGGGACAGACTCAGCCTGTGGGTCCAGGGAGAATGGCTGCAGGGGAGCATACCAATGGGGGAACCAGGAACCTTGTCAGCTTATCACAATCACACCTCCCACATACACCCAATCCAGCTCAGGAGAAGGAGTCTGTCTCTTAGCAACTTTTTGATTCTGAACCGAAGGACTACAAAATAAAAGAGATAAGGAGCGTGGATACAGCGCAGTTACCCTGGGAGTGTCCTCTGTCTCATCTTTTGCGTGCTTACAGGGGAGTACTGCAGAAATCGGTTGGTTTCTTCCCCTTAGAGCTACTACACGGGCGCAGTGGGTGTGGCCCGAGAGATGTGATCAGAGCGCAGTGGGAGATGGAAACAGGCAAATCAGGCATGTGTGTTGTGGATATGGCTGTGATATGGCTTAGGGACAAAGGGCAAGCCTTTTTGGGGGAGGTGTGCGAACACATGAGGACTACCCCATTCATATAGAACCAGAGTTATGAAAAAGATGAGAATATGAGGTGGAGGCTAAAAGGTGTTGATACGCAAGGCAGAGGCATGTGAGCCTTCTCCCATTGAGTCTCTTATTTGGGGGAGGGGTCAGGGCAAGGGTGCATAATTTATTACTACACTATGGAATATTATCCTTTAATGTAATTTGTATAGTAAATGGCACAAATTACAGATATGCTATTGCTGAGGTCAACAGGGGTTACATCTTTTGAAGCTGGAACCCCCACATAGGTCAGATGACAGAAGGGGTAGTATGAATGGCATAGGAATGTGAAAAGGATTTTACTACATGGATGTGAAGTAATCAAGGCTCTGCAAGGTGTGAGGTTCTACACTTGGAAAAAGTCTGAATGTCTCTTCATCCATTTGGCATGTACCTTGTAAAGGATAGTTCAATCCTTTGATATGGCAATGGGATTAGTTTCATGAAGATCCTTGTGTTCCAGTATCTTATTCAAGAGAAACATTAATACTTACCCATAGTTTAATAATTAAGCCTAATTTTTATTATATTAAGCCTAAAAATGAGTTGCACAACCATGTGGCAGGAATTGTGATGTCCGTCCTATTGGATCGTGGATGGGGCGTGCAACATGTCTATGGAATGGGAAAATAATAAATTCATAGAGGCAATTATTATTTCTGTGGCAAGTACAGTAGAGGAGATAAAACCAAAAGTTTATATTTGGCTTGTTGTTTTCTGGAAAGGAGGTGGTCACTTAGTATCTCTATAGGTACGCCTTAACTCCACCTCTGGGTGAGGCGTGGTAATTCACAGGGTATATCTCTAATTATCCTGAAGGGTGCTAGTGTACTTGCTTGGGGCCAAGATCTAATTTTGAGTGAGTCACCATCTTTCCTTGCCAGAGACCCCCTGGACAGAATTTGTACTTTGAAAACCTAAGTGAGTAATTAGGACTTCTGTATTTTATCCTTTTTGTTTTTATCTGTTGTTGGTGTAAATAATGTGTTTATCATATATTGTTATATGCACTGTAACTGTTTTTTGCTCATAATAAACGTTCATTCATTATGTTCTGCCTTTGTCTGGTTAAGAATCACGTTACCTGAAGAGACTAGTTGTAAGATCTTGATTTGTTCCTACTATACTCTCTGGATTTAGGAGAGGTTTAGAATCCTGGTCGTGGATCCAGGGTGAGTGAAAGACGGCGAGACCCCGGCGCAGCTGCATCGCTGGAAGTGAGGTTTGAAGTGCTGATGGTGTCGGTTGGAGTGCTCAGAGTCTTCGGCAAGCGCTAGGAGCATCGATTGGCGGAGGTACTCGGTCGGAGTGCCAGCGGTCCGTTACACTTCCCCTTTTTCGTTTTATGTGAGCTAGTCCATCTTCTTCAGCTGTCTAGTGCTTCGTGGGGGGAGTGTCTTCATTGTTTCCCTCTCTGGGTAGTTGCTCCACCGCCAGGGGGGCGCCTGTCGGGGAGTCGGAAGTCGGCTGGTACGTTGATGCCAATATCCCTTAGGAAGGATCTGGGGTCTGCGGAGGGTAACAGCACCTCTGGCCGTGGGCCATTGAATACCAGCATTTTAAATGGGTGGTGTCACGAACGCACCCTACTCCAAGAGTGTGCGTGACGTAGTTGTGGTGGTGAAAGGGTTAAAGTTCACTATTTGTCTGCACTAGACTGGAAATAATGACAAAATCCTCCTTTTAACACCACCCACACTTAAACATAATAATATAACTATTACTATTTTAACGCTGCCACCACCAAGACAATTTATAAATGGGGTGCCTTGGTCCTCCAGGTAAATTAATAATAAAACCCACCAAATATTACTTAATACAATACTTAAGGAATTGCAAAAATACTAACTAGTCTCTTCAGGCAGAACTTAATAAATTAATGTTTATTATGAGCAAAAAAACAGTCACAGTGCATATAACAATATATGATAAACAAATTATTTACACCAACAACAGATAAAAACAAATAGGATAAAATACTGAAGTCCTAATTATTCACTTAGGTTTTCAAAGTACAACTACTGTCCAGGGGGTCCTTGGCAAGGAAAGATGGTGACTCACTCAAAATTAGATCTTGGCCCCAAGCAAGTACACTAGCACCCTTCAGGATCATTAGAGATATACCCTGTGAATTACCACACCTCACCCAGAGGTGGAGTTAAGGCGTACCTATAGAGATACTAATTGACCACCTCCTTTGTTCCAGAAAACAACAAGCCAAATATAAACTTTTGGTTTTATCTCATCTATCCCTCGGTCAGGCGCAATGTGAGTAAGAACAGGATCAGGCGCATTGTGCCTAATAGGCCACTTTTACAAAAACTTTTTACTCAAATAAAAACATGTTTATTATTCCATTTGCTCTACAACATTGGCAAAAGCAATTTCTGAGCGTTTATTACAATAAAAAGTATCATGTTCCATACATAATGCACGTTTATACTTGGTAGCACAAAACAACAAACATTGGCTGTGCCTGTTGGATCAGTTGCGCCTGACCGAGGGCTATTGTACTTGCCACAGAAATAGTAATTGCCTCTATGAATCTGTTATTATTTTCCCATTCGATAGACATGTTGCACGCTCCGCCCACAATCCAATAGGACGGACATCACAATTCCTGCCACACGGTTTAAGTTGTGCAACTCATGTTTAGGTTTAATTAAGAGATTGGGCTTGTCCCATTCCAAATATAATAAAAATGAGGCTTAATTATTAAACTGTGGGTAAGTATTAATGTTTCTCTTGGATAAGATACTGAAACACAAGGATCTTCATGAAACTAATCCCATTACCATATCAAAGGATTGAACTATCCTTTACAAGGTACATACCAAATGGATGAAGAGACATTCAGACTTTTTCCAAGTGTAGAATCTCACACCTTGCAGAGCCTTGATTACTTCACATCCATATAGTAAAATCCTTTTCACATTCCTATTCCATTCAGACTACCCCTTCTGTCATCTAACCTCTGTGGGGGTCCCAGCTTCAAAAAATATAACCCCTGTTGACCTCAGCAATAGCATCTCTGTAATTTGTGCCATTTACTACACAAATTACATTAAAGGATAATATTCCATAGTGTAATAATAAATTATGCACCCTTGCCGTGACAGATGGCCCCATGCAAATTTTCATCCCTTGGCCCCCACCAAGTTAGCTAGAGGCTTCCAGTCTCTTCTCCTTGCTACTGTAGTCAGTGCAATGTCTTGATATAAGTGTAGCATTATCATCATGTGTGTATGTGTGGTTTCTGGTGCTTTTTATAATGGCTTCTTTTGTGGCAAAATAGTGCCATCGCATGATCACATCCTGTGGCGGTCTGTCCGGGGGGCCCCTTTCTCTGAGCACTCTATGGGCCCTATCTATGATCCATAGGTGGTCCGGTATGTCAGGCAGGTGAGCGCGGAATATTCTTGTGAGCACTTTCTGTAAATCTGCGTCTTTAACTTTTTCGGTTAATCCCTTTATTCTGAGATTATTCCTCCGTGACATGTTTGAGGCATCTTCCACTTTGGCTTCCAGTTCTGCCACTCTAGTGATCAGATTGTTAGTCGCCATGGCGGCTTCGTTGTGGGCCACTACCACGTGGTCCGTGCGTTGGCCCACTGATTGTATCTCCGCTTTGACTTCCCTTGTGGATCTTTTGATCTCCACTACCAGGGAGTGTTTCACCTCTGCCAAGGATTGTAGGATCTATCCGTTCGTTGCCAGTTGTGGTAGGTGATCTTGATCCCAGGCGTCTGTGAGATATGGAGAGTCTGTGCGCTCAGGGCCGCCATCTTTGGCCACATGCAGCTTTTGCGTTGTCAGCATGTCCGCGACTGATGGGGTCCCCTCCTTCATTTTTTTGCCGGTTTTCTTTTATGTGGCATAACATAGCCTGTGCCTTCCCTTGTCTGTGGGGAGGTCTGTGAGCGTGTTACCAGGGGTAAATGGTAGTTTGCTAAGCTTTTCGGATCGATCGGGGCGCAAAGCTCTAGACCTAAGCTGCCATCTCCTCAGCGGTCAAGCCACACCCCCGATACTGGACTCTTGTGCATGACCTATCCTATGTATCTTGGGGTAACTAAGTACCCATTGCATGATAGGTATCTCTGGGCGTAAGAACACTGTATGTCCTACCGTTATCTGTTCAGTATCCACCAAGGACCAATAACAGGCCAAGAGCTGTCTTTCAAAGGGTGTGTACCTCTCTCCTGCTTTGGGTAACTTCCTTGTCCAGAAACCAAGGGGAACCTTAGTCCTTCCTTGTTTCTGCCAAAGGCTCCGATTAGCCCATTGCTGATTTACTGATACATTTAAGTCTATGTCTCCATCTTGTATGGGCCACAGATCAAGGGCTTGTTGGATAGCCTGTTTAGCTCCCTCAAATGCATTCTGTTGCTCTTCTCTTCAATCAAAATCATGTTTTTTCCTGGTTACTTTGTACAAAGGGGAGAGTAGCTGACTCAGGTGTGGCATGTGTTGTCTCCAAAAACCAAAGAGACGTATAAAGCTTTGAGCTTGTCTTGCTTTTGGGAGTTTGAAACTCTAGCACTTTTTGCTTAGCTTTTGGAAGGATTTCTCTGTGGCCTTTGTAATACCAAGAATTTCACTTTCTGAGTGGTTCCCTGTATTTTACTGGGATTTATCTCCCACCCTTTGCTTTTCATGTGCTTGATAATCTCTTCAGGAATCTGTGACCCTGTTCTTCACTCTTTCCCTGAATCATAATGTCATCGATATAATGGGGTACCATTATATCGATGACATTATATCGATGACATTATGATTCAGGGAAAGAGTGAAGAACAGGGTCACAGATTCCTGAAGAGATTATCAAGCACATGAAAAGCTAAGGGTGGGAGATAAATCCCTTTGGTGGTTCCTTCGTCTGGAGAAAGGATGGTACTTTATCTGACCACCCCCAAGGTGTTGGAGCATCTGTCCACAGATTATTTACCTTGACTCCTTTCTTATGAAGTCCTATGTTCTTGTATAATCTCCAGAGAGTGGGAGTATCTTTCCCATCAATATCTCTTTACTTACACCCTCTCTGAGGAGAGCCAAGAACATTTCTACTTACCCTGTTTTCAGTATTTCCATCCTTTGGTGTCCCAGATGGTTTGAATGCTGATGAACCTGGTCTTGGGAAGCCTCCCTCACCAGGGTTCTTGGGTGCTGAGTCTCCTAATTGCATAATGGCTTCAGTAACCAATTGCAATGTGTTTCCGGTTTGATTTATAAGCAGTGTCATTATCACCTGTTTATATGCTGGAGGGGCAGTTTTTATGATCTTATTTCTCATTAGAACTGCAACAGGCATTTCCATCAGTCTATCTAGTTGTTGTGAATTCTGGATAGCCTGTCTGACTTTCTCCTGTTTCAGTTTCCTAACTGCATATGTCAGCCCGTACCATGTTATTATCTGTCCAGTCACTGACAAATGGATACCACAATTTTAACCCTATCTGGACAAGCTCCAGAAGAGTGAGTGAAGCCAGATTCCCATCTATTGTGGGAGGTCCGTTTAACAACATCCTCCTGACATTCTCATCCTCTGAGAAAGCCAACTTTGGTGAGTATATGGCATCAAGATTAATGCTGCCTGTCCCTGTTTCAGCTGAAAACCCACTCATCCAGCGGTTTGACCGCTGTCTGAAGGTTGAAAGGATATCAGCCATCTCTTGCTGTGTATAGTCTTTCATAGAGGTCCTGCTAGCTTGCCCCAGGTCAGTGTACTGCAACTTTCTTCTGACCACAGGCAAAGACTCCTCATCTGAGCTCTAGATGTTGCCATCCCAAGTTTCAGGATCCCTATTGGGTTCTACTTGTGCTAAACACACCTCCATCTTCCTCTTGATAATCTTATGAGTTCCAACATTTCCCTTGGCCCTAGTTACCTTCATTACAGATTTTTTGCATACAAATGCTTTTCTTTTTCTATCTGACATTTATTCTTGTGTGCTTGTCTAAAGGCAGTACCAAACTTCTTTTCTGCCACCTATCTTGGAATATCTTTCAGACAAACAAGAACGTTAGTAGGCATTTCACTTTTCTCACATTCATAGTCACATTTACCAGTTGAACGAGCCCATTCGCTGGCAATGTATATGGCTCATCTTCCTATCCAGGAATGATGGCGTCATCACTCTGTTTCTTATTCTTTTTAAACATTGTGCAAATGTCCTATGGTTAAAAAACAAAACAAAAAAAAACTCCTTGGGAATATATGTTCTATGTGTTTCTTTAATTCCACTTGAATGTGTACTAATCCAGACACCTGTAGGTGTCCCTTCTCCCAAGCATGAGCCAAGGCTTCAAGAAAGGTGCAAGTAGGTCTGGTTTATTGAGGGCTACCTGCCCGGTATTTATGCAAGTGTTCACCAGGTGGACACTCCCCTAGGGGACCTGATGGAACAATGGGACACATATTGGATATTAGCCAATCACAGACAATACAAACAAAACACTCCCACAGTGTCATCACAATCCCTCCTCTCTATCCTGGAGATAATTGGGAAGTAATCAAATTATCTCCCAGGACAGAGGCAAGACTACATTAACCACATGGTTAAAAATGACATAAAATTACACAATGTTACAATTACTACATAAAACATATACATGCAACATATCCCAGATAGCTTAGATCTGAGCGCACATTATTACCGAATGGCGCTCAGATCACATACATACAGTTCAATCGCCATGGAGCCAAAGTCTTTTCCATAGTCTTTTGTTACACGAATAGACTCCATGGCATAGCTATCTGGGGTAGCACTACTCACATACTGAAAGTTCCGAATGCCCCGGCAGAAATACACAAATAAACCTTTCAGCACAGTGTGGTAAATTACCAAACTCGATAAATTATTATTTATGTATACAAATATAAACTCTGGTCCGTCTACTTTAACAAATATTTATTCAGAGACAAAACAACAACAACATACAAATAATGACACACAATCTAACTATACCACCACCAACAACCGCAACAACAACCTAACTAACAAGAACAACTACATCTTATAAAATCACCAGATCCCACTCAGAGTTCACCATGATAGAAATTAGGCCTTAAGGGTCTGCTCAGTAGCACAGCCAAGAAGGAACAGGGAGGAATGGAGATAGGGGGAAGTGGTTACCTCTTTCCTGACTTATAAAGGTATTGAACTACCCAATTACCATATCAAAGGGTAAAGCTTATCCCACTGTAAGAAAGGCATACATGTGCTTGGTAACATGATCCCTGTTCACCATATTAGTTTGATGACAGAATGTCACCACACACAGGGGCCATAGTCGCAAGGCAGGAGGCTAGCCAGTAGTCCCCTCCAGGCACAAGTGGCCAAGGGCACTTCGTCACAGGGGTGTCTATGATCGAGCCAACAATCTCACACTTTCAAGAACAGCCATTCCATTCACTTCCCCAGTCAGTACAAGCTTCCAGCACCTGTTAAGGTGCGTAGGTGCACTGTTACTGACCAAGCACAATCACCCATTCGTTTCAAAATCACCCCAAACCTTGTGGTATTGGTGACCTTATCTCACTACCTGGTATTGAGCTTATTGAATTAGCAGCAATTCAGCCTTATTCAGGACACAAGCCTGTTCAAGGGTATCACTCCCCAGGCGGCACTAGCGTTCTACACACTGTTAGGGTGTATAGGTGTGTCTAATCAATCTTCAGAATCACTCCTCAATCTTTTTAGATCGAGCATTCACACATCAATCTTGCTCTTGCAACATCATGCAATTGTTTTCAAGTTTACACAATGTTCAAAGAATCTCTAGAAACCGTAATGATTGGTATCAGATCTCAAAATCTCTGTGGTATATTTACTGGAGCACTCGGAAGAAACTGACAGCTTTTAAACAGCTTTTTTCCTTCGTGAAGCAGCAGAAAGTAAACCTTGTACAATGTTAGTTTCACTTTCACCTTCACTCAAAATCTACATAAACAGTTCTAACAGTTTCTAAACACAATTTTCTTATTTTAAACTATTCTAGAACATTTCTAGCAACTATATTTCACAATTCTCAACTCACTTTCCACTCAACCCTGATTGCAGTGCCAAAATGTTGTGCCTAATCATTAAATTCATGAAGCGCCAATATCAAAAAGCAATAATCAATTACCTTAAGGTTTTTAAAGATATTGATGGGCACCAAAACCCTATTCAGGATGAGTGAATTGAGTATTTGAGAAAGGGAAAGACACTGACACCAAGTACTTGTAAATAATCAATCAGTACAAACGTTATTGACTACAGAGACTTAATTAATAAGTAATCATTCAGCTTAAGGAAACAGCTTAATTATCTAAATATTCAGCTTAAGTATACATCACCATAAGAGAAGCTTGCTGCACTCGACTAAGAGAACTTCTGGCAGTAAGGCTTGAAGGGGACCCTCTCTAACTGGGAATCAGCAGAACCAGCAATACGCGTCCGTATTACAGGTGGGTAGTACTCCAAGTGAGTGCCAAGTTTTCTCGTCTTTTATACTTTTAGTCTGTACTTTTCCACCAAATCTTGCAGCCCAGCAAAGACCTTGCAAAAGCGTTGGATGGGACCGGCAGCTGGCCAGGCTGTTCAGGCCCACCAACAATGCCATGCCAGGTCTGTGCAGTTAATTATCTCATCTAAAAACTAGCTCTGTTCTCATAACTATCTTGTGATGGTATCCATAAGTCATTCTGGTGCTGTGTTTTGTGGTTTTATTAAAACTTTCAATGCTGTGTACCGGCTCCATCTTAACTATATATAAAAGTTTGATTTGCTCAATAGTGGTTAATAAATCATTCTTAATTAATATGGAATATAATCACATTATACAAGCTATACTTACTTCTTCTACTACTACTTGAATGAGTACTGGGAATGCTGTAACCAGACTCACACTTGGGGAGAAGGACGTCTCTGGCTGTGAAAACCCCTCTACTCACCTGGGTGATCGCTACAGTTATGAATACTATTTTTAGCTTGCAATCAACTTGCTATCATGTCACCACACTTTCCAGCCTGCAATTGATCCAGCAAAGAGATCTAAAGCTCTATTTATAAGGATATCATGTGTAGCTTTCACCTGAAAACATCATTGT
>OW240914.1:248285323-248299655 GCA_933207985.1 Pelobates cultripes
GCTTAGGATACGGTTTCAATATGAATTAATTATACCTTTGAGGACATAGGACTCATTTGAATTCCACCACTAGAGGGCATATTTCCAAGGAACTATCTTACTGTCATAATACTGCTTAGCAGATAGTCCCCCTCTCCTGTTTTGTAGATATGTATTAACGTGAAATGTACTTTTTTTTTTAATTTTGGGTTTGGGATAAGGTATTGGTGTCATTTATACACTTGTTAAACTTAAAGTATTAAAAGTTAAGTTTTATTGTATATATCAATATTTTTTTTAGATTTAGACATCAGTATCCAGGATTCTATGATAATTACCAAAAACCATTTTAAACCAATAGATACCAACAGTTACATCGAAAAAAAGTAGTTGCCACCACAAACCTTGGCTCAATAACGCTCCTAAGAGACAATTTTTAAGAATTCAACGTAACTGTAAATTAGATATAGATTATCTAGAACAGGCCAACTATATTAAACAACAGTTCATGGAAAAAGGATATAATGAAGTAATTTTAAACCAAGAAATAGAGGAGGTAGGAAAATTAAAAAGAGAAAACCTTATTCAATATAAACAAAGAAATAAATTAGTTGATATTAATGAAGTTTCTTTTATTTGTAATTTTAATGAACAAAACAAACGTATACAACACACTATAAAAAAACATTGGAACTTACTTAAAGATGACCCAATTTTAAATAAAATTTTACCCTCAAAACCCAAAATTACATATAGAGGAGCAAAAAAAAAATTTAAAAACATTTTAGTTAAAAGTCATTTAACCTCCAAGAAACCAAAGCACTTTATCCAAGACCTTAAAGGGTGTGGTATGTGTCTCCCATGCAAAGTTACTAGAAGTACAAAGAGACATTTAGAAAATATAGAACATATAATTCACAAGCCATATATTATAAAGGATCACCTCACTTGTCATACAAAGGGCATACAAAGGGCATTATACATATTTAAAAATGCCCCTGCAATTTGATATACATAGGGAGGACCATCAGACCTTTAAAGGTTAGGATTGCTGAACATTTTCGCAACATAAATGGTCTAGAAACTTAGTGTGTCCTTACATTTTAAAGAGACTCACAATCAGAATCCATAAAATTTGTTTTTTTGTGCAATAAAGGAAGTAAAACGAGAGGGGGAAAATTATATTATTTATTGCTTTTTAATATATATATATATATATATATATATATATATATATATATATAATAAAATAAGTGTATATATGGTGAAAAAAACAATATAAGACAAAGTGCTACAATCACCAGCAATGTGGGTCACTCCACCTCACATAAATAAATGGTTAAAACAGTAAAGAATGGTGAGAGCACAGATGAACAATAATCACCCTTATATCCAATATAAAACCTGTAAAAACACAATGGGAAAAACAGGCATTGGGTAATAACGTACAAATAATATATGAATGAGTGAATACTTGAATAAACTCACATATTCATGAGCCACTTAATATGGAAGCTGGCTCAGACTAGGAACATTGAATGGATTAATGAGGTGGTCGTTGTAATCCAACTGCTTAATTGCTTGCTCCTTCTTGCTTTAAAAAATCCAGGATGCAGGATCTTTAATGAAAACCTTTATTCGGTATAGCAGCAAAAAAAGACAGCAGCAGTAAAAGTTAAAATTCAGCAATTCCACCTCTGCACACTAACGCGTTTCAGCCAAAGCCTTTATCAAAGTGTGAGTCCATTCAGTCAGTTCCGTTTTTAAATAGGAAAATTTTCGCGCCTTTCTTCGAAAATAAGCCCCTCCCCCTTTTTTTTTTGCAACTTTATTGGGCATCCTAGCGTCCTTAACGATCTCAATTTACTTCCATGTTCATTGAAGAAAAGGAACAGCGAACTAGTCCATTCACTTACACAGTCTTTCATGTTGCAATAATCAAAGTCCTATTAGCAACATACTTCATACATATTGTCAATAACATTGAAACAAATATTACAGTCAGATATTCTTATTCCAATACGTAGAATATTAGCAACAGTTTAACTCTCTCTTTCTCAAAAAAAGGATTAAAAAAAGGTAAAAGAGAGGCAAAAGAAGAGGGAATAAATTTAAAAGGGAAATAAAAGATCAAAATAGAAAAATCTTCTTATTCACATTTAAAGGTATATCGGGAGAATGCATCATACTTAAAATACACTTATTATAATCAATATTAATAAAATATTAATCAGTATTACTAAAATTGGAATTAAAACATATCTTATTAATATAAAACAACCTAAAATAATCTCTAATAGATTTAATAAATAATTTTAGTTAAATATAAGTATTAATTTCAAAATCTACGTTTAATCCCCCCGGTGTAAGTGTATCCAAATTAAAAATCCATTTCATCTCATTTTTACTTAAAAGATTATCCTTATCACCCCCTCTCCAGTGTATTTTAATATGATCTATTGCAAAAAAATCCAGGCCTGCTGGGTCTCCATCATGATATTCCAAAAAATGTTTAGATAAACAATGGTTAGGGAATCTTCTCCTGATGTTATATATATGCTCCCTAATTCGTATTTTTAACGAACGAGACATTTTCCCTACATATTGTAACCCGCAGGGGCATGTTATCATATAAACAACATCAGCAGTATTGCATGTGATAAAGTGTTTAATTTCATATTCTGTTTTAGTATTAAAAGAAATGAATTTAAAAATTCTTCTATTTTTCCCAGCTCTTACTTTACACCCTCTACAATTTCCACAATAGAAGAATCCTTTCTGTTCCTTTAAAAAGTTATTGGAACATTCTTTATTTTCTTTCTCTTGGAAGCTGCTAGTTAAAATTTGCTTGAAATTTCTAGCTCCTCTAAAAATTTATTTTGCTTTTTCTCCTATTAGTGGGCGTAACTCATCATCTAACTTTAAAACATGCCAATTTTTATCAATAATTTTACGTAAAGTGCGGTTGTTAGAATTAAAATTAAAAATTAATGGGATAGTTTCTAGTCCTTTTTTAGCTTGCTTATCTTTATATTTCAAAATTTCTAAACGATCTTCCTCTTTTACCTGTTTATAGGCTTTTTCTAGAATATTTTTATCATATCCCTTTTCTAAAAATTGTTTTTCTAAAATTTTAACCTGATCGTTAAAATCCCGTTCATCTGTACAATTTCTCTTCAACCTTAAAAATTGTCCTTTTGGTATGTTTGATAACCATGGTTTAAAATGGCAGCTGGAAAAATCAATAAAACTATTAACATCTACAGATTTAAAATATGTCTGACTCTTAATTACACCATTATCTATAAAAATATCTAAATCTAAAAAGTTAATATTAAAGGGCTTTAAATATGCCCCTGCGTGTGAAATAGATAAATTTGAAACGTTTTTAGATTTTCATCGTTTTTTTAGAAAATTATGTTTGAAGAAGTTTTTTAATAAATTTGAGTGGAATAAAGAAAAAAATGATAAACTAGATGCTAATCTTTTTAAACATACAGATTTAAAGAAAAAATCTAAGTTTTATCCTAGCCATCGTAAAACTGACCATATGAAAATTTTCGAAAAATTATGCCTCAAAGATTTAAGAGAAATTAAAACGAGAGGAAATAAGCCAGATAATTTAACTAGAAAGGAAGTCATGGCCCTTCAAGATATCAAGAAGGATAAAACAATAGTGGTAAAACCTGCGGATAAAGGGGGAGGGGTAGTGATCTGGAAAAAAGAAGATTATCTAAAGGAAATTCATAAACAATTGGAAGATTCGGACACCTATATTAAACTCGGCAATAATCCTTTAGAAAAAATTAAAGCCACTTATAAGCATTTTTTAGATAAAGGTTTTAATGAGGGTATTTTAATTAAGAAGGAATACGAGTTTTTAGACGTCAAATTCCCTAGAATTCCGGTGATCTATGTTTTACCTAAGATGCATAAAGATCCTGTTAACCCACCAGGGAGACCAATTGTATCTGGAATTGGATCTCTCTTATCACCACTCTCCCAGTATATAGATCATTTTTTACAAGACTTAGTCCCCAAATGTCCGGCATATCTAAAAGATACTATTAGCCTTTTACAAATTTTAAATAATTTTAAATGGGAAGATTCCTTTATAATGGCTACTTGTGATGTCAGTAGCCTCTACACTAATATTGAACATGGGATAGGGTGTGAGGCTACCAGACATTTTTTAAATAAATCTGGTAATTATATAGAAACACAAATCGATTTTATTGTGCAGGGGATCAATATGATTCTTAAAAACAATTTTTTTTGTTTTGAAAACGACTTTTACCTTCAAACCAAGGGAAATGCCATGGGGACCAGATTTGCCCCGAGTTATGCCAACTTGTTTATGTCATTTTGGGAAGAAAAATATGTTTTTTCTAGGTTGGACATAGGGGCAAGTCTGGTCCTCTGTAAAAGATATATAGATGACATTTTTATTATATGGAGAGGCAGTTCCAAATCTTTATTAGATTTTATTGATTCTCTTAACAATAATATGTGGAATATTAAGTTGACTCATGTCATTAGCCCCTCGAATATTAACTTTTTAGATTTAGACATTTTTATAGATAATGGTGTAATTAAGAGTCGGATATATTTTAAATCTGTAGATGTTAATAGTTTTATTGATTTTTCCAGCTGCCATTTTAAACCATGGTTATCAAACATACCAAAAGGACAATTTTTAAGGTTGAAGAGAAATTGTACAGATGAACGGGATTTTAACGATCAGGTTAAAATTTTAGAAAAACAATTTTTAGAAAAGGGATATGATAAAAATATTCTAGAAAAAGCCTATAAACAGGTAAAAGAGGAAGATCGTTTAGAAATTTTGAAATATAAAGATAAGCAAGCTAAAAAAGAAGGACTAGAAACTATCCCATTAATTTTTAATTTTAATTCTAACAACCGCACTTTACGTAAAATTATTGATAAAAATTGGCATGTTTTAAAGTTAGATGATGAGTTACGCCCACTAATAGGAGAAAAAGCAAAATAAATTTTTAGAGGAGCTAGAAATTTCAAGCAAATTTTAACTAGCAGCTTCCAAGAGAAAGAAAATAAAGAATGTTCCAATAACTTTTTAAAGGAACCGAAAGGATTCTTCTATTGTGGAAATTGTAGAGGGTGTAAAGTAAGAGCTGGGAAAAATAGAAGAATTTTTAAATTCATTTCTTTTAATACTAAAACAGAATATGAAATTAAACACTTTATCACATGCAATACTGCTGATGTTGTTTATATGATAACATGCCCCTGCGGGTTACAATATGTAGGGAAAACGTCCCGTTCGTTAAAAATACGAATTAGGGAGCATATATATAACATCAGGAGAAGATTCCCTAACCATTGTTTATCTAAACATTTTTTGGAATATCATGATGGAGACCCAGCAGGCCTGGATTTTTTTGCAATAGATCATTTTAAAATACACTGGAGAGGGGGTGATAAGGATAATCTTTTAAGTAAAAATGAGATGAAATGGATTTTTAATTTGGATACACTTACACCGGGGGGATTAAACGTAGATTTTGAAATTAATACTTATATTTAACTAAAATTATTTATTAAATCTATTAGAGATTATTTTAGGTTGTTTTATATTAATAAGATATGTTTTAATTCCAATTTTAGTAATACTGATTAATATTTTATTAATATTGATTATAATAAGTGTATTTTAAGTATGATGCATTCTCCCGATATACCTTTAAATGTGAATAAGAAGATTTTTCTATTTTGATCTTTTATTTCCCTTTTAAATTTATTCCCTCTTCTTTTGCCTCTCTTTTACCTTTTTTTAATCCTTTTTTTGAGAAAGAGAGAGTTAAACTGTTGCTAATATTCTACGTATTGGAATAAGAATATCTGACTGTAATATTTGTTTCAATGTTATTGACAATATGTATGAAGTATGTTGCTAATAGGACTTTGATTATTGCAACATGAAAGACTGTGTAAGGGAATGGACTAGTTCGCTGTTCCTTTTCTTCAATGAACATGGAAGTAAATTGAGATCGTTAAGGACGCTAGGATGCCCAATAAAGTTGCAAAAAAAAAGGGGGAGGAGCTTATTTTCGAAGAAAGGCGCGAAAATTTTCCTATTTAAAAACGGAACTGACTGAATGGACTCACACTTTGATAAAGGCTTTGGCTGAAATGCGTTAGTGTGCAGAGGTGGAATTGCTGAATTTTAACTTTTACTGCTGCTGTCTTTTTTTGCTGCTATACCGAATAAAGGTTTTCATTAAAGATCCTGCATCCTGGATTTTTTAAAGCAAGAAGGAGCAAGCAATTAAGCAGTTGGATTACAACGACCACCTCATTAATCCATTCAATGTTCCTAGTCTGAGCCAGCTTCCATATTAAGTGGCTCATGAATATGTGAGTTTATTCAAGTATTCACTCATTCATATATTATTTGTACGTTATTACCCTATGCCTGTTTTTCCCATTGTGTTTTTACAAGTTTTATATTGGATATAAGGGTAATTATTGTTCATCTGTGCTCTCACCATTCTTTACTGTTTTAACCATATATATATATATATATATTGTAACTTGCAGTTAATTTTATCTAATTGTTCATTGCCTTTTTATTATTTACATATTGTAGCTTGAATTTTCATTATTAAGGACTTAAGCTATTTCTGTCCAGTTCCCTCAAATAACAGTCACATAAGAGACTGATACAGCATATGAACGGAGTGGAACGCAAGGATCCTGATCCTGACTCCCTGCGGCGACGTACTGTAAGTTCAAAAACCATGCTTGTATTCAGCCTCGTTTACAGCTCACCTTACCCTATAATTTTATCCCTCCCCCCTTTTTTTGTATATAAACTTTCCGGTTGCTAGGTTACATTACTACATACTAAATCTCTCTAGTGGCCATATTGTATATCACTTCTATTTGGATTATACTTAAACTACTTATAGCAGTCCCCCTCCCTCTAATTTCTATGGTTAAATTATGTCACTTTGTGGAATATAGAGGTGTCCTCCTTGCAGTTATGGTTATATGCTATATCTTCTTTTCTTTCATTACAGATGTGTATAAGTATCATAGTGGTCGGTATAGGTTCACTGAACGTAGTACGGTTAAATTCATATTTTGTACAGGTGTCTTAGGGTTAGATATTATTGATCACATCATTCCTTCATGATGTTTCAATAAGTAAAATTTTTTTTATTTTTTTTCGCATGTGGCTCCAGGCACTAGTTCAGAGTATACTCTATAATCTGGTGGTCAGCAGGGGTATGGTTATTATAACACTTCTCAATGACACTTGAGGGTTCTTCATGCAATGTCGGTTCTTTGGCTTTTGGACAGATCTAAGTCTAAACCCAACTAGTACACATTAAAATGTGGGGATTGACTTGTTATATATTTCTATATGTTTAAATGGATATAGTTACGGTAAGACTTGACCTCTATCCTACTCAAGTTTATATTTTGTCATGTGTTGTAACTGCACTGGCTCGCATACCATGTCCTATAGTATGTCTCATTGCATTATTTATACTCGAGTTGTGTAGCACTGATGTTGTCCTCATATCTTCTGCTATGATTGGATAGACGGGTAGTGATATCTTTTTTATCTCTGTTATAGCACGCATAGGCATTGAGATTTCACGTACATACGTTCTATCATTTCTCATACATAGTCTTGTCCTGTGAAATCTTAAACTGCAGTTTGGGTTCTTATAAATTACCCAGGTATGCTTGCTAATCCCTTTTATGTTGTATTACAATTTAATTCTCTTACTCAGACGTGATTCTCCCTTCCAATACCCTTAGGTGCACTATCTACTGAACCTTCAATACTGTTGCATACAATTTATTTTTCAGTTCATCCAGGTCCAGGCTTATATGGGTACCACCCAAAATCAGTCCTTTAGACTAGAACAGTGGTTCCCAAACTTTTTAGGTTCAAGGCGCCCTTAATATTTCAATATTTTTCCAATCACCCCAAGTCAAAATTTCTAGGTTATATATCTGTACAGCCCTGCAGCATTTACATGCCCTATAGTGTAATGTACAGTGTTGGCATTTGAAGGAATACTTGTATATAACTTTAGTGTTTGATTGCAGGGGTATATCTGAATGAGCACACACACACTCAATTACACACACACACACACACACCCACACTCAATTACACCCATGCACACTCAATCTAACTCATACGCACACTTATACTAAATAATACGCACACTGACACTAACTCATATGCACACACCCCCACTCATACATACACTCACACACATTTATACACACTCATACATACACCCCCACACACTCATACATACACACACACCCCCACACACTCATACATACTCACTCATACTTACACACATACTAACTCATACGCACACTCACACACACATCTGTGTACTACTAGGAAAACTCCAAATCAGTAAATAAGACATGCACCATTTTTGCTTTGGTCAATTACTCTTGGCTTGTCTTAGTGTCTGCACATAATATCCCCTCTCTACATCTTATTCATACATACACTCATACAAACATACATATACATACACACTCATACAAGTGATATAAAAAAATATCTCCAGCCACACTCGTTAGCTTTATTGCCCCGTGCACAAATATATATACATACACATATATACACACACACACACACAACTGAGAACTGGTTGCACATGGTTACTGAGTGACACACACTCTTCTCTGCACAGTGAATTTATATACTTATTCACTACTCTGCACAGTGAATCAATCTATAGATTGATTGACACCTGTGCTGCTTTGCACAGTGAATCCCGCTTTATACTGAATGGTACATTGCTGCGCATAGTAAATTCCGCTATATACTGAGTGACACACACGGTTTGTGAGATATTTACTGTGCAGAATCCTATCCATAGGAATTGTGGAAAGTTGTGTAAACATTTGTCTGTATACATGTTTAAAAATATGTGTGTGTGGATATGAAGAAACTACTTGAGCTGAGAGACATGCCTGATAATGCCAACTGACCAAGTTTATAGAACGTTTATTACATAATTTCTTGCTTTATTCTAGTTTGTATATTTGTTTAAAGGTGCTTGATGGTTTCAAAACATGTCAAGTGATGCATGTCAATGTAATCGTACATGATACATCACATGAACTAGAAAAAAAATATGTCTGGATATCCCTTAAAAAGCAGGTATAACTACAACATATTGTGAAAGGAGAGAAAATTGTAACAAAAAATATTTTCAATTAATGTACAAATGCTTACTGAATGAGTAAGTTTCTTATATAATGTTAAGGGAAAATGTCAGTCTGAGATAAAAACTAATAAAACAAGCATCTCTTTCATAAAGAATAAAGAGTAGTTAGAATTGATTTTTTTTAATCAATAGAGATTATTATTTTACCGAAATACATTTCTTATAAGAAATATGATATTCATATGGTTTTAAATTGACTACGAAGGCACACTTTATACATTACCCCATCATTTTGTGATCTAACATTATTGGCCACAAAAAATAAATAAAGCTGTTTTACAGAAAATTCAAGATTTGTACTTTTTTTTTTTTTGTTTGAAAGTACACCAAACTTTTTTTTAGTGAAAACTAACAAACAGTAGTACATTAATAGTTTCTGTGAACTTATATTCTATATGAAAAGCCTATCATTATGTTATTACAAAAAAATGCATGTGTATATGTTGTGCACTCACAGGTCTTGGAATTTGCTTGTTTAATGTGTGAAAACTATATATGTGTATATACATATATGCACACATACAGATACCAGGCAGAGTCAGTTAAGTCTTATAAACAGAGTCCTTGGACATTCAGCATCATGAAAGCAAAATTCTTGGGAATTTCATGAAGAATTGGAGGAACATCTCTGCAGTAGTAAATTATGGCATGTGTCACAAACACGAACAGGTTTTGGATATGAAGGCAGAGAAAGCTCATTGCTTGAACAGGTGTTACAAAAGATGTCTCCACAGTTCCTACAATGATGCTGAAAGATAAAATAAAATTATATATTAATTATATTTTTGAGCACTCTCATTGCTATACATTGCCATCTATTTAGTTTACATATTATAATAGCCATTGCAGAGATGCCAGGCTATAGGTACTGGAGTATTGTTTGCCAATCAACTTCAAAATGGTTTGAGAGACTGTGGGATGTGCTCAGAGATTTAATGAAGGCAATATAATAACTACAGTCTGGTAGACAGCCACTACAGGAGGAGTTTACCCTAGCAGGTGATTATTGCAGTTAATAAAAAAAAATGCAATAATTACATGCTCAAGGTTAAGGGTGACGGGACAGTACACCAAGAGAACTTCAATCATATAATATATACTTATAATCTAATATACCTTCTTCTGAATTCTACACAGGGCAACCTTTTTCATGTGCTGCTCATCAATATGTATATGTCACATGTTAACCCTAGGCTTAGCTCATTAGTTGAGAGTACAATGAACTGACCCAACGTGGCAGTGGTTTTGGTGCCAGAAATGCTCTGGTGCCCTTCAAGGGTAAGAAAAATGTTACCTGATGTCTGTGGGTGAAAGTAATCTTTTTCAGGAGCAGATCTGTTTACTTAGCGTTACCAAATGAACAATGTTTTCGTGGACACATGTAATTTTGTCATATTAACGAAAAATGTTTCTCTGCAGTATGTATAATGCATATTCTGCAGAATTCATCTTCGCCTATTCAATTATAGGGAAACTCTTTTTCCTGGCACTTTCCTGTCAAGGCCCTCCCCCGTAGTGCAGAAGGGGTTAATAATTCCTTCTGTCACTTACCTGGATCTAGCAACGATGTCCCTCGGCGCTGTCTTGGGTCAGCCTTCACTCCTCCCCGCGATGTCATCCGGCAGGGGAGACCTACTGCGCATGCATGCAATGGCCACGCTCGCAATAAGATTTCCCCATAGGGAAGCATTATTCAATCCTATTGGGATTCCGGCGACGTCCAGCTTCATTTAAACGACCAAAAATCGCCTAAAGACTTGGAAGTCCTTCTTGTGGCTGTCTGGTAGACAGCCACTAGAGGAGGAGTTAACCCTAGCAGGTGATTATTGCAGTTTATTAAAAACTGCAATAATTACATGCTCAGTGGTGATGGGGCAGTGCACCAAGACCACTGCAATGAGCTGAAGTGGTCTGGGTGCCTACAGTGTCCCTTTAATCTAATATATTTTCTTCTAAATTCTACACACTACAGGGCAACCCTTTTCATGTGCTGCTCATCAATATGTATATGTGATATGCAGTGGTGTATTTTGGTTTTGTGCTGCCCTAGGCATTTTTAAATTTCTCTTCTTTTTTAAGACCAACAAACTTTTTGCCTGACAGTTTTCCCCACACACTGATGCATACACTGGCATACACTCACTGGCAGATACACAGTTATTGGCACACACACGGTTTAACCAACACACACTTTCACTGAAATACACACACTACTGTTCTCCATCTATACTGCCTCCCTTGGTAAACTCATTAGCTCCTTTGGCTTCCAATATAATTTCTATGCAGATGACACGCAAATCTACCTGTCCTCTCCTGATCTCTCCCCGTCCCTCTTGACTAGTGTCTCTGACTGCCTCTCTGCTGTTTCTAACTGGATGGCTGCCCACTTCTAACGGTATTGACAAACACATATACAATTACACCTGAATACTGAGGTTTAAGTTTAGAAAAAACAACTCGTACAGTTGTCCGAACTAATTAACAACTTTTGTTTTAAAAGAACTGAACTGCTGAATACATACACACAGTCTGCTGAATACACATACAGACACATAGCTATCTGGGTTAAATGAGTGAATACACATACAGACATATAGCTATCTGGGTTAAATGAGTGAATACACACACACACAGTCCGCTGAATACACACACACACACACTGTGGCAAACCTAGCCACTTGGACATTATTTAAGTACTGTCGCTTTAAGGGTTGCCTGTATGATTTTTGTGATATGTGTGTTCCAGAGCATAATGTACTGTGATTGTGTAACACTGTATTACCTGCATTGGCTATCTGCCGAAAGCAGATAGCTGATTTCCCTTCGTTTCACGAACGGCACCTTTGCGGGCCGTTCGTGAACCGCATGAACTATCATTTAATAGCCCACACACTAAGAGACGTGTGGCGCTTGTTAACCTATTGCAACAATGTTGCAATCGGTAATTAGAGGCTCACCAAGGTGGCCGTCGTTCAACTACCGACCATGCGGCGGTCGGCCATCTTGGATCCTTTGTTCCCTCAGCGGTGTTTGGTCGTCGAGCGCATGGTACTAAAAACGGCTACTCGACGGCGCGAACACCGCTGAGCTTCCAGGCCATTCGGGAGTTCCGGGCGATTCGGTATTATGTTCCCTAGCATGCAATCGGTCTTTTGAACATGAATGTGTTTTTTGTGCGGCGTTCGGTTGTTTTAGCTGGGATCTGAGCGGTAATCTCACGAATGATGCGCTCAGACCCCAGCTATCTACAGAACATCCATTCGTGCAAATAGACCATATATTCGAAGAGTTATACATTTTAATATAAATTGTCGGTTCTGCTGTACGGAGGGATAATCCACTTAATGGTACATTCCTGTGGGAGGATCCCTCTCGTGCAGCAGTGTCTGATGGGAGAAATGCCCTGTACTGTAAGTCCCCCATGGAGTCCCCTCTGGGAATGCCCCTGGGAGGGGACTCAGGAAACCCCTTGCATGGGGACTTGTATAAATTGTGGAGCTGAAAATAAAGACCTCAGTTGACTCTCAGAACTGTGTTTCATCCGATTACTGGGAGATTTAAGATATTGCCTTGCTTTTTCCAGCGCTTGACTGTGGATTACTGTATGTACCAGCGGAATTCGTGGATTTAACATTGGCGTTCCGCTACAGTTGGTGGCAAGCGACGGGATCCAACTCTACAGCCGAAACAGTGCATTCGAATGAAAGAAACAACCGAATGGAAAAAGGGAATGGCAATTCGTATGCAGCAAACAGACGAAAGAGTTCAGTGAATGGAGACTGATTACACTACGTTGAAAAGGCAGACGCTTAAGGAACAGCTGGAAGCGAGAGGAAAGAGTGCCAGCAATAAATCTAAAGCCGTGCTGATCGCTGAACTGATGGAGGGCGATCGAGCGCACAGCAGCACACCCCCACCAGCCAGGGAAGAAACCCCATACCAAAGGGAGCTGAGAACCCGGCTGGAATTTTTACCCCAGCCAGTTCCCTTGGATAACCTGACGGTCCTGATGGCTGACGTATCTTATGATGATAGATTTGTGTAAGGGATACTGGCAAATCCCACTAGCCGAGGATGCCATCCCCAAGTCGGCGTTCGTCACCCCGTTTGGCTTGTACCAGTTTAGAGTCATGCCATTCGGGATGAAGAACGCCCCCGCAACATTTCAGCGGACGGTAGATCGGCTACTAGATGGATTCCAGGATTATGCATGTGCATACCTGGATGATATCGCCATTTATAGCCAGACCTGGGACGAGCACCTACGCCACATAGGGGCGGTAATAGATCGCATCGGAGAGGCAGGGTTAACCCAGAAGCCTAGTAAATGCCACATAGGGATGGCGGAGGTGCAATATTTGGGCCACCGGGTAGGAAGCGGGCAACAAAAGCCTGAGCCAGCAAAAATTGAAGCCGTAGCGCAGTGGCCCACCCCTAGGACTAAGACCCAAGTCCTCGCATTCCTGGGTACTGCCAGGTACTACAGGAAATTCGTACCCAACTACAGTGCCCTGGCCAAACCCCTGAACGACCTAACTTGGAAGAACTTTCCCAGACAAGTTATCTGGGCCCCAGAGTGTGAACAGGCATTTACCCAACTTAAGACAGCTCTGTCTAATGCACCTGTACTCGCTGCTCTTGATCCAACTAAACGCTTTCTTGTCCACACAGACGCTTCAATGTTTGGATTGGGAGCAGTACTGGGCCAAGTTGGAGCAGATGGCGGAGAACACCCCGTAGCATACTCAAGCCGGAAACTATTACCCCGGGAAGTGAGCTACGCCGCCATCGAAAAAAAAAGGCCTGGCCGTGGTGTGAGCCCTGAAAAAATTGCAACCTTACCTCTATGGGCAACCCTTTTCCTTGCTCACAGATCACAACCCATTGGTGTGGCTGAACCGTGTGGCTGGAGACAATGCCAGGCTGCTGCGCTGGAGTTTGGCGCTGCAGCCTTTTGACTTTACTATTCACTACCGCCCCGGGAAACAAAACGGTAACGCCGATGGGTTCTCGACAAACTAACTTGGAAAAGTGATCTGTGAGCCCTCCTCCGGACATCCCCAAGCCGATCCGTTGGGATCAGACTGTGTATGCCG
>OW240914.1:248306097-248316620 GCA_933207985.1 Pelobates cultripes
TGACTTTGGTTTTGTTTTGACTTCCCTGAAATCTGGTATCCTTGACTTTTGGTTTCCCTCATCGTTGTGTCTGATTCTGTGTTCCTGACCTCAGCAAGTATTTTGACTATTCTTGGATACGTTAAGTCCGGCCATTCTAAGGTCCAGTTATAAGTTATCCTTAGTCCTAGGTGTGACACAGTTCTGTATGCTGGATCAACTTGTAATCCTGACAGAAGGGACAAATGGAGAGATAACTTGCCTACAGCTGTGAACATCTTAAACAATATGCCACTCTCAGATCATGACACCCCCCTCACTAGAATGATTGCACCCAATATACAAGCTAAACCATATGTAGCAACTACATATTGGGAAACAATGGAGGAAGCCTTGGCACCATACAGGGCTACCTCAGAGGCTGCAGGAATAGACTTGCGAGCCAGAAAGGAAGAAATTATTCAAACAGGGTTCAAACAAGTTCAGATGTTCCCCACAGGTATTGGAAAACCGATACCCCTGGGACACTTTAGACTAATTGCATCCAGGTATAGCCTCACCCTTAAAGGGATACGTGAAATGGGAGAGGTCATAGACGCTGATTACCAAGGAGAAATAAAGGTCCTCTTGTTAAATCAGGGACCACAAGACTTGCTAGTGCAAGAAGGGGACTGTCACAGTAGGCAGAGATATATGCTCACCCTTGCAATTAAATACAGGCCAAGGTGGTCAGGTAAGAATTCACCTGGCCTCTGAGTTTGGGCACGGGGGCTGTGCAGGATAATGCTCCAAGTCGCAGTACAGGTAAGGACACAAGCAGGAGAATCGTCGAGGGTAAGCCAAAAGTCAGAGGGTGCCAGAAGTCAGTATACACGATAAGAAACCCAAGGTCAGGAGCCAACTGGAGAACATTAGATCATGAATACAAATACAGGAACCAGAGTCAATGAACTGCCACTGCCCTCAGAGAGAGGCAGTGTCTTATACCTGGCTGGTATAAGACACTGCCTCTCTCAGGTGGACCATGATTGACAGGAGCAGTCACAGGTTAAATCCAGACCCCAGTGCTGGAGACATGGCAGGGCTAAGTTTCAGGCCTAACCAAAAACTGAAATGGCTCAGAGGCAGGAACACAGACTTAGAACCATGTAGCACCCAGGTTGGACACTTCTGGGGCAACCTCATCTGGATGTCACGGTGAGAACCGTGACAGGGACAGAATAGCCCAATTGGTTATCATCCTCATTTACGAGGGACAGGTACACAAAGGAACAGCCCCCATCTTACAAACAGTAAGAGGAGATAAGGGATTTGGCTCTACTAAACTAAATCCAGGGGCCAAAGTCTGGGTGAGGACAGAGAAAGGTCCCCCAGAACCAGCAGGCATTATTGCAACAGGCAATGACAATACCGTGATACTCTTCAAGTCAGTTCATGATAAATGGGAATATGTGCCTTTGGGCAAATGTTATTTGAGAGAGTAAAATGAGTTGTATCTTTACAGGCAAAGCTCATTGGTCTGGCTGTTATTGTGATGGCTGTGCTTACTCTACACCCTTTGGTCGGATCAGATACCAGCAACGAATTCGGAGGTTGGGACCAGACTGTTAACTGTCCAAACATGAGGGTGAGCCTGTATGGAGAAGGCTATTTCAGCCACAATGAAATTGAGACAATGACCTATATTAAGTTACCAAATGAATCATTTGTTAACATTAGAATCTACAATGCCCTTTGGCTGCCGCATACTATATACACATGTAAGTTCTAATATTTCTTTAGAAGAACTTACCCAACATTGGGTAAGTTATGCAAACCAGCAGTGCAAAAAGCAAACATACACTATAATAGAGAATAGTGGTGACACCTACTGCTGCACTAACAGCACCCCCGACACTTTTAGTATCTACTCTTAAAAATTCAAAGGATATCAGTGACAACCTGTTCTGACACAACTAAATCAGACAGACACCTTTCACCCTTGGAAGAGCAAAATCATTTTATTAAGGCAGCAGCTAATGTATATAAAAGTCTAAATTTATGTATGGCCATACTCTGCACGCTGAGGACAAAGGGTATCTCTATTTTCCAAAGGTTTTAACGAAAAAAAGACTTACTATATATTGGTTTTGACTTTTTAGTGAGAAAAGACACAAGTGAAGCCCGTAAGATCTTCTTAAGTGAAGATACTACTGGCAGACTGGGTGCAGTTAAGCTGCGCATGGGGGAGTGGTAATAACCTGGGAACTTGCAGGTAGTGGTCACTATTAATGGTTATCAAATATATTGTACAGACGGGGACTACCAACCGACTGTCCGACCTTGCCATTACGTAAATACCATGGCATTATCCCCCTTTTTCACAGGATGGAGTTTTAATGACAATTTTAATGGGACAGAAAATTATGAAAAAAGGACAGAAGACACATGGAAATATGTTCTGGGAGACAGTGAGGCTAAAACTATAAGTCGTTGGTGGTATAAATTAGTAAGTAATTTAGCGCTTAGTTCACATTTAAACGATCTAACATAAGCTGTATAAATAACCCCATACCTTCACGAGGGTTTTATTGGCTCTGTGAGAGATGGGCTTACAAAAAACACCCATGTAAAATGCAAACTGATTGTACCTTGGGAATGGTGATGCCCGCCATTTACCCTACAAAAACCTTACCTTTTTCCACCCATCTCCATTGGCTGCGAGACATCGGGTTATGAGGATTTAAAATGGATAGAAATACACAGTTTTGAGTCTCTCTCTTTCTAATGGTAGGGGTGGGAATGATGATAACAAATGACACCCTTGACGATGCCTTCAATAGCACAGGAACCACAATTAGCCTACCTAACTATGAACAGGAACAGATTAGACAGGTAGCTTTGCAGAACAGAATAGCCTTGGACTACCTGCTTGAAGCAGAAGGAGGAGTGTGTAAATGAATAGGAGGCAAGGCATGTTGTGTGTGGATAGAAGATGAATAAGGGAAATTTAAGCATGAACTTCATCATTTAGAAGAGGTGCAGAAACGCTTTAGAAAACCATTAACCACAGATGACTTAGGACACTGGCTAGCTAATGATACGAAAGACTTTGACTGGACATTTGGCATGAAATCATGGATAGGAGGGCTTCGGTTGAAAATATTAAAAGGTATTGCGTGGTGTGTTTTTATTATACTTTTTTATTAATCTGTGCTACAAAATTACAATTTGCTGCATTCAAAAAATTGCTAGAATAAAAAAGAAATACTAGTTATAGAGCTAGAAGAGTTTAATTGGGATTGTTAGGCGGTAAGAGGTATGTCCTAAGGTATAAGCTACAGGTTTATACTGTTTAAAATTGTTAAAAAAAGTTAGGTGACCCTTGAATTGGAGAGCATTATTGCTTGAATTTAGTATGCTTTAGAAAGAAGGGATCCCTTCTTTATATGGCGTGCTCTTTTCTTAGATTTTTGTATTTACCTTGTATTAACCGATTGCAAGAGCTATACTCTGTCAATAAAGTTTCTTCTCAAATGATGCTACATCACCCTGAACCTTATGGACATTGAGCAAATATTCAAAATAAATGTCACAGAACTGGTGTCAGGTGCGTTCTTCTGGACTCTTAGACATTCAACAGATTTGCAATAGGCCATGTTAAAATGATCTGGCAAACTTTTAAATTTACTGGTCAAGTTGAATGTCCAAGGGCCATACAAACACAGATTCTACTTTTGTCTGTGATTTTCTGATTCAGAAAACAAGTCCCTGACACCAAAACCTCAAACCCAATACACATGCAGTCTACAGTTTTAGTCTCAAGGAATAACAAATTCAGCATCCCCATCAACAAATTTTGTCCCCTGGCATAATTTAAAAGAACACGTATAATCAGAGACATATTAGTGGTAACCCTTTTTTTCCCCCAACACAAGAGCGTATATGTCCTTAAAGATGAAAACAATGAGCAGTCTGGGGCCTTAAAGAGATAATCTAGTGCCAGGAATACAAAGCTGATGCCTCTCGGCGCTGGGTCGAAACTCCGTCCCCTTCATCCCGCAACAAACAGGGTTTAATGCGCATGCGCGGCAAATACTGCGTGCGCATTAGACCTTCCCATAGGAAAGAAATCAATGCTTTCTTGTGGGGAAAATCTGACGCTGGAGGTCCAGCGACATATAGCGGACCAAAAGTCTGTTACGATTCCGGAAGCCTTCTAGTGGCTGTATGGTAGACTTAATTTTATCCTCTGTTTCACTATGACCTCCATATTAATAAAAGGGAGGTTAAATCCTTAATATAAACGGGTAGGGGGATGCTCATGGGTGGGGACCCTAATTAATTAAAGCGGGAACCTAAGCGGCGGGTGGGGACCCTAATTAAATAAATAATTGGGGGGACCCATGAGCGGTGGGTGGGGACCCTAATTAATTGTGGTGCTTTAATAGCGTGACCGGGCCCCTTCTAATGCCATGAGCGGTGGGTGGGGACCCTAATTAAATAAATAATAGGGGAACCTAACCCTAATTAATGTCCCCCCTGGTCCCCACCAATGAGCGGTGGGGACCCTAATTAAATAAATAATGGAGGGGCCTAATGTCCTCCTTGGTTCCAACCCATGGGACCCTAATAACTAAAAAATGTCCCCCCAGATATCCACCCAGCGGGTGGGGACCCTCCTGGTTAAACCAATCCTGTAAAAACCCTGAAAAAAAAGCAACCAATCAGAGTGTTATGAGTCAAATTACACAGCATGGCAAAATTCCAAAGAACTTTCCCACGCTGTGTATCATGACTCAGAGCATTCTGATTGGTTGGATTCCAAGACAACCAATCAGAGTGCTGTGACAGGTAAATGTAGAGCAGGGCTGCCCAACAGGTAGATCCCCAGATGTTGTGGAACTACAACTTCCATGATGCTTTGCATGCCTTTAAAATGCATTTATAATAACAAAGCATCATGGGAGTTGTTGTTCTACAACATCTGGGGATCTATTTGTTGGGCAGCCCTGATGTAGAGCATGATTAAGGCTCTTAGGAGCCAAAACATCGCACTTATTTTGGTGAGGTGTTGAACCCACAAATAAATTCACCTTCTCTATCCTGGAGTGCTCTCTGTGTTTCTCTTCTTTGATACTACTCTGGTGGATTCAGCGGTGTCCATCCTACACACAGAGTGCCCCCTTGGTGGAAGGCCAGAGCATATGTGCAGGACCTGAGTGCAGGGTATTCTGTATTTGTAGAGTATTACCTGTCAGTCTCTTCATTTACCTGTCAGAGCACTCTGATTGGTTACGTAGTTACATAGCTGAAACAAGACTTGCGTTGTCACGTCCTGTTCCTGCTGCGGATAAATTCTGGATTTGGCTTTTGGTATCCAGTACTCTTTTTACAATTCTTGTATAGTTTTTCTTGGTTTTTCTGGTTCTCTATTCCATGTCCAGTTTTCTTTATGCTGGGTTTTCTGGGTTCATTCCTGTATTCCGTTCCTGGAATTCCCAGTCTCTTCCTTTTAATGTTTGTTTTTTGTTGCCACACCCGTTCCTTTCCCATTAATCCTTTTGTTTCAATTGGTTCCTGCAGGCAGTTGCTCCAAGTCCTCTGCCCCTTTCTTGCAGGTAAGTGCTGTGTGTGTTTTATTATTGTTTATTTAGTCATGCATATCTAGGCAGTCTAGGACCCACCGTAATTGGAGTACTTTGGCGAAATGGTGGGCTACATACATCTTGGCCACTTATGTATGTCTAAATCTCCAATGTTTTACATATATAGTACTTTGTTATGTCTCTTCTTGTTTTGCCTTGTATCTCTTGTCTTGTATTCCCAGTTCATTTACAGTACTGTCCTGCCCTGTTCTTGTTTTGTGTAAATGTTCTGGGTTCTGCTTTCTGCCCTGCTCCGGTTCTGGGTTCTTCTAGTCTTGTCTTGTGTTCTTGTTTGGTGCCTGTTCTAGACTTGCCTTGTTTCTAGTACTGGATACATATCTGCTGAAGAGCCTCCCTATCCACATCCTGGGAGGTCTGCATATTATTCTCCTAGTTCCTTGGATCCGCAGAAGCTGCATCAGGGCCCTGGTATGTGACCGCACAAACCCTGGTACTCAACACCAGGGGGTGTGTGGTTACCCTGCAGCAGGCCCTGATTGTTTTCTTTCCACGAGGTTGACTCCGATCATCATCAGGCACACAATGGTCTCGGTCTCCGTACACATATGTTTTTGCTATTGATCCAAAAGAAGGCAAAAAACCCAGTCTGAAGTGCTTCCAATTTTGAAACAAACTAGGAATAAATCCTTCTTGACCCCAAAATAGCAGTCAGATATGTCCTTGGATCAACCAGCTATTTAAGAAATTATATCCATGTATGTTATGTTTTTGCAAGTATTTATCCAATTGTTCTTTAAACATTGGTATGGACTCTGATAAAACCACCTCTTCAGGCAGAGAATCCTTATTGCTCTTACTGGAAAAAAAAACAAACTTTTATTTTGCCTTAGATGAAATCTCCTTTCTTCCAGCCTAAATGTGTGACGTCATGTCCTATGTATAGCCCTGTCTATGAATAGATTTCCAGATAATGGTTTGTACTGGCCCTGAATATATTTGTATAATGTTATCATATCCCCTCTGAGGCACCGTGTTTCCAAACTAAAGAGATTTAAATTTTTTAACCTTTCTTCGTAACTAAAATGCTCCATTCCTTTTATCAATTTTGTAGCTTGTCTCTGCACTTTTTCTAGTGCCATGATATCCTTCTTTGGAACAGGTGCCCACAATTGCACAGCATATTCAAGGTGTGGTCTTATCAGCGATTTATAAAGAGGCAAAAAAGAGCTGCCTAATTTGTTGTCTATAACTTCAGGAATAAAAAGGAATCATGACATGCCACACATGTCATGTGTCCTTAAGGGGTTTAGTAAGTTATGAATAATACTGATTATAGTTATGCAGAGTAAATAGGCATTTTACTAAAGTTTATATTCTGTCCACAACAGTTTATCCCTAATTCACTACCATTTAGGGTGTAAGTTGCTTGTGCATTCTTGACCCCAAATTGCATAACTTTGCATTTCTCTACATTAAATTTAATCTGTCATTTTAGTGCCCAGTCCCCAATCTATCTAAATCCCTCTGTAGCAAAGCAATATCCTGCTCACATTTGATTACTTTACAAAGTTTTGTGTCATCTGCAAACATTAAAACAGGGCCTTTAATGCCTATTTCAAGATCATTTATAAATATGTTAAATAGAAGCGGTCCTAAACCGGAACCCTGAGGGACACCTCTTACCACTTCTATCCAGCCTGAAAATTTACCATTGATGACAACTTGTTGTACTCTATCTTTAAGCCAATGTTCTACCCAAGAGCAAGAATATTCATCTAGACCAGGGGTTCCCAACAATCCAGTGCCCCTGGGGGTACGCAAAAAACATTGGCAATGACAGCGGTGCTGGCCACCTCATGGGTTGGGATCCACAAAGGTACAGGTCCATCGGGTGGTCCATGCACTCAGGGCCACCCGGTGGACATGTGCCACAAGGAGCCCAGTCGTGCATTGTGGTGCTTTGATAGCGTGACCGGGCCCCTTCTAACCGGCCCAGAGAGTGAGTGAGGTGAGCACTTCCTCCCAGTTCAAAGAGAACCTGCCACATGGGAGCCGTGAGAGGGAGGAGCAACAAGACCCTCACACCCAGCCATGAAAGCCACCCTCCAGCACCTTCAAGGTAAGAAACTGGAGGGTGGCTAGAATTGTAGCTTGTATGTCAGTGTGTGTGTGTATCTGTATGTATCAGTGTGCGTGCCTCTGTATGCCCGTCAGTGTGTGTATCTGTATAAACAGGGGGGAAGAGTCAGCACTAAAAACAGACTGAAGGGCAGCAACCCAAAAAAGGGATCCCTCAAGACATTTTAAAACAAGATAACAGATGTGGAGGGGGTAAGGGTTGCACCTGGGGCTAGTACAGTAGTCTATAACAATAAGAACCAGACCAAATGGTCTAAATGGAAATAAAGCAGCAAGTAGGCCTATGCGGATAGTAAAACAGTAGAGAAACAAAAGTCTCACTCAGACAACAGAATAAAATAGGGGTGTGGTCCTCAGGAGTTGATCCGTCCGGATAATAATATATAAAATATAAAAGTCAAATAAAAGTCATATAAAAGTCTCACTAATATATCAGGATAGATGGGGGTGCAATCCTCAGAATGTGATCCGTCCGGAATGGTATAAAATATCCGGATATGTGGAGAGACAAAGGGGAAGCACGACAAACAACAGATAGTGTATTAAAGCCAAGATCCAATGATAAAAAGGTAAAATGAAGGTAATAAACTCACATTTGAGAGAGCTTTAACCAGCTCTGGAGTGAAGGGCGTATAGCGGTATATTCCCCGCTAGAGTATATAATGGAGAAGTACGTCCGTTAATCCGGTCTGGTTTTTCAAAGCTCCAGGATATATAAAAACAGCAATAGTGCTCTCAATATATAAAGAATAAGTAATAAAATATAAATATAAAATGTACTCACAAACATAGAGTAGAAGGTACTGCTCTATTAACACAGCGTTGGTGGAATAATCCCCACCTCGGATTGCTTGAGTACAGGATACAATAAAAATGCCAGGGAGAGTAACAATAAAAGTGCATATAAAATACAATAAAAAGAGAATTGGCACAAGAAAAAAGTAACCAAAAAACTTGTATTGCTAAAATACGAAAAGAAAATGAATATAGAAAACTGTGTATATAAAAGTGAGAAAAAAACTGAAAGTGAGAAAAAAAATTACTACACAGCGGTCAGAGGTGGTGGTACCAGCTCCACCCTTGTCAGGGTCTTACCTGGGTTGGAAGTCTGTAGCGCAGATATGTTGCTCACCCTTGCAGATAGCCACAGGCCAAGGTGGTCAGGTAAGAATTCACCCGGCCTGTGGGGCTGTGCACGGGGGCTGTGCAGGATGAAGTACCAAGTCGCAGGACAGGCAAGGACTCAAACAGCAGGATCGTCAAGGGAATGCCGAGGTCAAAGGATGCCAGAGGACAGGAACAACGAGGAGTAGCCGAAGTCAAGGGATGCCAGAGGTCAGAGTAAACGAAGCCGGGGTCAATAATAAGTAGTAGATCAAACAACAGGAACACTGGTACGAAACACACAACAGGATCAAAGACTTGATCCTGATCACAGGGTGAGGCTGAGTATAAATACCCTGCTAATGTCTGATCAGGGTCAGTTGAAGCACAGCCAAAGTCAAGGTACAGCCCCCAGAGTAATAGACATGCCAGGATGAACAGGACCGGAATGACTTGTGGAATACAAAAGGAAGGAAGCAGGACCAGGACTGCGAAGTTCTCCAGTTCATATCCCTTGTTGGGAACTCCATGGGCAACCACGTCTGGCCGTCTGTCTGCTGCGGTGAGAACTGTGACAACCCTAGGGATTAAACCCAATGTATAACCAAAGAAAATAATAAATTGCTAAAAAGTCTCAAAAACTAAAGATACTCTAATTCTGGTTTTATGTAAGGTCCATGGCAGACATTTGTAAAGATGTATAGGCAATCCAGAAATAAGCTAGGAGCTTAGATCAGTAAAGTGTAATACATACAGCCATTATTTCTATTCCAAGAGTGTGTCTATAAAAATAAAAAATAGTTTATTGTAAAGTTTAAAAAAAAAGGCCCTATATAACTGGGATAGTAGCTGAATGGCAAGGGGTGTGTTAGTAATTTGAAGGTATTTAAAGACTCTATAAGGTGAGCCTTATGACTATTGTAAATCGATTAATCTGCACTCCAAAATGAGTCTTATCCCTGGTATCAAATCTACACTCCACACTCCAGCCAGAAAGTTTGAATACTTGGTTCAGAAATTAATTGGGCAGCAATCAGTTTTTCAGTGTGTAGAAACAGGGTCTAAAAATAGCAGGTAAATGCTTCTATTAACATGAGCTCATCAACCTCAATTATTGATTAAGAATCATCATATAGCACCTAGCACCCAGCTTAGGGACAATTAACAGGAGGAGGAAAGCCACTAAGCTATTAAAACCCTATAATTCCTAGAAAACACCTTCAAGGGTGTTCTATGCTGTCCCTTAAGGCTAAAGATAGAACCTGTCAGATTACCCCTTGTGTAACGGACCGTTTTTCCCAAAAGAGGTTAAAAACCGTTTAGGCGATATTCCCCTTTTTCAGCTGCACCGACAGCTACTGCAAGCACCAATCCCCTGAACTGCAAACCCACAAATTCACCAACTCCCGAACTGCAACCAAGGGAATACTCGAAACTCCCAAACTGCATACCAAGGGAATACTCGAAACTCCCGAACTGGAGACACACTAATAGCTGCTAGCAGATGAACAGGAAAAGCCCCCAAGCGGCTTACACTCCTGGCAATCAGTCTCTAATAGTGATGTCGCGAACACGAAATTTTCGGTTCGCGAACGGCGAACGCGAACTTCCGCAAATGTTCGCGAACCGGCGAACCGCCATAGACTTCAATGGGCAGGCGAATTTTAAAACACACAGGGACTCTTTCTGGCCACAATAGTGATGGAAAAGTTG
>OW240914.1:248320884-248354367 GCA_933207985.1 Pelobates cultripes
ACTCTGGGTGCTTTCTAAACATCATTATAATAAGGTGAACTGAGAAAAAAATAAAATAAAAATAGTTTTACTTGTTTCTATCTGACTCTCTTTATAATCAGCAAGTTACTTACCTGATGGGGCAGCTAAAAAATGAACCAGAACATATAAAACAGAAGTCTCTAAAAGAGCAATTAGACACGTAGGCCTGAATATAGGCATTAACATTTGGTAAGCTTCCTAAATTATTATTTCAAAAAATATTTTGAGATTTATTGATTTGGCATTTTTATATAAGAGAAAAAAAATTAAATGTGTATCCAAAAATCTTAAATTGTTTGATCAGCTTATCAGAAAATATTACATTGAGGCCTTAGACCAACAACACCCAGAGAGGTGGGTAGACAAGTAAATTGTTGAGTCAGACTCCATTGAATTCGTCAGGGAGAGTGAGCGAGTGGTGTGCGGGAAGAGATAAAAGGTATTGTAACAGAACTGTACTTTCTGCTTGGACATATTTGAAAATAACTAAGCCTAATAATACAAGGGAATATACTTACCTGGTTATGTGGATTATTATAGCACAGTTCGGGACTTATGTTGCCAGTATTCGTCTATTTGTGCAATCCATGCGGTAGAGACTCAGCAGGCACAAAGACGAATACAAACTGCCGAACACCGGACCACCCTGCTGTTCAATTATGTGGTATTTTACCTCCCAGACCGGCATATACCATTCGTATGAGAAATGCACGAATCCTTTGTTTTAGATCCTAGGTGGCTGCCATTTCGTGACTTTGCACGTGTTCGCGGCCATCTTAACGCATGAACAGCGGTGATTTGCCGTCGAGTGTCTGGAACTAAAATCGGACACTCGAGTAGGCGAACACCGCTGAGACCTCCATAACATCGTAAATTCGTGCTGAAACTACCGAACGCTCGGCCGTTCGGTAGAAAGGATACATTACGTGGGGGATTCCAGCGATCAACAAGATACATACGGATGGCAGGATTTTCGTGCCTTTTCATCGCACGAACGAGGACCGACCGCAAGGCCAAAACCTATGGAACTATTTTCGGCTAGTGTGCCTATGAGGTCAGTCAAAACTTTAAAGTCCCATAACTCCTGAATGCTTTCACCGAATGGGATGATTTGTCACTATGTTGTACCCCTAGATGAGGGCTATCTGGGGATACTGAATTTAAGGGTGTACCCCAAGTATTTGGGGTACATCCAAACCTTGGGTAAAAATGTGTGTGTAATAATTATGTTAACTGTTTATCTGAGGGGAGGAGACGTGTGGGATGTACCATGTTTTTAATTGGGTATTGTGCTAATCATGTAGGTGTCGCCCTCCCAAAGGCAGAATTGCATAAAAGGAGAATCCCTGTCAATAAAAGTTAGTTCTGCTTGACCCTTCAAAACGTAGCCTCGTCTCGTTCTTGGAAGGGGATTTACTGCACAATTACCTTGCTCCATTTTACAGCTATGCCTGACTTTACTCTTGGATCTCGTGGATGGGAATAAGACACTCCATTACTACACAGCAGCTTGCCAGGAAAAGGACGTCTCCAACGGCTGATACCCCCTTACAACCTGGGTAGCTGTTACAGGTATTATACAGATAGAGAGTCAATCTCTAATAGTTCAGGGAGAGACGAGCGGTGTACGGGAAGAGATAAAAGGTATTATACAGATTGAGAGTCAGTCTCTTAGTTCAGGGAGAGCGGTGTGCGGGAAGAGATAAAGGGTATTATGCAGATTGAGAGTTGTAACGGATCGCCTGGCACCCCGACTGGGTACCTCCGTTGAAGGACGCTCCTAGCGCTTCCTGAGGACTCCAAGCACTCTGGCAGACACCACAATCACCGAACCGGAGAAACAAATAAATTATCCCAAGCATATGAATGCTGTAGACAGTTGAATAGGAAACCATACGAATAGGTTTACTCTCCTAGCAGTCAAACTGGAACAGCATACAATAAATCCTACCCCCAAATAATGAGACGACACTTCACTTTGAGGGTTAAAACAGGAACTAACTGTACTGGCACATACAGCCTCTTTTATTCTCAATCCACAAACTTAGTACTGCCCACAGGGTTTTACAGAACAACCAATCAATCTGTACAATACACACAGACACTCCCACACAAAATCCTCCCCTCTGCCTGTAATACAATTACCGTACACAATGGGTAATCTAATTATCACAGACAGAGAAATACAGTTTCATAAAACACATCACAGGGACCACAATACATGCAAGTATATCCTTGGAACCGGGGGATCTGGGTGAACCACATATCCGAAATTCACCCAGATCCATTCAGTACTTTGGAAGATACAGTTTAATGCAGATTCTGCAGAACATATACAGACTAAATGAAAAACAATCACTGTATAATGTGTCCCCTGCTGTATAGTCCAAAACCACTGCATGATGTCTCTGTGCACCAAACACTGGCGAGATGGCACCGTGTTGAAAAGTCCAAACAGTGTCTGTGAGTTAAAATGGCCGCCATCCATTGTTCTCACCATGTGCTTCATCCATTGTTCTCACCATGTGCCTCTGATACAGGAAATGGTGGCCACCCAGTAACTCCACAGTATGTCCCCAGATTGTTCTTAAAGGGCCAGCAGCAGCACAACACAAATCCCTTATGCCCAAATCATGTCTTTAAAGGGCAATACATCCCAGGGGCCATAGTCACATGGCAGGAGGCTGGCAATCAATCTTCTCCAATGCCCAGTGGCGAGGTCGGTTTCACCACATTTCTCCCCTTTCCCAAAAAGAGTAACAAGGTATCTGACCTCCTGTCGGTCAGTGCCTTGGTTA
Source organism: Pelobates cultripes (assembly GCA_933207985.1). Taxonomy (NCBI): domain Eukaryota; kingdom Metazoa; phylum Chordata; class Amphibia; order Anura; family Pelobatidae; genus Pelobates; species Pelobates cultripes. The sequence goes on from OW240914.1 coordinate 248,323,704, forward strand.
GTCCAGCAACCCACCCACAAAACATAGTCAGTAGTGCAGCCCACCCACAATGAAAAGTTACTGTACCTGGGGTAGTGGGTAGTGGGGTAGTGGGGGCTCCACCATGGGTCTGGGAAGTACTAGCCCTCCGGATTGGTGGGTTGCTGCATGGGCAGTGCCAGCGCTACCACGGGAGTAGCCTGGTTGGGGCTCAGCTGAGGAGAAGGGTTAGTAGGCTCCTCCCTCTGGACCTGGTGTTGCTGCTGAAAGGGAAGACAGGCTGCCTCCCCTTTGGATAAACAGCCCTGCTGCTGGGGGACAGGACCGACCGTCCCTACCCCCTGTGGTTTGGGCACAGAGACCATCTGCACCGGTGTGGGGCTTATCATCTCCCCTTGGTGGGTTAGGCTGCCGCTGGGGAGGGGGAACGAGACTCTCCCCTCCCGGTAGAATTCTCTGCCGCTGTGGAGCAGGACCGACTGTCCGTACTCCCGGTAGCTTGGGCGCAGAGACCACGGTCCCAACTGCGCTGGTGGGGGGCTTAGTGTCTCCCCATGGTGGGCTACGCTGCCGCTGGGGAGAGGGGGTAAGAAACTCCTCTCCTTACAAACTTTCAACCACTGGGGAGAGGGGGTAACAGGCTCCTCTCCCTGACTCTCTCTCTGCTGCTGGAGAGGGGGACTGACTGTCTCTCCTTTCAATATATTGTCCCGCTGCTGGGAAGCGAGACCAACTGTCTCTGCTCCCTGCAGGACACACTGCCGCTGGGGAGGAAGGACGGCACCTTCGGCTCCCTAAGACTGCTGAGGGAAGGACCCACTCTGCTGGGAGGACAACACCTTGACTTCCCTACTCACACGCTGAGGGAAGGAAGAGGCGACACCTTGGCTCCCTGAGACTACACTGTGTCGAGATTACTGTTTGATCCAGCATTAGAACTGCTGCTTGCGGGTAACAAATAAGTAACGTATTACGAGTCACCGAATAGCTGGATTTAACGTACAAAGAATAGTCAAAAATACTAGCCGAGGTCAGGGAACACAGAAAGGGACACAGCGATGAGGAAAGCCAGGAGTCAGGATACCAGAATATAGAAAAGTCAATAAACAAAGCCAAAGTCAAAAACCAGGTAGAAAACTATAAACAGGAACGCGCTCTCAGACAACCACAAGGGAAACCACGACAGGGCACTGAGTAGGCTGAGAACTGGGCCCAAATACCCCTCCTTTAGTTCTGATAGGCTGTAACGGGCCTTTGACCCCAAAGTCAGTTACCAGGTTTCATTTGCATAATTGCTGCTCAGCATTAACCCTTCGGTGGATTAGGTTGCTGCTCGGCACAACTTTTCCTGTGTGGACAGTAAATATGTCATTAATCACTTTTCTCTAAAGCGGATAGATATTGAGCACCAGGTTTCATTTACAATTACCTGCTCCAGCATTAACCCGCTATTGGATTGGGTTACCTTTCCATTTTAACTTTCTATGTGGACGGTAAATGTCGGTAACCACATTTTCTATAAAAGCGGATGAATATGTGACATTACCCCACCTGAAGAAAACGCCCACGGGCGGAACAGGACCATACTTGAGAAGGCTGGCATTAACATGAATGCTACGGCCGTAATACGAGCCAGAGCGAAAACAGAGTAATAAACAGGACGTAACCTTTCCAAACAACCAAGTACTGTAAAGTGCCCCGAGAAAACCTAGAATCCACGATAGAAGATACCTCATACTCTTCCTGACCACCCACCACCACCGGAGGGGGAGGAACACAAGGAACAGTATATCTATTGTAGACAAGAGGTTTGAGTAAGGACACATGAAAAGTGTTGGGAATCCCTAAAGATGCAGGAAGAGCCAGAGAGTAAAACACTGGATTGATCCTACGAATCACTCTATAGGGACCAAGGAATCTAGGGGCAAACTTCATGCTAGGGACCTTAAGCTTGATGTTGCGAGATGACAACCAAACCCGGTCCCCCCACCCCGAGGTTGCTTTCAACTTATCAGCAAAATGTTTGACGTTCAGCAGCAGCCCCTAAAGCAGTTTGAACCTTAACCCAGGTATCCCGAATGGAGGCCAGACGCTCATCCAGAGCAGGAATGGCAGTATCAGAAAATACCGCAGGGAGAACCATAGGATGCCTACCATTATTGACAAAAAATGGACTGTGCCCAGAGGAGTCATGAACAGCATTGTTTCTAGCGAACTCGGCCCACGGGAGTAGTTCGGACCAATTGTGTTGTGTGCTATTAATAAAACAACGCAAATAAACTTCTAATGACTGGTTAGCCCTCTCCGCTGTACCATTGGTCTGTGGATGGTAGGAGGAGGAGAAGGAGAGATCAATCCCCAATTGTTTACTGAACGCCCTCCAGAACCTGGACACAAACTGAGAGCCCCTATCAGACACAATATTGTGGGGGATGCCATGCAAGCGGACAATTTCACGTATGAAAATTAGGACCAAATCTTGCGAAGATGGCAACTTCTTGAGAGGAATGAAGTGAGCCATCTTAGAAAATCGGTCTACAACCATGAGAATAGTAGTGAACCCAGCAGAGCTAGGAAGCTCAACAATAAAGTCCATGAATAGGTGGGACCATGGAATCTCAGGAACAGGAAGAGACTGCAACAGGCCACAAGGAAGTGCATGAGTCACCTTAGAAACTGCACACACAGAACATGCCTGCACATACTCCTTTACATCTTTCCTGAGTGAATCCCACCAAAATGATCTAGTGATCGCGGCAGTGGACTTATTGATGCCGGGTGTCCAGCAGTTATATTGTCATGGAACACTTTCATGATATTAACCCTTTCACATAGGGGAACGAACAGTTTATCACACGGTTTACCACTGGGCGCCTGAGGCTGGGCCTCCAGTATGGTGCCAAGCAGTGGAGAAGACAGTGAGAGGACAGTAGTAGCAATAATACACTCTGGTGGAATAATAGGAGATGTCATCTGTTCCGGAACTGACTCATTATCAAATTGCCTGGACAAGGCATCAGCCTTGGTATTTTTAGAACCAGGTCTATAAGTAATGAGAAAGTTAAAACGTGAAAGGAACAGTGACCATCTAGCCTGTCTGGAAGACAAGCGTTTGGCATCCCCTATATATGCCAGATTTTTGTGGTCGGTTATGATCAACAGGGGGTCCTTGGAACCCTCCAAAAGATGTCGCCACTCCTTGAGGGCAAGAATAATGGCCAACAGTTCTCTATTGCCAATATCATAGTTGTGCTCAGCAGGAGACATCTTTCTGGAGAAGTAGCCACAAGGATGCAATGGTGTTCCCTGGCTTTCTCTCTGAGAGAGAACAGCCCCTACCCCTGTCTCGGATGCATCAACCTCCAATATAAAGGTTTACTGGTGTCAGGATGTTTTAGTATGTCCGCAGAGGCAAATCTTTGTTTAAGAGTCTCAAAAGCATTCACAGCCTCTTTGGACCATACCGTGCTACTAACCCCTTTGCGAGTCATATTTGTGATTGGGGCTATTACAGAAGAAAATCCCTTGATGAATCTTCTGTAATAGTTAGCAAAACCAATAAACCTTTGAATGGCTTTTAAACCAGAGGGTAATGGCCAGTGTAGTACAGCCTCTAGTTTTTTAGGATCCATTTGAAATCCCGATGCAGAGATGTTGTAACCCAAAAGTGGACTTCAGGCTGGTCAAATATGCACTTTTCTAATTTACAATAAAGTTTATTTTTCAACAACATCTGCAGAACCTGTTTCACATGGGAGTGGTGAGTTTGAAGATCAGGGGAATACACCAAAATATCGTCCAAATAAACCAAGACAAATGAGTAAATGAATTCCCTGAGCACATCATTTATAAAGTCTTGGAATACGGCCGGGGCGTTGCATAACCCAAATGGCATTACCAGATATTCATAGTGTCCACTACGGGTATTAAATGCCGTCTTCCACTCATGATTCTCTTTAATTCTAACCAAATTGTAGGCGCTCCTAAGGTCAAGCTTAGTAAATACTTTAGCTCCCTGAAGTCTATCGAACAATTCGGAAATGAGTGGAATAGGGTATGCATTTTTTTACAGTGATTTTATTAAGTGCCCTGTAGTCTATGCAAGGGCGTAACTCACCACCCTTTTTCTCAACAAAAAAGAATCCTGCACCAGCTGGTGAGGATGACTTTCTTATGTGCCCTTTGCTCAAAGATTCTTTGATGTATTCCTCCATTATTTTACTCTCCTGGGGAGATAAGGCATAAACTGCCCCCTTAGGTGGCATAGCGCCTGGAAACAGGTTAATGGCACAGTCATATGCTCTGTGGGGAGGCAATACATCGGATTGAGCCTTGTTAAACACCTCTTGAAGTTCTCGGTATTGTATGGGAACTCCAGGAGTTTGGGGAGTGGTAGTGGGAAGGTCAATAGTATCCAATCTCTTTAGTACTGGTTTTATACATCTCCCCATACACTCTTTACCCCATTCTAATATCTCCCCATTAGCTAAGTCAATATAGGGATTGTGCTTACTCAGCCACGGAAACCCTAATATGATAGGACATGATGGAGAAGTAATAACCTGAAACGTCATCTCCTCCCTATGGGAGGCCCCAATGGAGATCGTAATAGGGACAGTTTAGTGGGTTATAAGCGGTTGTGTGAGTGGTCTACCATCAATAGCCTCTACAGCTAGCGGTGTAGGTCTCTCCCTGACCGGTATCTCATTACCCCTAATAAACTGGACATCAATAAAATTTCCAGCAGCACCTGAGTCCATTATGGCACTGCAAGAAAACTTCTTGTTATCAAGGGAAATAGATACCTCAAGGAGGAATCTACTTTTGTTTTTGTTAGAGGACAACTCCATCACACCTAAGATCTGTCCCCTTAAGGTTCTTAGGTGCGGAAGTTTTCCGGACGCACTGGACAATTAGTTATCATATGTCCCTTTCTACCGCAATATAGGCACAACCCCTCCCTTCTCCTATACTGTTTTTCGGCCTCTGACAGTCTAGTGACCCCCAACTGCATAGGTTCGGGTTCGGACTGTACAGGGAGGTTAGACAAAACAGGTTTAGAGAATTGAGGTGCTAGGGACATAGCCGTGCGTCTGGTCTTGCTTCTGGTGACTTCTCTGAGTCTTAACCTATTATCAATATGCATGACAAACGTAATAAATTCGTTAAGACTCTAAGGTAATTCTTTAGCGGCTATCTCATCTAGTATAGTCTCTGAGAGACCCTTTTTGAATGCTGAGATTAACCCATTGTTAGTCCAGTCTACCTCGGAAGCTAAGGTACGAAATTCAATAGCATAATCCGAGATAGACCGGTTACCTTGTCTGATGTGCATTAGGGCAGTGGAGGTGTCATCCTCTCTACCCAATGGCTCAAACGTGAGCTTGAATTCGGCAAGGAATTCCTGGTAATTATGAGCTATGCTCCGATTACTCTCCCACAACGGGTTAGCCCAGGCAAGGGCCTTGCCCTTTAATTGATTCATTAGATAACCAATTCTTGCTCTGTCCGTGGGGAATGACCCTGGTGAGGCCTCAAAATGGTACTCCACCTGATTAAGAAAAACCCTGCATTCCTGGATATTGCCATCAAACTGTAGGGATGGTGATAAGGAGATGCAAGGAGTCCTATTAACAGTGGGTGGAGGTACACAGGGTAGAGGTGCTATAGGAGGAGACGCTGCAGGCTGCAGATGCTCCGTTCTAGCGAGAAGCGTACTTAAAGCCTGAGTGAATTGATCCATGCGGTGATCATTCTCTTCTAATTTCCTCTCGCAAGCAGCTATGTGCTGACACAGTTCTACAGGATCTATGGCCATGTCGTAATGTCAGGATTACTGTTTGATCCAGCACGTAGAACTGTACAGTACGGATGACAAATAAATAACGTATTATCGGTCCTTAGAATGGCCGGATTTAACGTACAAAGAATAGTCAAAAATACTAGCCGAGGTCAGGGAACACAGAAAGGGACACAGCGATGAGGAAAGCCAGGAGTCAGGATACCAGAATATAGAGAAACAAAGCCAAAGTCAAAAACCAGGTCGAAAACTATAAACAGGTACACGCACTCAGACAACCACAAGGGAAACCACGACAGGGCACTGAGCAGGCTGAGAACTGGGCCTAAATACCCCTCCTTTAGTTCTGATAGGCTGTAACCGGCCTTTGACCCCAAAGTCAGTTACCAGGTTTCATTTGCATAATTGCTGCTCAGCATTTACCCTTTTGTGGATTAGGTTGCTGCTCGGCACAACTTGTCCTGTGTGGACAGTAAATGTCATTAATCACTTTTCTCTAAGCGGATGAATACATGACACCAGGTTTCATTTGCACAATTACTGCTCAGCATTAACCCTTCTGTGGATTAGGTTGCTGCTCGGCACAACTTTTCCTGTGTGGACAGTAAATGTCATTAACCACATTTCTATAAGCGGATTAATACAAGCCCATCCCGCCTCCCACTGCTTCAAGCGGGGTAAAGTTGGCGAGATAGGGGATTTGGGGTCAGAGGGCGATGGCGCCAGTGGTCATGAGCACGATGCGCCCTTGTTGGCCAAGTCTGATGTGGATTTGACCTTCCGTCTACTGCCGGTGCACCCGGAATGTCACCATCTTCTGGGCTGTGTTTTTGTAGGCATGTATTACGTGGATATGTGCCTCCCTATGGGTAGTTCCATATCCTGTTGTTACTTTGCATGCTTCAGCACGTTCTTGGACTGGGTGGTGAGGGAGGAGGCTGGGATAGACTCCTTGCTGCACTACCTCAATGATTTCATTTGTGTGGGTCCTGCCGATTCGACAGCCTGTGCGCTGCTGCGACGGGTTCTGGATGAGGTGTTCCATTAGTTTGGGATCCTGTTGGCACACGGCAAGACGGTGGGCCCGGTCACTTGTTTCAGCTTTCTGGGCATTGAGATTGACTCTTTGGCGGGGGACTGCCGCTTGCCTTTGAATAAGATTCAAGGCTGGCGGCGTGAGGGGGCCTTGGCCATGGGGTGGCGCGAGATTCAGCTGCACTGCCTGCACTCACTCCTGGGTGAGCTGTAGTTTGCCTGTCGGATCATGCCCGTGGGGCAGGTCTTTAACCGGCGTCTGGCCACGGCGACAGCCGGGGTCTCTGGGCCTCGCCATTTCATTCAGCTCACTCAGCCGCTGCGGGAGATTTTGGAGGTTTGGGACTCCTTCTTAGCTGCATATCATTGCCGGTCCTGCTGGCAAAGGCCGGAGGTTTCTAACACCACCCTCCACCTATTTAGTGATGCAGCTGGCGCAGTGGGGTTTGGGGCCATTCTGGGCTCTAGTTGGTGTGCTCCCGTGTGGCCGGACAGTTGGCATGTCTCTGGGCTCACAAAGAATCTGGCCTTTTTGGAGCGTTTCCCCATTTTGGTGGTCACGTTTTCAGACAATCTGACAATTTGACAATCCAGGTTGGATGTTTTTTCGGGAATGGTATGGCGGTTCGGCTGTTGCACTTTTCCTTTGTAGAGAACTGTGAGCTGTGCCCAGTATGCACGGGCCCTCTTTTAGGTTATGCGAATGGGATTTTTTCTTTCCCATTCCCAATTTTTGGGGTATTTCGCTCAAGTCTGATGGTTCTGGGGATTGTAAGCAAGGAATCTTGTGGCATTCCTTTCGGTTTAGTGCTGCCTTGGAGGTTTTTAGGACGGGTATGTCAGCACACGTGGCGCAAAGAACCGGGAGGGGGTATGGTGAGATGTCTCGGTGAAGTAATGCTGGTTTTGTGGAATTTGTTCAATCCTTGGGGGGGTTCGGGTTCAATTCTCAGCGGCGGTGGCTCATCCATTCATTCCTTTGAGGTAGATAAATGAGTACCAGTTCCTTGGGTACAAGTAACAATTCCCAGGGTGCACTTAGATAATATCTGGATGCCCTTTTCCTGGTTATACTCCCAGGAGGGATGCAGGTGTCCGTCCAGGAGGTGAGCTATTGGGTTGTGCGCCTTCTGGTTCGTTGGTTTGGTGCCGGAGGTATGAATTGTGTTCGGCTCCTCCCGGAGCAGGTTCAGCTGTCCCTAATGTTCGTGTTATCCACCTGGCGGGCATTGAGCTTGGGACGATACCAAGGTGGTGTTTGGCGTCTGCCCCTAAGAGGGTATTGGTGCGTGTTTTAGTTGTTTCGTGATGTGTGGTGTTGGGTTCACTGTATGACCCTGTGTGTTAAGTTAAATATGTTAAGTTATGATTATTTATGTTTAACGTTTTGGTTTCAGAAAAGAAGACATTATGATTATAGAGATTATTATAATAAGTTCTGGATGTGTTATACAGGACTTGTATGTTATAACAAAAGCAGTTCTAAAGAAAAAAAAATTTAAATTAAAAAATAAATAAATAAATAACCTTGATTGGTCGGATGTCATTTCCCGTATCTTTTGACAGCAGGCCCATAATCAGTGCATGGTATGCTGCTGTATGAAGCAAATTTGGAGGGCCTTTCGAGGTGTTTGAAGGTAAGGGGATTTTGGTTTGCCACAGGGTGTTTTTTGTGCATGTGACAGCTACTGTGTTTCTGGGTGATGAAGGTCGGGCTAGACCTTTTTTTGTCTTGCCATGCAGGAAGTGGTGGAACAGGCCTAGTTGGCGTGTCCTTGCCAACAGGGTTGGGAAGCAGATGGAATGTCAGGAGATGGACATGGTGGTCTCAACCTCCCCTGCTCTGTAAGGTAAACTTTTAAGTTACCGAATAGGACGTGCCCACCAAGCAAAAAGCCGGCTGGTGGTAGAGCATTTAAGATGATGGGAATTTTGGGTTTGGATGAGGGGGGAGGCGAGACACCAGTGGGTAAAGTTTTGGTGCATAGGCACCTGGTTAAGTTCGTTGGCAAGGATGGTTATTTAAGTTGGAGGCTGTAGGGCAATAAGTGTAATTTATATGTTAATTATGGTATGTATATATATATATTTATGTGTTTGTTTATATTTGAATGAAAGAAAAAGAATAAAGTTTGGATGAGTCCTACAGTTGTAAGTTTAATAAATGCTGTGGCATGTTTCATCGAATATTCATTGTTTGTCATTATTGGGGGGAGAATTGGGTTAGTCTCCTTACTCTTAGTCGCACCACATTCCCCGCTACGTACATACATGACATTCACAGTTAAAATGTCATGCAGAACTAAAAAAATAACAATCTCTTAATTTCTCATTTTTTTATATATTTTATTTATATTAAATAGTTTCATAGCTAAATATTTGCTGTTAAATGAAAGCCCTATTTCTCCTGAATAAAATGATATATAATAAGTGTGGGTGCACTTAATATTAAAGAGGTGAATTACGGTTGAACAGACATATAATCAAATTCCAAGTTTTGTTTACGTTTTATTTTGATCATACCGTGTACATTTGGCACAGTCCTTAAGGGGTTAAGGGATTAAATACATTGTGAAATAAGGAAAGTTAGCAAATGTTAGCTTTTTTGTTCAGGAAGCATGTAGGGAATTTGTGTGAGAAACTGAATGTGTTGCTAGGGCTTCTTAAAGGACCACTATAGTGCCAGGAAAACATACTCGTTTTCCTGGCACTATAGTGCCCTGAGGGTGCCTCCACCCTCAGGGACCCCCTCCCACCCGGCTCTGGAAAGGGGAAAGGGGTTAAATCTTACCTTTTTCCAGCGCTGGGCGGGGAGCTCTCCTCCTCCGATCCTCCTCTTCTCCTCCCCGTCGGCTGAATGCGCACGCGCGGCAAGAGCTGCGCGCGCATTCAGCCGGTCACATAGGAAAGCATTCATAATGCTTTCCTATGGACGCTGGCGTGCTCTCACTGTGAAAATCACAGTGAGAAGCTGTCAATGAGACAGCCACTAGAGGAAATAGGGGAAGGCTTAACCCATTGATAAACATAGCAGTTTCTTGGAAACTGCTATGTTTATGAAAAAATGGGTTAAGCCTAGCTGGACCTGGCACCCAGACCACTTCATTAAGCTGAAGTGGTCTGGGTGCCTAGAGTGGTCCTTTAAACAAGGTGATTTAACTTCTAAATGGCATATAATTGAAAAGTGACACTGTTGGGGCATGATCTTTACATCAAAACCATTTAAGATTAAGTTACATAGTTACATAGTTGAAAAGAGACTTGCGTCCATCAAGTTCAGCCTTCCTCACAAATGTTGTTGCTGTTGATCCAAAAGAAGGCACAAAACCTGGTCTGAAGCGCTTCCAATTTTGCCACAAACTAGGAAAAAAGTCCTTCTTGACCCCAAACTAGCAGTCAGATGTCTCCTTGGATCAAGCAGCTATTACCCCACTAATTAGAAATTATATCCCTGTATGTTATGTTTTTGTAAGTATTTATCCAATTTCAGTTTAAACATCTGTATGGACTCTGACAAAACCACCTCTTCAGGCAGAGAATTCCATATCCTTATTGTTCTTACTGTAAAAAAAACTTTTCTTTGCCTTAGATGAAATCTCCTTTCTTCCAGCCTAAATGTGTGACCTCGTGTCCTATGTATAACCCTGTTTATGAATAGATTTCCAGATAAAGGTTTGTACTGGCCCCGAATATATTTGTATAAAGTTATCATATCCCCTCTCAGGCGCCGTTTTTCCAAACGAAACAGATTTAATTTTTGTAACCTTTCTTCATAACTAAAATGCTCCATTCCTTTTATCAATTTTGTAGCTCGTCTCTGGACCCTCTCCAGTGCCATGATATCCTTCTTAGAACAGGCGCCCAAAATTGCACAGCATATTCAAGGTGTGGTCTTACCAGCGATTTATAAAGAGGCCAAATTATATTTTCATCCCGAGAATTTATGCCCCTATTTATACATGACAAACCTTACTGGCTTTAGCAACTGCAGATTGACATTGCATATTGCTGCCTAATTTGTTGTCTATAACAATTCCCAAATCCTTCTCGTGTGTGGTTATCCCTAATTCACTAACATTTAGTGTGTAAGTTGCTTGTGCATTCTTAACCCCGAAGTGCATAACTTTGCATTTCTCTATGTTAAATTTCATCTGCCATTTTAGTGCCCAGTCCCCCAATCTATTCAAATCTCTCTGCAGCAAAGCAATATCCTGCTCACATTTTATTACTTTACAAAGTTTTGTGTCATCTGCAAACACTGATACATGGCTTTCAAGTTGTTTTGGTCCCTTTAAAGATGCAGATGATACGTATGCAAACTTCCTCAAGGTGTGGGAGCAGTGGGAAGCCTACATGGACTCTCAATCCCGGACCTAAACCTTCGCGGACAACGTCCCTGGACGGACCCCCCCCTCCTCTCCAGCAGTGGGTCCTACACCCTCGCCCTCACCTCACCCCCCCTGTGTGTGTGCGCGTGGCCTCCCCATAAACCGGCGGGTAGGCTGACCCGCGTGGCTTAACGGGACGCGTCCTCCATGGACGCGGCCTGTGGGCTGCGGGGTGGTTCCCGCTGGTGCTTGCGTACAGGGGGGGTGACAATGCACCGGCTACTCCGGACCCTCTATTTCTCTGCCCTTTCCCGGGGGAGGTAATGTCTTACGATGGGGATGCATACTCATCTCCGACGCCGGGCGCGGACTCTCTGGACCTGGGTCGCAGCCCAGCTGGGTATATCTAGCTTACACAACCTGCGCCTCCTGAGTGGGGGGAGTGAGTGTCTGGGGTTGGTGGCTGCCGCTGTAGGGCTATTTAAGACGAGTCACTGTAGCCACTTAGTTCCCACCACAACATGGGTACCCGGGGCACGCTGTCATCACCCACATGCTCCCAGGGTGACTGAGCTCTCGTAAAGGCACCCATTGCTTCTGGTTGATTTTTCTCTCAGTTCCTTGTTTGTATATCCCTTCTCATGCAAATGGCTGCTCCACTTACGAAAATCATGGCCGTACATGCTTGTGACCACAACATTTACACCGAACAGGTCCACGGCAGCTAAGAGTGGCCACAGTGTAGGCCTAACTGCTTTACTGTTTTTTCGATATATTGGCAATGACATAGTCGGCTTCTGCGCAAGCCACATCATGCAGCTAGTTTCTGTATACTGATACATGCCACTGCTAAAACTAAGAATTTGCAAAACATATGCAAGTCCCATCAAGTGCCCTCACCAGGTTTATGGGCATTATAGGCTCTAATTGCCTGTTATTAGCTTTCTGGAGCATAACATGCCTGTCTGTAACAACGTTACTTACTTGCATAATATGATCAAACCTAGTAATGTTATCTCAAGCTACAGTGTTCCACGCAGCATGTATAACCTATTGTTTTCTGTTATTTTACTACGCCTGTTTCTGTTAAATTTTGAATTTCTAATCTAAAAAAAAAGAGAGTGCAATGCATCCTGAATCTGTCACCAAAATGTCACCAATTATTATCTACTGTAATAACCTTTGGTATTACTGACATATGTACTTAAACATGCACTTTCATAAATAAAGAATTAAAAAAAAAAATAAAGATGCAGATGAGGAAGCAATTATTTTTATGTTCTTCTCTTTAAATTATTGTGGTCTTTAAATGACAAATTACACTAACATTGATGACTTTACAGATAACATACTCATGTTTTTTTGGTGGGGAGGAGTTCTGTGTTTTATTAAGCTTTTATTTATTCACTCTATTGCAGTGATATTTCATACTTCTGTTATCTTTTTAACCCCTTAAGACCGGAGGGCGTACTATTACGCCCTATTCTAAGCGGCTCTAAACGCCGCCGGGTGTAATAGTACGCCCTCCGGTCTTTTCCTACTTACCCGGTCGCCGGTGATCCCATGCCGGCGATCGCGGTCGGGGGGACTCCCAGAGAGCCCCCCCGGCACGTCCGACCCCCTGGAAGACCCCCGGCCATGTGAGAGTGGGGTCCTTGCGAGGACCCCACAATCACATGGCCGGGGGTAGCTGGCTGCAGCATTGCCAGCAGGGGGACTGCCTGTAATGACAGGTGGTCCCCCTGCTGGCTGAAAATAAAATTAAATAAATTAAAAAGTGTAAAAAAAAATAATATATACTTAGATCATATATATATATTATATATATATATATATATATATATATATGATCTAAGTATATATATATATATATATATATATATATATATATACACATATACATACACACACATACACTGTCTAGGTGTATTTTACTATTAATATATATATATAATTACATATATATATTAATATCAAATTACACGTAGACTGATACTGATTAAATATATATATAATTGTTATATATATATATATAAAAAATATGTAAATACGTAAAAAAATAAAAAAAATAAAAAATAAATAATTAAAAAATATATAGATGTGTGTTATTTCGTTCTAACTGTATTGTGAAATAAATACATATATATATCAAAATACATGTAGAACGAAATAATATATATATCTATATACATAAATATATACGTATATATCACTATATATATATATACCTATATATAAATAAAAATATTTTTAAAAAATTATATAGATATATATACATATATATACACATACGTGTGTATATATATATATACATATATTAATTCTACATATATATATTTATGTAATATTTTTACATAATTAGGTATCTTAATTACAATTAGCGGGACCTGCCTGACAACCCATGCCAAAGGTAAAGGGAATTTAATTTGCTAGCACTCTATTTAACCCTTTAACTTTCCAAGACTCCATAAAACCTGTACATGGGGGGTACTGTTGTACTCGGGGGACTTCGCTGAACACAAATATTAGAGTTTCAAAACAGTTAAATGTATTACAACGATGATATCGCCAGTAAAAGTGAAGTTTTTTGCATTTTTCACGCACAAACAGCACTTACACGGACGATATTATTGCTGCAATACTTTTTACTGTTTTGAAACACAAATATTTGTGTTCAGCGAAGTCTCCCGAGTACAACAGTACCCCTCATGTACAGGTTTTATGGTGTTTTCAAAAGTTACAGCTTCAAATATAAGGCTTGTGTTTCATTTTTTTCACATTAAAATTCGCCAGATTGGTTAGGTTGCCTTTGAGACCCTATGGTAGCCCAAGAATGAAAATTACCCCTATGATGGCATACCATTTGCAATAGTAGACAACCCAAGGTATTGCAAACAGGGTATGTCCAGTCTTTTTTAGTAGCCACTTAGTCACAAACACTGGCCAAAATTGGCGTTTTTTGCATTTTTCACACACAAACAAATACTAGCGCTAACTTTGGCCAGTGTTTGTGACCAAATGGCTACTAAAAAAGACTGGACATACCCCATTTGCAATACCTTGGGTTGTCTACTATTGCAAATGGTATGCCATTATGGGTGTAAATTTCATTCCTGGGCTACTATAAAGTCTCAAAGGCAACATAACCAATCTGGCGAATTTCAATTTCAAATGTAACGTGCTATATTTGACCCTGTAACTTCCCAAAATGCCATAAAACCTGTACATAGGGGGTACTGTACAAATATGTGTATTTTATTGCAGTAAAAGCAAACAGTATTATGACATTGACCGTTAAAATGTCATGTAAAAATTAAAAAAAATCGTATTTTCTCCCATTTTTTTTAATATTAAATTATGTTTCATAGCTAAATATTTGATATTAAATGAAAGCCCTGTTTCCCCTGAATAAAATGATATATAATAAGGGTGGGTGCATTTACTATGAAAGAGGTGAATTACGGTTGGACAGACATGTAGCGGAAATGCCAGGTTTTGTTTACATTTTGTTTTGTTCACAACGTGTACATTTGGCTCTGGCCTTAAGGGGTTAAACTGTCTTTTATTTTTTTGTGTGTTTGAACACAGGGGAATATTTGGCTTAAAGATGATGAAGCAACCGAGTGCAAGCAATGCAATAAGGAATTCTCTATTGCCAGAAGAAAGGTAAATGCTGTTACAAATGTAAAGTTATTACATTATCTGTCAAGATGTGTTCTTAATAAAAGCTATAGACAGAGTTGCATGTTGTTTTTAATTTTTTTTTATTTTAAGTATTTTATTCATACAAACACATAAATATTAAGCCTGTCTGACACCCGAGTCAGTCCCCCTAAAGTCCCACCAACAAATCTAAGTCATGTGATCACAATGTCACCGCGATCACATGATTAATCTGCTGGAGTGGCTGCAGGGGGACAGTTTCAAGTATCAGGCAGTATCCCTCATTGCAATCCGCAGTAAGGGCCAGAGGGAGTGCTATGCCACTTTAACAGAGTTAACGCCCTCCTTTTCTGGGACGTCATAGCATACCATAATGTGGGAATGGAGTTAAATACCTTTGCTACCTGGAAACAGACAAGATGGGTACCTGATATAGCTGTAGCCTACTGGAACAGAGATGAACCACTTTGCTTACATAACCGACCCTAAGATCACTAGAAAAGAATGACAAAAGAGAGATGGGAAACTAAAAAAAAAATAACTGAGCTCCATTACACACCCTGTGCATGTTGCAGTGCCTGTGTTGCACCTTTGGCAAGGGCTAAAATAAACCTCCATAAGATCCAGGTTTAGAAAGGGGAATAAACTGCCCCAATAAAATACCAACCAATCTGTCTATGTTGTCATTTGGCAACGGCTTAAGATATTGTCACAAATGGAGGTGTTTAATCTACACGAAAAAAAGAGAAATCATGAGAGCCACTACTTATGTAGAGCTGTTGGAACACCATACTGATATGTAGCATACAAGGTTGTTGCCCACCTACATTTTTGTGTGAGTTATCTGTGACGAGACCAATCTCGCCACTGTGCATTGGAGGAGCCTGGTTGCCTTCCTGCTGCCTTTTGACTATAGACCAGCATTTAAATACTTTATTTTCCTATGCAGAAAGATCTTTTCATGTATTTCTGCCCTGGCGTTCGGTAGATTCTTGGATTTACTGAATTAACTCATTTATTTATTTATATAGCTATGCCATGGAGCCTACTCGTGTAATAAAAGACTTTGGCTCCATGGCAATTGAACTGCTATCTGGGGATATGTTGAATGTACCTGTTTTATGCAATGGCTGCACAGTTATATATTTTTATGTATTTTATTGTCTTTTGCTGCCATGTGGCTAATGGAGTTTTGCCTCTGTCCTTGGAGATAATTGGATTACTTCTCAATTATCTCCAGGATAGAAGAGTCTGTGGAACTGGTTTTGGGCAGAAAAGCCATGCTTCATTTGGTCACAAAGGACTTCAATCTATCTTTTGAACCAAATTCCATAGAAACCACACCTGTTATAATTCATCACCAATCATATGGGCAGACAAAACAAACAACCACTTATATCAGTGATGGCTGTGCCCTCCCCCTTTCATTAAAGGTAAGAAGGAGGGAGGGGGGGATACTGATGTAGCATACTTTTCTTTTTAAACACCTTTACCCCCCCCACACAGTACCCCTACCCCCACATAGCACCCCTACCCCCCACACACACAGTACCCCTACCCCCCACACAAACAGTACCCCTACCCCCACACAGTACCCCTACCCCCCCACACAGTACCCCTAACCCCACACAGTACCCCTAACCCCACACAGTACCCCTTCCCACACCCCACCCCACAGCACCCCTACTCCCCACACAGTACCTCTAACCCCCCATAGTACTTACCCCTACCCCCCACACACACAGTATCCCTACCCCCCACAAAAGCACCCCTCCCACCACACAGAGTACCCTAACCCCACACAGTGCCCTACTACCCACGCAACACCCATACCCCACACAGTACCATACACACACAGTACCCCTACCTCACACGCAGCACCCCTACCCCCCCACACAGCACCCCTACCCCACACAGCACCCCTGCCCCTCACACAGTACCCCTACCCCCCCACACACACACACAGGTATCCCCTACCCCCACAAGCACCCCTACCCACACACAGTACTTTAGCTTGTTGCCCCTATACCCACTTTACACACAGTGCACCCTACCCCCACACAGAGGTACCCCCCACACACACATTACCCCCCTCCCCATACACCCCAGTACCCCTCCCCACACCCAGCATCCCACTCCCCACACTCCAGCATCCCTCCCCACACCCAGCACCCCTGCCCCCCCCACACACAGCACCCCCTAACCCCACCACACACAGCACCCCTGTCCCATCACACACAGCACCCCTAACCTCACCACACGTACCCCTAACCCCACCACACAGTACTTTCACCCCCACCACACACAGTACCCTACCCCACCACACACAGTACCTCTACCCCCACCACCCACGAGGAGTACCCCTACCCCCACCACACAGTACCCCTACCCCCACACAGCACCCCTATCCCCAACACACAAAGCACCCCTACCCCCAACACACACAGCACCCCTACCGGCAGATAGCCGATGCAGGTAATACAGTGTTACACAATCACAGTACATTATGCTCTGGAACACACATATCATGAAAATCATACAGGCAACCCTTAAAGCGACAGTACTTAAATAATGTCCAAGTGGCTAGGTTTGCCACAATGCTCCCCCAGAACCAAGCCGGCATACACAGTCTGATCCCAACGGATCGGCTTGGGGATGTCCGGAGGAGGGCTCACAGATCACTTTTCCAAGTTAGTTTGTCGAGAACCCATCGGCGTTACCGTTTTGTTTCCCGGGGCGGTAGTGAATAGTAAAGTCAAAAGGCTGCAGCGCCAAACTCCAGCGCAGCAGCCTGGCATTGTCTCCAGCCACACGGTTCAGCCACACCAATGGGTTGTGATCTGTGAGCAAGGAAAAGGGTTGCCCATAGAGGTAAGGTTGCAATTTTTTCAGGGCTCACACCACGGCCAGGCCTTTTTTTTTCGATGGCGGCGTAGCTCACTTCCCGGGGTAATAGTTTCCGGCTTGAGTATGCTACGGGGTGTTCTCCGCCATCTGCTCCAACTTGGCCCAGTACTGCTCCCAATCCAAACATTGAAGCGTCTGTGTGGACAAGAAAGCGTTTAGTTGGATCAAGAGCAGCGAGTACAGG
The DNA here is from genome assembly GCA_933207985.1 of Pelobates cultripes. Classification (NCBI taxonomy): domain Eukaryota; kingdom Metazoa; phylum Chordata; class Amphibia; order Anura; family Pelobatidae; genus Pelobates; species Pelobates cultripes. The sequence goes on from OW240914.1 coordinate 248,341,600, forward strand.
TGCATTAGACAGAGCTGTCTTAAGTTGGGTAAATGCCTGTTCACACTCTGGGGCCCAGATAACTTGTCTGGGAAAGTTCTTCCACGTTAGGTCGTTCAGGGGTTTGGCCAGGGCACTGTAGTTGGGTACGAATTTCCTGTAGTACCTGGCAGTACCCAGGAATGCGAGGACTTGGGTCTTAGTCCTAGGGGTGGGCCACTGCGCTACGGCTTCAATTTTTGCTGGCTCAGGCTTTTGTTGCCCGCTTCCTACCCGGTGGCCCAAATATTGCACCTCCGCCATCCCTATGTGGCATTTACTAGGCTTCTGGGTTAACCCTGCCTCTCCGATGCGATCTATTACCGCCCCTATGTGGCGTAGGTGCTCGTCCCAGGTCTGGCTATAAATGGCGATATCATCCAGGTATGCACATGCATAATCCTGGAATCCATCTAGTAGCCGATCTACCGTCCGCTGAAATGTTGCGGGGGCGTTCTTCATCCCGAATGGCATGACTCTAAACTGGTACAAGCCAAACGGGGTGACGAACGCCGACTTGGGGATGGCATCCTCGGCTAGTGGGATTTGCCAGTATCCCTTACACAAATCTATCATCATAAGATACGTCAGCCATCAGGACCGTCAGGTTATCCAAGGGAACTGGCTGGGGTAAAAATTCCAGCCGGGTTCTCAGCTCCCTTTGGTATGGGGTTTCTTCCCTGGCTGGTGGGGGTGTGCTGCTGTGCGCTCGATCGCCCTCCATCAGTTCAGCGATCAGCACGGCTTTAGATTTATTGCTGGCACTCTTTCCTCTCGCTTCCAGCTGTTCCTTAAGCGTCTGCCTTTTCAACGTAGTGTAATCAGTCTCCATTCACTGAACTCTTTCGTCTGTTTGCTGCATACGAATTGCCATTCCCTTTTTCCATTCGGTTGTTTCTTTCATTCGAATGCACTGTTTCGGCTGTAGAGTTGGATCCCGTCGCTTGCCACCAACTGTAGCGGAACGCCAATGTTAAATCCACGAATTCCGCTGGTACATACAGTAATCCACAGTCAAGCGCTGGAAAAAGCAAGGCAATATCTTAAATCTCCCAGTAATCGGATGAAACACAGTTCTGAGAGTCAACTGAGGTCTTTATTTTCAGCTCCACAATTTATACAAGTCCCCATGCAAGGGGTTTCCTGAGTCCCCTCCCAGGGGCATTCCCAGAGGGGACTCCATGGGGGACTTACAGTACAGGGCATTTCTCCCATCAGACACTGCTGCACGAGAGGGATCCTCCCACAGGAATGTACCATTAAGTGGATTATCCCTCCGTACAGCAGAACCGACAATTTATATTAAAATGTATAACTCTTCGAATATATGGTCTATTTGCACGAATGGATGTTCTGTAGATAGCTGGGGTCTGAGCGCATCATTCGTGAGATTACCGCTCAGATCCCAGCTAAAACAACCGAACGCCGCACAAAAAACACATTCATGTTCAAAAGACCGATTGCATGCTAGGGAACATAATACCGAATCGCCCGGAACTCCCGAATGGCCTGGAAGCTCAGCGGTGTTCGCGCCGTCGAGTAGCCGTTTTTAGTACCATGCGCTCGACGACCAAACACCGCTGAGGGAACAAAGGATCCAAGATGGCCGACCGCCGCATGGTCGGTAGTTGAACGACGGCCACCTTGGTGAGCCTCTAATTACCGATTGCAACATTGTTGCAATAGGTTAACAAGCGCCACACGTCTCTTAGTGTGTGGGCTATTAAATGATAGTTCATGCGGTTCACGAACGGCCCGCAAAGGTGCCGTTCGTGAAACGAAGGGAAATCAGCTATCTGCTTTCGGCAGATAGCCAATGCAGGTAATACAGTGTTACACAATCACAGTACATTATGCTCTGGAACACACATATCACAAAAATCATACAGGCAACCCTTAAAGCGACAGTACTTAAATAATGTCCAAGTGGCTAGGTTTGCCACAGTGTGTGTGTGTGTGTATTCAGCGGACTGTGTGTGTGTGTATTCACTCATTTAACCCAGATAGCTATATGTCTGTATGTGTATTCACTCATTTAACCCAGATAGCTATGTGTCTGTATGTGTATTCAGCAGACTGTGTGTATGTATTCAGCAGTTCAGTTCTTTTAAAACAAAAGTTGTTAATTAGTTCGGACAACTGTACGAGTTGTTTTTTCTAAACTTAAACCTCAGTATTCAGGTGTAATTGTATATGTGTTTGTCAATACCGTTAGAAGTGGGCAGCCATCCAGTTAGAAACAGCAGAGAGGCAGTCAGAGACACTAGTCAAGAGGGACGGGGAGAGATCAGGAGAGGACAGGTAGATTTGCGTGTCATCTGCATAGAAATTATATTGGAAGCCAAAGGAGCTAATGAGTTTACCAAGGGAGGCAGTATAGATGGAGAACAGTAGTGTGTGTATTTCAGTGAAAGTGTGTGTTGGTTAAACCGTGTGTGTGCCAATAACTGTGTATCTGCCAGTGAGTGTATGCCAGTGTATGCATCAGTGTGGGGGGGTGTCTGTCAGGCAAAAAGTTTGTTGGTCTTAAAAAAGAAGAGAAATTTAAAAATGCCTAGGGCAGCACAAAACCAAAATACACCACTGCATATCACATATACATATTGATGAGCAGCACATGAAAAGGGTTGCCCTGTAGTGTGTAGAATTTAGAAGAAAATATATTAGATTAAAGGGACACTGTAGGCACCCAGACCACTTCAGCTCATTGCAGTGGTCTTGGTGCACTGCCCCATCACCACTGAGCATGTAATTATTGCAGTTTTTAATAAACTGCAATAATCACCTGCTAGGGTTAACTCCTCCTCTAGTGGCTGTCTACCAGACAGCCACAAGAAGGACTTCCAAGTCTTTAGGCGATTTTTGGTCGTTTAAATGAAGCTGGACGTCGCCGGAATCCCAATAGGATTGAATAATGCTTCCCTATGGGGAAATCTTATTGCGAGCGTGGCCATTGCATGCATGCGCAGTAGGTCTCCCCTGCCGGATGACATCGCGGGGAGGAGTGAAGGCTGACCCAAGACAGCGCCGAGGGACATCGTTGCTAGATCCAGGTAAGTGACAGAAGGAATTATTAACCCCTTCTGCACTACGGGGGAGGGCCTTGACAGGAAAGTGCCAGGAAAAAGAGTTTCCCTATAATTGAATAGGCGAAGATGAATTCTGCAGAATATGCATTATACATACTGCAGAGAAACATTTTTCGTTAATATGACAAAATTACATGTGTCCACGAAAACATTGTTCATTTGGTAACGCTAAGTAAACAGATCTGCTCCTGAAAAAGATTACTTTCACCCACAGACATCAGGTAACATTTTTCTTACCCTTGAAGGGCACCAGAGCATTTCTGGCACCAAAACCACTGCCACGTTGGGTCAGTTCATTGTACTCTCAACTAATGAGCTAAGCCTAGGGTTAACATGTGACATATACATATTGATGAGCAGCACATGAAAAAGGTTGCCCTGTGTAGAATTCAGAAGAAGGTATATTAGATTATAAGTATATATTATATGATTGAAGTTCTCTTGGTGTACTGTCCCGTCACCCTTAACCTTGAGCATGTAATTATTGCATTTTTTTTTATTAACTGCAATAATCACCTGCTAGGGTAAACTCCTCCTGTAGTGGCTGTCTACCAGACTGTAGTTATTATATTGCCTTCATTAAATCTCTGAGCACATCCCACAGTCTCTCAAACCATTTTGAAGTTGATTGGCAAACAATACTCCAGTACCTATAGCCTGGCATCTCTGCAATGGCTATTATAATATGTAAACTAAATAGATGGCAATGTATAGCAATGAGAGTGCTCAAAAATATAATTAATATATAATTTTATTTTATCTTTCAGCATCATTGTAGGAACTGTGGAGACATCTTTTGTAACACCTGTTCAAGCAATGAGCTTTCTCTGCCTTCATATCCAAAACCTGTTCGTGTTTGTGACACATGCCATAATTTACTACTGCAGAGATGTTCCTCCAATTCTTCATGAAATTCCCAAGAATTTTGCTTTCATGATGCTGAATGTCCAAGGACTCTGTTTATAAGACTTAACTGACTCTGCCTGGTATCTGTATGTGTGCATATATGTATATACACATATATAGTTTTTACACATTAAACAAGCAAATTCCAAGACCTGTGAGTGCACAACATATACACATGCATTTTTTTGTAATAACATAATGATAGGCTTTTCATATAGAATATAAGTTCACAGAAACTATTAATGTACTACTGTTTGTTAGTTTTCACTAAAAAAAAGTTTGGTGTACTTTCATACAAAAAAAAAAAAAGTACAAATCTTGAATTTTCTGTAAAACAGCTTTATTTATTTTTTGTGGCCAATAATGTTAGATCACAAAATGATGGGGTAATGTATAAAGTGTGCCTTCGTAGTCAATTTAAAACCATATGAATATCATATTTCTTATAAGAAATGTATTTCGGTAAAATAATAATCTCTATTGATTAAAAAAAATCAATTCTAACTACTCTTTATTCTTTATGAAAGAGATGCTTGTTTTATTAGTTTTTATCTCAGACTGACATTTTCCCTTAACATTATATAAGAAACTTACTCATTCAGTAAGCATTTGTACATTAATTGAAAATATTTTTTGTTACAATTTTCTCTCCTTTCACAATATGTTGTAGTTATACCTGCTTTTTAAGGGATATCCAGACATATTTTTTTTCTAGTTCATGTGATGTATCATGTACGATTACATTGACATGCATCACTTGACATGTTTTGAAACCATCAAGCACCTTTAAACAAATATACAAACTAGAATAAAGCAAGAAATTATGTAATAAACGTTCTATAAACTTGGTCAGTTGGCATTATCAGGCATGTCTCTCAGCTCAAGTAGTTTCTTCATATCCACACACACATATTTTTAAACATGTATACAGACAAATGTTTACACAACTTTCCACAATTCCTATGGATAGGATTCTGCACAGTAAATATCTCACAAACCGTGTGTGTCATTCAGTATATAGCGGAATTTACTATGCGCAGCAATGTACCATTCAGTATAAAGCGGGATTCACTGTGCAAAGCAGCACAGGTGTCAATCAATCTATAGATTGATTCACTGTGCAGAGTAGTGAATAAGTATATAAATTCACTGTGCAGAGAAGAGTGTGTGTCACTCAGTAACCATGTGCAACCAGTTCTCAGTTGTGTGTGTGTGTGTGTATATATGTGTATGTATATATATTTGTGCACGGGGCAATAAAGCTAACGAGTGTGGCTGGAGATATTTTTTTATATCACTTGTATGAGTGTGTATGTATATGTATGTTTGTATGAGTGTATGTATGAATAAGATGTAGAGAGGGGATATTATGTGCAGACACTAAGACAAGCCAAGAGTAATTGACCAAAGCAAAAATGGCGCATGTCTTATTTACCGATTTGGAGTTTTCCTAGTAGTACACAGATGTGTGTGTGAGTGTGCGTATGAGTTAGTATGTGTGTAAGTATGAGTGAGTATGTATGAGTGTGTGGGGGTGTGTGTGTATGTATGAGTGTGTGGGGGTGTATGTATGAGTGTGTATAAATGTGTGTGAGTGTATGTATGAGTGGGGGTGTGTGCATATGAGTTAGTGTCAGTGTGCGTATTATTTAGTATAAGTGTGCGTATGAGTTAGATTGAGTGTGCATGGGTGTAATTGAGTGTGGGTGTGTGTGTGTGTGTGTAATTGAGTGTGTGTGTGCTCATTCAGATATACCCCTGCAATCAAACACTAAAGTTATATACAAGTATTCCTTCAAATGCCAACACTGTACATTACACTATAGGGCATGTAAATGCTGCAGGGCTGTACAGATATATAACCTAGAAATTTTGACTTGGGGTGATTGGAAAAATATTGAAATATTAAGGGCGCCTTGAACCTAAAAAGTTTGGGAACCACTGTTCTAGTCTAAAGGACTGATTTTGGGTGGTACCCATATAAGCCTGGACCTGGATGAACTGAAAAATAAATTGTATGCAACAGTATTGAAGGTTCAGTAGATAGTGCACCTAAGGGTATTGGAAGGGAGAATCACGTCTGAGTAAGAGAATTAAATTGTAATACAACATAAAAGGGATTAGCAAGCATACCTGGGTAATTTGAAAGAACCCAAACTGCAGTTTAAGATTTCACAGGACAAGACTATGTATGAGAAATGATAGAACGTATGTACGTGAAATCTCAATGCCTATGCGTGCTATAACAGAGATAAAAAAATATCACTACCCGTCTATCCAATCATAGCAGAAGATATGAGGACAACATCAGTGCTACACAACTCGAGTATAAATAATGCAATGAGACATACTATAGGACATGGTATGCGAGCCAGTGCAGTTACAACACATGACAAAATATAAACTTGAGTAGGATAGAGGTCAAGTCTTACCGTAACTATATCCATTTAAACATATAGAAATATATAACAAGTCAATCCCCACATTTTAATGTGTACTAGTTGGGTTTAGACTTAGATCTGTCCAAAAGCCAAAGAACCGACATTGCATGAAGAACCCTCAAGTGTCATTGAGAAGTGTTATAATAACCATACCCCTGCTGACCACCAGATTATAGAGTATACTCTGAACTAGTGCCTGGAGCCACATGCGAAAAAAAATAAAAAAAATTTTACTTATTGAAACATCATGAAGGAATGATGTGATCAATAATATCTAACCCTAAGACACCTGTACAAAATATGAATTTAACCGTACTACGTTCAGTGAACCTATACCGACCACTATGATACTTATACACATCTGTAATGAAAGAAAAGAAGATATAGCATATAACCATAACTGCAAGGAGGACACCTCTATATTCCACAAAGTGACATAATTTAACCATAGAAATTAGAGGGAGGGGGACTGCTATAAGTAGTTTAAGTATAATCCAAATAGAAGTGATATACAATATGGCCACTAGAGAGATTTAGTATGTAGTAATGTAACCTAGCAACCGGAAAGTTTATATACAAAAAAAGGGGGGAGGGATAAAATTATAGGGTAAGGTGAGCTGTAAACGAGGCTGAATACAAGCATGGTTTTTGAACTTACAGTACGTCGCCGCAGGGAGTCAGGATCAGGATCCTTGCGTTCCACTCCGTTCATATGCTGTATCAGTCTCTTATGTGACTGTTATTTGAGGGAACTGGACAGAAATAGCTTAAGTCCTTAATAATGAAAATTCAAGCTACAATATGTAAATAATAAAAAGGCAATGAACAATTAGATAAAATTAACTGCAAGTTACAATATATATATATATATATATGGTTAAAACAGTAAAGAATGGTGAGAGCACAGATGAACAATAATTACCCTTATATCCAATATAAAACTTGTAAAAACACAATGGGAAAAACAGGCATAGGGTAATAACGTACAAATAATATATGAATGAGTGAATACTTGAATAAACTCACATATTCATGAGCCACTTAATATGGAAGCTGGCTCAGACTAGGAACATTGAATGGATTAATGAGGTGGTCGTTGTAATCCAACTGCTTAATTGCTTGCTCCTTCTTGCTTTAAAAAATCCAGGATGCAGGATCTTTAATGAAAACCTTTATTCGGTATAGCAGCAAAAAAAGACAGCAGCAGTAAAAGTTAAAATTCAGCAATTCCACCTCTGCACACTAACGCATTTCAGCCAAAGCCTTTATCAAAGTGTGAGTCCATTCAGTCAGTTCCGTTTTTAAATAGGAAAATTTTCGCGCCTTTCTTCGAAAATAAGCTCCTCCCCCTTTTTTTTTGCAACTTTATTGGGCATCCTAGCGTCCTTAACGATCTCAATTTACTTCCATGTTCATTGAAGAAAAGGAACAGCGAACTAGTCCATTCCCTTACACAGTCTTTCATGTTGCAATAATCAAAGTCCTATTAGCAACATACTTCATACATATTGTCAATAACATTGAAACAAATATTACAGTCAGATATTCTTATTCCAATACGTAGAATATTAGCAACAGTTTAACTCTCTCTTTCTCAAAAAAAGGATTAAAAAAAGGTAAAAGAGAGGCAAAAGAAGAGGGAATAAATTTAAAAGGGAAATAAAAGATCAAAATAGAAAAATCTTCTTATTCACATTTAAAGGTATATCGGGAGAATGCATCATACTTAAAATACACTTATTATAATCAATATTAATAAAATATTAATCAGTATTACTAAAATTGGAATTAAAACATATCTTATTAATATAAAACAACCTAAAATAATCTCTAATAGATTTAATAAATAATTTTAGTTAAATATAAGTATTAATTTCAAAATCTACGTTTAATCCCCCCGGTGTAAGTGTATCCAAATTAAAAATCCATTTCATCTCATTTTTACTTAAAAGATTATCCTTATCACCCCCTCTCCAGTGTATTTTAAAATGATCTATTGCAAAAAAATCCAGGCCTGCTGGGTCTCCATCATGATATTCCAAAAAATGTTTAGATAAACAATGGTTAGGGAATCTTCTCCTGATGTTATATATATGCTCCCTAATTCGTATTTTTAACGAACGGGACGTTTTCCCTACATATTGTAACCCGCAGGGGCATGTTATCATATAAACAACATCAGCAGTATTGCATGTGATAAAGTGTTTAATTTCATATTCTGTTTTAGTATTAAAAGAAATGAATTTAAAAATTCTTCTATTTTTCCCAGCTCTTACTTTACACCCTCTACAATTTCCACAATAGAAGAATCCTTTCTGTTCCTTTAAAAAGTTATTGGAACATTCTTTCTTTTCTTTCTCTTGGAAGCTGCTAGTTAAAATTTGTTTAAAATTTCTAGCGCCTCTAAAAATTAATTTAGCTTTTTCTCCTATAAGTGGGCGTAACTCATCATCTAACTTTAAAACATGCCAATTTTTATCAATAATTTTACGTAAAGTGCGGTTGTTAGAATTAAAATTAAAAATTAATGGGATAGTTTCTAGTCCTTCTTTTTTAGCTTGCTTATCTTTATATTTCAAAATTTCTAAACGGTCTTCCTCTTTTACCTGTTTATAGGCTTTTTCTAGAATATTTTTATCATATCCCTTTTCTAAAAATTGTTTTTCTAAAATTTTAACCTGATCGTTAAAATCCCGTTCATCTGTACAATTTCTCTTCAACCTTAAAAATTGTCCTTTTGGTATGTTTGATAACCATGGTTTAAAATGGCAGCTGGAAAAATCAATAAAACTATTAACATCTACAGATTTAAAATATGTCCGACTCTTAATTACACCATTATCTATAAAAATATCTAAATCTAAAAAGTTAATATTTGAGGGGCTAATGACATGGGTCAGCTTAATATTCCACATATTATTGTTAAGAGAATCAATAAAATCTAGTAAAGATTTGGAACTGCCTCTCCATATAATAAAAATATCATCTATATATCTTTTATAGAGGACCAGACTTGCCCCTATGTCCAACCTAGAAAAAACATATTTTTCTTCCCAAAATGACATAAAAAGGTTGGCATAACTCGGGGCAAATCTGGTCCCCATGGCAGTTCCCTTGGTTTGAAGGTAAAAGTCATTTTCAAACCAAAAAAAATTGTTTTTAAGAATCATATTAAGAATCATATTGATCCCCTGCACAATAAAATCGATTTGTGTTTCTATAAAATTACCAGATTTATTTAAAAAATGTCTAGTAGCCTCACACCCTACCCCATGTTCAATATTAGTGTAGAGGCTACTGACATCACAAGTAGCCATTATAAAGGAATCTTCCCATTTAAAATTATTTAAAATTTGTAAAAGGCTAATAGTATCTTTTAGATATGCCGGACATTTGGGGACTAAGTCTTGTAAAAAATGATCTATATACTGGGAGAGCGGTGATAAGAGAGATCCACTTCCAGATACAATTGGTCTCCCTGGTGGATTAACAGGATCTTTATGCATCTTAGGTAAAACATAGATCACCGGAATTCTAGGGAATTTGACGTCTAAAAACTCGTATTCCTTCTTAGTTAAAATACCCTCATTAAAACCTTTATCTAAAAAATGTTTATAAGTGGTTTTAATTTTTTCTAAAGGATTATTGCCGAGTTTAATATAGGTGTCCGAATCTTCCAATTGTTTATGAATTTCCTTTAGATAATCTTCTTTTTTCCAGATCACTACCCCTCCCCCTTTATCCGCAGGTTTTACCACTATTGTTTTGTCCTTCTTGATATCTTGAAGGGCCATGACTTCCTTTCTAGTTAAATTATCTGGCTTATTTCCTCTCGTTTTAATTTCTCTTAAATCTTTGAGGCATAATTTTTCGAAAATTTTCATATGGTCAGTTTTAAGATGGCTAGGATAAAACTTAGATTTTTTCTTAAAATCTGTGTGTTTAAAAAGATTGTCATCTAGTTTATCATTTTTTTCTTTATTCCCCTCAAATTTATTAAAAAACTTCTTCAAACATAATTTTCTAAAAAAACGATGAATATCTAAAAACGTTTCAAATTTATCTATTTCACACGCAGGGGCATATTTAAAGCCCTTGCCTAAAACTTGTTCATGAATCAGTGTCAAACATTTATCAGATAAATTAAAAATCCTTATTTTCTGTTCATTCTTTATGAGTGCTATCTCCTCAATATCCTTTCCTCTTTTCTCCTTTTGTTTATTTTTTTGAATTCTGGTACCTCCTCTTCTATTTCTCTTATCCTTTTTACTGGGGTCTGTATTTTCTTCCTTCTGTCTGAAAGTCTTGACATTGTTACCCCTAAAAAAGATTCTTCCTCTTCTATATTTTTTAATCTCTCAAAACGATTTGATAACGGAATAGTTGGTATTTCTTTTCTTATTATTTTATTATTTTCTCTATTTTGAAAATTTTGTTTCCTAGTTTTTACTTCCGTCCAATCGTTAGTTCGTTTTTTTCCTTTTTTTGATATTATAGGACTTTCCCTATTTTGGGATGGATTATGTTGTGGTAAAACATTTTTATCATATTTCATAAATCCTGTTCTTCTCCCTTTATTTTCTGTTTTAGATACATAAATGTTATCTCTCTTTTTAGGCCTTATGTTGCCACTCCTATAATCCTCCTTATCTCTCATTAGTTTCCTTTTTTTGGTTTCTATTACTAATTTTTCTATATTTGAAATTTTTAACCATTTCACCAATTATACTTTCTAATTCATCCATCCCAAAAAAGGGTTCTAGTTGCGTTTGAATTTTTCCAATATTTTCATCCAATTCTAGAAGCATAATGGTTCTCTGTTCTATAATTATTCCCATTGTATGTTTGGTAAATGACTCCATAGCGCCATTCCAAATATTCATAAAATTCTTATTCTCTTGTTCAAAAGTGGGTAATTTATAAAATCTTAAACCTCGTGGGGAAATCTGTAAACTGATATATTTCTCCAGTGTGAAGATTTCCCACTTTATTTTCATTTCTTTTATTAGTAATTTTTCAAGTTCATAACAAATAGTTTCTAAATTGTTAATTTTAAGCGTTTCTTTTTTATTTTCAAATTCTAATTCAAACTTACTTTCCATATTACTATGCCAACTTTTTCGTAGTTTGGAAATAGACATATTGAATTAACACCAAATATAAATGAGTGAAAGAATAAATACAGTAAAATAAGTGTATATATGGTGAAAAAAACAATATAGGACAAAGTGCTACAATCACCAGCAATGTGGGTCACTCCACCTCACATAAATAAATGGTTAAAACAGTAAAAAATGGTGAGAGCACAGAGAAACAATAATTACCCTTATATTCAATATAAAACCTGTAAAAACACAATGGGAAAAACAGGCATAGGGTAATAACGTACAAATAATATATGAATGAGTAAATACTTGAATAAACTCACATATTCATGAGCCACTTAATATGGAAGCTGGCTCAGACTAGGAACATTGAATGGATTAGTGAGGTGGTCGTTGTAATCCAACTGCTTAATTGCTTGCTCCTTCTTGCTTTACAAAATCCAGGATGCAGGATCTTTAATGAAAACCTTTATTCGGTATAGCAGCAAAAAAAGACAGCAGCAGTAAAAATTAAAATTCAGCAATTCCACCTCTGCACACTAACGCGTTTCAGCCAAAGCCTTTATCAAAGTGTGAGTCCATTCAGTCAGTTCCATTTTTAAATAGGCAAATTTTCGCGCCTTTTTTCGGAAATAAGCTCCTCCCCCTTTTTTTTTTTTTTGTTGCAACTTTATTGGGCATCCTAGCATCCTTAACGATCTCAATTTACTTCCATGTTCATTGAAGAAAAGGAACAGCGAACTAGTCCATTCACTTAAACAGTCTTTCATGTTGCAATAATCAGAGTCCTATTGGCAACATACTTCATACATATTGTCAATAACATTAAAACAAATATTATAGTCAGATATTCTTATTGCAATACGTAGAATATTAGCAACAGTTAAACTCTCTCTTTCTCAAAAAAAGGATTAAAAAAAGGTAAAAGAGAGGCAAAAGAAGAGGGAATAAATTTAAAAGGGAAATAAAAGATCAAAATAGAAAAATCTTCTTATTCACATTTAAAGGTATATCGGGAGAATGCATCATACTTAAAATACACTTATTATAATCAATATTTATAAAATATTAATCAGTATTACTAAAATTAGAATTAAAAAATATCTTATTAATATAAAACAACCTAAAATAATCTCCAATAGATTTAATAAATAATTATAGTTAAATATAAGTAATGATAATATATATATTTAATCAATACCATTATAT
>OW240914.1:248364244-248392109 GCA_933207985.1 Pelobates cultripes
GATCAGATGTAGGTTAAATATGTTCCTTTAAATGTGTAACTGTGGTGGGATTCCAGCATGGTCAAAATTTAGTAGGCCGAAATCTCCACATGGCATATGCTAATTAGTATCTGATTACAAACAGTTGGATGAGTCATCAGTGTACTGAGCATGTACGGAAGTGGAAAGCACTTTCCTTTGTCTCAGATGAACCATGTGGTCTGCCCATATAAGGTGATCCTGAATATCCTGTGTGCTGATTGGTCTGAGGAATATAGGAGGGGGTATACTGTATGGGAGGGGATATGCTGCTAACAAAAAGCCTCTGCACCATGCTTTCTGTCTCTCAGATATTTTTGGAACAGGAGTTCATCTGGGACCCGGTGTGTAAATAAAAGACCTGTTACTTCCTGAATAGACTTGTGTCCATCTCTCTATGTGTGGCTTCTGCAGTGTTTTCCGGTAACATAACCACGATATTCCACCCATAATCCTCATATATAAAATTAATTATTCCCATGATTCCATCAGAAACAGGTTAAATGTGTTCCTTGGCATGTGTAAACATGATATTCCACCCATAATCCCCATATAGAAAAATAATTGTGGACTAAAAGTGGTAAACGAAGTAAGTGTCAAAAGCGAAATTGTTGGGAAATCACAAAACACTTTTTTTACACATATCTGGCACTTACTAGTGACCTCTTTACAAGCTCTTTTGAACTTCATAGAGGACTACCAGGCACTTTTTACGTTTACCACATTATAAAGCATTGCTCATTTGACACTTAAACATGGAAAACGGTGTTTGAATTTTTTTGGCACTTACATTGTTTACCACTTTTAGTCTTCAATCATATCTATGATTCCATCAGAAACACGTCAAATATGTTCCTTGGCATGTTTAACCATGACTTTCCAGTCATAATCCCCATATAGAAAAATAATTATTCCCATGGTTCAATCAGAAACAGGTTAAATAAGTTCCTTGGCATGTATAAACATGATATTCCACCCATAATCCCCATGTAGAATAATAATTATACCCATGATTCCATCAGACACACATTAACTATACTCCTTGTGTCACGGTTCTCAACGTGACATCCAGATGTGGTCGCCCCAGAAGTGCCCAACAGGGGATATAAAATCTGGACTCTTTCTGCCTTAGTCCTGCTGTCTTGCCTCTGGGCCACACTTCTGTTTTTGTTTCTGCCTATGTTTAGCCTGTCTTGTCTGCAACACTAGGGGGCTGGACTTTACCTGTGGCTGCTCCTGTCTCTCTATGTCCACCTGAGGCAGATAGCTTATTAGCAAGGTATTTAAACCTGCCTCTCCATGAGAACATTGTCAGTTCTTTGATTCGGGTGATTGTGTGTTGTTCCTGTTTTGTCTCCTGATACTTGTTCTCCAGATTGACCCCGGCTCCTGACCTTGGTGTTTCTCCTTGTTTATCCTGACCTCTGGACTTCACCTGTGGCTGCTCCTGTCTAGGGGGGACTAGCGGGCTGGACTTTACCTGTGGCTGCTCCTGTCTCTCTATGTCCACCTGAGGCAGATAGCTCATTAGCAAGGTATTTAAACCTGCATCTCCATGAGAACATTGTCAGTTCTTTGATTCTGGTGATCGTGTTTTGTCTCCTACTTGTTCTTCAGATTGACCCTGGCTCCTGACCTTGGCTTTCCTCTTTGTTTATCCTGACTTCTGACTTTGGCTTATCCTTGATGATCCTTCTGCTTGTGTCTGTCCTGCAAATTTGAGCACCACAGATAGGTCCCTCATTATTTTACTTTAGGGCCCCCACCCACCGCTCAGGGGTGTGGACCAGGGGGGAGGACATTAGGTTCCCCCCCTTATTGGTATTTAGGGCCCCCACTCACCGCTCAGGGGTGGGGGCCGTGGGGAGAACAACCTCATCACCTTGGACTGTGTGTATCTGCAAGGGTGAGCACAACTGGACTCCCACCTCAGGTAAGACCCTGACACCTTGGCATGTGTAAACATGGTATTCCACCCATAAACCCCATACAGAAAAATAATTATACCCATGATTCCATCATAAACATGTTATAATATATACTCCTTGGCATTTGTAGCCTTGATGTTTCACCCATAATACCCATGTATAAAAGTAATGATACCCATAGTCTTATCATAAACAGGTTAGTATGTTCCTTGGCATGTGTACCCAAAATGTTTCACCCATAAGCCCCATGTTTAAAACATCTAGGTTTCTATCAAAGCAGGTAAACTGTGGTGCTTTGCACATACATGTAACGGACCGTTTTGCACACAAGGGGTAAAAACCGTTTAGGCGACCGTCCCCCTTTCCAGAGATGCAGGCACAGCTATTGTAGAACACCAAACTCATGAACCGCCACTAAAGGAATGCTCCAAACTCCCGAACGGCATCCAATATAGCACTCCAAACACACGAACTGGAACCATACGATTCGTTGCTAGCAGACGAATAGGAAAAGCATCCAAGCGGCTTAAACTCCTAGCAATCAGTCTCTATCAGCATACAGTAAATCCCCCCAAAGACGAGACAAGGCTTCCGTGTTGAGGGTCAAGCAGTGGTCTGTTTAATGAGGGCTACCTGCCCAGTATTTATGCAGGTCTCCCACCTTGTGGACACTCCCCTAGGGGGCCAAATGGGAGACTGTGACTAAAGACAGACAATCAGCCAAACAGGACACACAGTCACATTATATTACCACAATGCATCCTGGCTTCCTCCCCTCTGCCTTAGAGATAATTGAGATGTAATTCAATTATCTCCCAAGACAAAGGCAAATCGCCATTATGCACATGGGGATACTAAAACAGGAATTACTGTTAAAATACACTATGTAAGACACATAACATTAAAAGCATAGATTTAACATATCCCCAGATAGCTCAGGTCTGAGAGAATATTATTAAGCGAATGGCGCTCAGACCACACGAATACAGTGTAATTGCCAAGGAGCCAACGTCTTTATACAGTCAGTTCTATGCGAATGAGCTCCATGGGATTCCTATCTGGGGTATAACACATTCAAGCAAAACTACTGAACACCGGGCTGTTCGTGCACTTTCACCGACCAAGAAGGGAGGTCGGCGGCTTCAGCGGTGTTCGCGCAAAACTGTGTCGGATTTCAGTTCCATGAATTAAGCGTCGAACACCGCTGTGCATTCGCATGTTTAAAATGGCTGTGACCTCGTGTTCATGATACGAATGGCAGCCACCCAGCATTCGTTAATTAAGCTGCAGTTAACCGCAGCTACAGGGAGGCTAATTGCCAGCACACTCCAGCTCCCAGGTGGTCCAGTCATTTGTGCGGTTGTTCGGTAGATTGAATCTACCGAACACCAGGCAGAAAAGAACGAATAAATCTTTTCTGCAGGTAAAAATATGTCTTTTAACAGGGGGCCATAGTCCAAAGGCAGCAGGTGAGCAACCAGGCTTCTCCAATGCAATGTGGCGAGATTGGTCTCGTCACAATACATATACTATATTAAATCAGTAATCTAGTTCTACAAGTGTATTGACCCATTTTTGTCAATTTTTAGTAGTTAAAGTTTGCAACTTAGAACATATAATATTTTGAGTTGCATCAGAGTCATTACCAAGTAGGTATGTGTGTGAAAAGTATACTGACACCTAATGAAAGTACTGAGCATTGCAGCCAATCATCCTATCATCCCAATATTCTGTTTAGTATGTCCCGGTGGGTCAGTAAGGACATTTTTGTAATACATACACCATTTTTGCCTTCTATTAAAGAATAACATCTTCTTGGGTGCACATTTTTAATATAATGTGCTGAGCATATATGGGTTTTGTAGATGTACATGAAAAAAATTGTGAAAGCTTATGGAGCCATAAGCAACTGTAAACCCTAATTTCCTTTATCATTGCAATAAACTAATGACTAAAATAATGTCCCCAGATCTATTTACAGATCATGTTTCATGTTAAAAAGATGATGTGAGGCAACTCTTAAAATGTAACTTTTCATAGTTGATTTTGTTCTTTGTGTGAATTCTACAGTCAATAACATTTAACAGAAATGTTAAAGGATCACTATAGTGTCAGGAAAACAGTGGTTTCTTGACACTATAGTGCCCCCACCCTCAGGGCCCCCCTCCCATGGTGCTGAAGGGGTTAAAACCCCTTCAGCAGCTTACCTTATTCTAGCGCCAGGCTCCCTCGGCGCTGGTGACCTCTCCTCCCCTGCCGACGTCAGCTCCCCCGTCTGATGTCAGCGGAGCCAAATGCGCATGCGCGGCAAGTGTCTATAGGAAAGCATTTCTCAATGCTTTCCTATGGATGCTCTTCGCGATGGAGGCATAATATACCTCCAGCGTCGCAGACGCGCCTCTAGTGGCTGTCCAGAAGACAGCCACTAGAGGCTGGCTTAACCCCAAATGTAAACATAGCAGTTTCTCTGAAACTACTATGTTTGCATCTGAAGGGTTAAAACCTGATGGACCTGGCAATCAGACCATTTCATTGAGCTGAGGTGGTCTGGGTGACTATAATGTCCCTTTAAAACACAGCTACATGGGGGCGGAGCCTAACCGCCGAGCTGGAAGGACGCGTTGAACACCAGCTCCTGCCTGAACGCAACAAAAACAAGGGTAAATACCCCGAAAATCGGTGCGTCCACCAGCTGGAGGGTATGAGACAGAGTGGGGACACCCAGGAGCACAAAATGATACCAAACTCGAGTACCCCACAGCCCGGAAACCCACAAAAAGCACCTGAGGCCTACCAGCGACTGAGCCGGGGAGAGGCGGCCGCTCTCCTCGAAGACACAGCCGCGCATAGAACCCTCGGCGCACCCGCCTCCCTCCCCCCCCCACCAGGACCGGCGGGGGTCATCCCGGTCCACACTAGACACCAGGGCTGCCAACTGACACAGCCTACCAAGCCTGTACCAATACCTCACAGAGACAGCTCCTCACATGGCGAGTCCAAGATGGCAGCTGGCGGCAAGAGGCACACGGCAGGCACACAAGCGAAGTTGGCGAACATAGTACCAATAAAACCTACTGGAGGCCCACAGGAACCTCTTGAAAAACGGCTAGATGAGCTCTTTCATGCCTTCTGGCTGAAGCTCGAACATAGACAAGCTCTGACCGCAGAGAAAAGCAGAGAAGATGGAGCACAGAGGCTCCAGCTCTGCACAGCTATGCTGTCCACAGCCTGCTCAGCAAACCCTGGGAGGAAAGCCCGCCAAACCACAGCCCGTCCACGTCCTGTGAAACGCAGTACCTACTCGCCTAAACAGAAAACTAAACGGAGGACACACTGGATACAAGCTACACGCCACCGGCGGGAACAACCTTGCCCTCAAACCAAGCATACTGCCAGCTGGGACACCGCTCGCGGAACTAAGAGGGACCGAAGAGCTGGGAACTACACAGGTGCCCTCGCAGAGGCCTGGGGCCAATGGGGTAGAATAATACAGCGCGACACCTCACCGACACCCGCACAATGCATACCCCGGATCACCACGAAACTCCCACATGGACCGAAGCCGGTCTCACCCAAGCTCTCACTCAAGCCTCCACCAACGCCAAGCACAAAAGCTACGAAGAGCCCTCTCCCAAACCCACGCAGAGTGTCAAAGAGACTCGGAGCTCCGACAAGCGGATGGGGGAGACCGGGGCAGAAGCCCCCTTTTACACACTATAAATGGTTACCGGGACTGTTTCTGACTGGTGTGGGCTGAATGGAGAGCAATTCACAACCTACAACATCTCGGCACCAGGACATTGGCACCATCCTTCTCTTGACCTCGAAGACCTCGTAAGAGGGACATGTTCATTTTTATTTTTTTTATTTTTTTTGTGTGTGTGTGTTTTTTGCAGTTTCATTCTTGGGTTATTTTAATGGCTCCTATGACGTACAAAACGAGAAGTAGTAGTTCTTCTGTTTCACATACCTATCTAACCATCGTCATGCCTGAAAGAATATGCACACAGATAGCATGTTTAGCCTGTATAGCATTATTACACACCTATATGCATACAACATCTTTAAACCCCAGCACAGCTCCATATGTTACACAATCTATTGTTGTCTACGCTAACAGAAAACCCGCACGCTACTCATCTAGCTATTAACTTAAACTAAACTACAAACACTAAACTACAAACACATTTCAATCTTTACCTTCAATTATCACTCACATGTCTAGCAAGTACATACAGTTAGACACGCAATTCCAGCTAGGACTCGACATGATTATTTTATCTAGCATGTTTCCTGATACGCCTGTTTGTAATATGCTATAACTCGTGTACTAAAAACAAAAAAAAGTGCAGTATACCACAATGACGCTAAAAGACACATTGTTACCCTGTCTCTAAAGCTTTGTGATAATGCTGAAATGTATATTTAACACTGCACTGAAAAATAAAGAATTAAAAAAAAAAATAAAACACAGCTACATACAGAATTTTTTTTTATATGAATAAGGATATCATTAGTTGCATTTATGAAGAGGCAGAAATAGGCATGCAAGTAACTAGAGAAAATGTTAATTAAAACATAATATATGTTTAATATATATTTAGATCCCATTTAAACTTTAAAATGTATCACAATGCTCAGTCAGTTGGATTAACACACACTCCTTACACGTCATGAAAACCTTCTTGGTCAAAGAAGGGAGTGCCCACCCACATTTAAAGAAAATCATGCTGCAATACATCACGAGTTAGACAGCTACTATATGCATGCTGCTGGATTATTTCTTCTCAACTGCATGGCTCGAAGCTTCGCTGCTCTGAACGTATTTGTATTGGCTGTATTGGTGCTTCCTACAATTCTCTGTTTTCTTGGAGGATCATGAATATTGTAAAGCTTTTCATTCTGACTTTTATTGAAGGTAATGCATTATTTTTCAGGTTTAGATCATAGTTGTATTACTGTATTCTATTTTAGTCAAATACATCTATAAATAGATGCCCTCGCACTGCCTGCCCGGAGTATTGCTGTAAAGGCTTATTTTTGGGACATAACATCACTACTAGCAGTCTTCAGAATTTATGTTAAGGCAAATGTTTACTTGTGTGTGAAATGAACAATTTAGAACTTTTTTAATAATTCGGATTACATTTTTTTTTTTTATCAGTTTCCTACATATTTGTGCATGGAGCAGTAATTGGAGCTAATCAAAATGATATTTTCAACAAAGGCACACGTGATTTTGCTGGTGTTGGTGAAAGTTTCCTATATAATGAAAAAAAAGTTTTTTCTACTGGGAATCACATTCTTGCATTTCCAAGAGGTAAGTAAAATATATAAACCCAATTTGCTAGTTGAAGTATAAGACAATATGACTCATACATATGATTGTTGATTGTAACATGACTTTATTTAGTATTTTATATGCAGTTGATTCATAACTTTTCCTGGATATCTACAGTAATCACAGCAAGTTACCTAAGTGGTTCATTAACAAGTTATAGTTATTCTTTTAAGGGAACCTATAGTCCCTGAAAGTAATAATTATTGGGGACTCTACATCCTTAGCACGTGAAATATACTTGTTTCCAGTGTCAAGACTATGCCATTGCAGCTACTCACCTCCTTCTTCCTCAGATTGGACATTATCTTGTCCAATCCAATGCTTCTCATGGAGAACAGTGGGGAAGAGAAGCACATGTACGTCAAGCACCACACTCCTTTATTCAAATTAATCCAATGCTTTCCTATGATCAGCATTTGATTACATTTAATGTCAAAGGTCATTGTAGTGGAAGTACCCTTTAGTGCCTGTCAGGACCTTTACACTGCAGGACCAAAACTAAAGGGACTCTGCACCAAGACCACTATAATTTGCGTGCCATCAGGGCCGGTGCAAGGATTCCTGCCGCCCTAGGCAAAGATCTATTTTGCCGCCCCCTCATGAATACATTTTGTCAGGGGTTTATTCACTAAACTCTCAATTTCAGTGAATTGAAAACCAAATTGCAACAGCTGAACTGTGACTGTAGCTGAGTTGGAGATTATTCTAAATCAGTTACTTTGGCCTAAATTTGCCATTTGGTTTCCAATTCGGTCTGATCAGCTGTCCCTTTCCTCCAAAGTGCACATTCTATGATAAACAATCTATCTTTCTCATTAGAGTTTATCACTATCATTACAGGGAGTGCAGAATTATTAGGCAAGTTGTATTTTTGAGGATTAATTTTATTATTGAACAACAACCATGTTCTCAATGAACCCAAAAAACTCATTAATATCAAAGCTGAAAAGTTTTGGAAGTAGTTTTTAGTTTGTTTTTAGTTATAGCTATGTTAGGGGGATATCTGTGTGTGCAGGTGAATATTACTGTGCATAATTATTAGGCAACTTAACAAAAAACAAATATATACCCATTTCAATTATTTATTATTACCAGTGAAACCAATATAACATCTCAACATTCACAAATATACATTTCTGACATTCAAAAACAAAACAAAAACAAATCAGTGACCAATATAGCCACCTTTCTTTGCAAGGACACTCAAAAGCCTGCCATCCATGGATTCTGTCAGTGTTTTGATCTGTTCACCATCAACATTGCGTGCAGCAGCAACCACAGCCTCCCAGACACTGTTCAGAGAGGTGTACTGTTTTCCCTCCTTGTAAATCTCACATTTGATGATGGACCACAGGTTCTCAATGGGGTTCAGATCAGGTGAACAAGGAGGCCATGTCATTAGATTTTCTTCTTTTATACCCTTTCTTGCCAGCCACGCTGTGGAGTACTTGGACGCGTGTGATGGAGCATTGTCCTGCATGAAAATCATGTTTTTCTTGAAGGATGCAGACCTCTTCCTGTACCACTGCTTGAAGAAGGTGTCTTCCAGGAACTGGCAGTAGGACTGGGAGTTGAGCTTGACTCCATCCTCAACCCGAAAAGGCCCCACAAGCTCATCTTTGATGATACCAGCCCAAACCAGTACTCCACCTCCACCTTGCTGGCGTCTGAGTCGGACTGGAGCTCTCTGCCCTTTACCAATCCAGCCACGGGCCCATCCATCTGGCCCATCAAGACTCACTCTCATTTCATCAGTCCATAAAACCTTAGAAAAATCAGTCTTGAGATATTTCTTGGCCCAGTCTTGACGTTTCAGCTTGTGTGTCTTGTTCAGTGGTGGTCGTCTTTCAGCCTTTCTTACCTTGGCCATGTCTCTGAGTATTGCACACCTTGTGCTTTTGGGCACTCCAGTGATGTTGCAGCTCTGAAATATGGCCAAACTGGTGGCAAGTGGCATCGTGGCAGCTGCACGCTTGACTTTTCTCAGTTCATGGGCAGTTATTTTGCGCCTTGGTTTTTCCACACGCTTCTTGCGACCCTGTTGACTATTTTGAATGAAACGCTTGATTGTTCGATGATCACGCTTCAGAAGCTTTGCAATTTTAAGAGTGCTGCATCCCTCTGCAAGATATCTCACTATTTTTGACTTTTCTGAGCCTGTCAAGTCCTTCTTTTGACCCATTTTGCCAAAGGAAAGGAAGTTGCCTAATAATTATGCACACCTGATATAGGGTGTTGATGTCATTAGACCACACCCCTTCTCATTACAGAGATGCACATCACCTAATATGCTTAATTGGTAGTAGGCTTTCGAGCCTATACAGCTTGGAGTAAGACAACATGCATAAAGAGGATGATGTGGTCAAAATACTCATTTGCCTAATAATTCTGCACTCCCTGTATATTTATTTTCATTTTTTTCTTTTTCTTTCAACGCTTGCAGTCTCTATGTTCATGATTTCTCTGCTCATTCCATGCCACTGATTCTCTCAAGCCTGTTTCTCTTCATTCTGATGGGGTTATTCATTAAAGTGAGAATTATTGGGAATTTAATGTGAATTTCTAATTTTAAAAACAAAAAAAACTGAAACCTTCTCCAGATTTGGCTACTTTGACTTTCCATTTGAAATTCACTTTTGATTCATTTTGAAGTCCCAACAATTCTCAGTTTAGTGAATAAACCTGTCATTGTATTTTGTCCTCAACTCCTCAACTCTGTCTACATTAAGGAATGAGCCAAATGTACACGTTGTGATCAAAACAAAATGTAAACAAAACCTGGAATTTGCGCTATATGTCTGTTCAGGCATAATTCACCTCTTTCATATTATGTGCACCCACACTTATTATATAGCATTTTGTACAAGGGAAACAGGGCTTTCATTTAACATCAAATATTTAGGTAAACATAATTTAATAATGCTGTTTGCTTTTAATGCAATAAAATACACATATTTGTATTCGGCGATGTCTCACGTGTAAAACAGCACCCACTATGTATAGGTTTTATGGGGTTTTGAGAAGTTACAGGGTCAAATATAGCATGTTACATTTTTCAGTTTTTTCACATTGAAATTTGCCAGATTGGTTATGTTGCCTTTGAGACCGTATGGTAGCCCAGGAATGAGAATTACCCCCATGCAATAGTACACAACCCAAGGTACTGCAAATGGGGTTTGTCCAGTCTTTTTTTTTGCAAATTACAATTGCAAATAGTATGCCGTCATGGGGGTAATTTTCATTCCTGGGCTACCATACGGTCTCAAAGGCAACATAACCAATCTGTCGAATTTCAATGTGAAAAAACTGGAACACAAGCCTTATATTTGACTCTGTAACTCTTGAAAACACCATAAAACCTGTACATGAGGGGTACTGTTATACTCAGGAGACTTCGCTGAACACTAATATGTGTTTTTCCAAACAGTAAACCGTATCACAACAGTTATATCGTCTGTGTAAGTGCCATTTGGGTGTGAAAAATGCAAAAAATGTCACTGACGATATCATTGTTGTAATACATTTTACTGTTTTTTACCTGCCTGGGTAGTTGGACAGGTCCCGCAAATTGTAATTAATGAAATGACCTAATTATGTAAAATAATTACATAAATATATACGTAGAAGTGTGTGTATGTATATGTGTGTGTGTGTGTGTATATGTGTATATATATATATATATATATATATATATATGTGTGTGTATAATTTGATTTTAACCCTTTAGTGACGAGGCAGTTTTTCAATTTTCTTACAGTTGTGACCAGGGCTCTTTTTACATTTACAACTGCCAAAAAACACCCATGCTAAATAGTTTCTAAATTTTGTCCTGAGTTTTGAAATGCCCAATGTTAGCATGTTCTTAGCTTTTTTTGGAACGTTATAGGGCTATAAGCACAAGTAGCATTCTGCTATTTCCAAACCAATTTTTTTTTCAAAATTAAAGCAAGTTACATTGTAACACTGGTACCTGTCAGGAATCCCAGAATAACCCTTCACATGTATATATTTTTTAAAAGAAGACAACCTAAGGTATTAAACCTGGGGTATTTTGAATATTTACATGCAGCCATTTTACCACCAATCTATGCCAAATTAAAAAAAATAAAATTGGTGATTTTTTTTTTTTGAGACACATAGCAATTTAAAAATATATGTACTGAGAACTTTAAGGGTTACTGCCAAAGAACACCTCAATATGTGTTCAGAATTATCTCCTGAGTACAGTGATACCACCCATGTACAGGTGTGTCGTGTTCTCTGGGAGCAAAAAGACCTTATTTGGAGGGTGCGCATTCCAGTTTCCAACTTGGAATTTTCACAGTAAGTCATCATGCACCCATGTCCTATTTGGGACATTTTTGAAGCCAGACAATATAATTTACCCCCATCACACCATATATTTTTGAAAAGTAGACACTGTGACAGATTCATCTATATTGCTGGTTCGTCTGTTTCCCTTTGTTCGCTGGATTGCCTGTTCGTATAACCCCGTTCGTGTAATTTGCAAAACTACCGATTGAAACTACCGAACGAACGACCACCCAGGAGAGGAGTGTGCTGCTGGTTAACCTCTTGGCCCCAATTAGAACGTTGTGGTTAACCGCAGACACCTCTCCATTCCATTCGCACAGGTGGTCGTCGTTCGCATGTCGACCACAAGGCAGCGGCCATTTTGGGACATACGAACGCATAGCGGTGTTCGGTACAAACTGTATGGAACTAAAAATGGACACTTAAACTACCGAACACCGCTGGAAGCTGCTGCCTACCTTCCATTTCGACAAGGCATGCGAACGTCGGTCGTTCGGGAGTTTTATTCATTCGTATGGACTTTTACCCCGACAGCCATCCCATGGAGTCATTCGTATACCGAAGGACTGGTGAAAGACTTTGACTCCATGGCGATTCGACTAGATACATCAGATCTGAGCGCTATTCGGTGAAAACAGGCACTCAGATCCAGGCTGTCTGGGGACATGTTACACGAACTATATGCATTCGGTATTTCTTCAGTTATGTATTTTAATGTATTTTTATTACTGTAAGTTAAAATGGCGATTGTCTCTACCTTGGGAGATAATTAGGTTTCTTCCTAATTATCTCCGGGGTAGAGAAGACGGATTTATGGGTAAGATGGGAAGGGCTATTATTGAAGCCACTGCGATTGGCTACTGTCCAATATGTTTTACAGTCTTCCACAAGGTCCCCTCGGGGAGTGTCCACCTTGTGGAGACCTGCATAAATACCAGGCAGGTAGCCCCCATTAAACAGATCTTCATTTGACCCTCAAGACGGAGCTTGGTCTCGTTTGTGGGGGGAATTATTACTGGGACAGCGCTTTCGTTATTTTTAGCTGTGGAAGGCGTTCGACTGTTTTGCTGATCGGGAGTTGCCGTGTTCGTGGACTTCGTTCGGGAGTTTGGCGGTCGGCTGGATTTAAACTGCATTTCTGGAGAAGGGGATTATTTACTAAACGGCGGCTTCATCTACCCGACGGTACGTGTCGTAACAGACACCCTAGGGTATTTCAAATGGTGGTATTTTAACACTTTCCATGCACTAATTCTACCACCAGCATTTGTCAAACTTTTGGATAGTCTTTTTTTGTGTTATTTTTCTCTCACATTGTATTTTAGGCATGGATTTTTAGTTCTGTTTATGTGTTACTGACAAAGAAACCCCCAATATGTGTTCAGCAACATCTCCTGAGTACAACAGTGCCCCCAATGTACAGGTTTTATGGGCTTTTCCAAACTTACAGGGGTCAAATGTAGGGCTTTCCCCTTTTCCATGTTTGCACATTGAAATTTGCCAGATTGGTTTGCTGGGCCTATGTTGCTATTCTATTTAAATATCACAAAGATTAAATATTATGTTTTTCAGTTTAACTCATGGATGGCATTGTGTCTCAGGGCTCTTTTGTTAACTGAAAACAATCTCGGAAACCTGTGATAATTAGATTGCCAGGTGAGCCCAATTTAAGGAAAAACTACTAAAGGAGGCTGTTCCACATTATTAAGCAGAGCTATTCGGCCACCACTAACCAATGCTCACAAGCAAAAACGGCTGCATTGGGCAGGAAAATACATGAAGACTAATTTTCATACAGTCCTGTTCACTGATGAGTGCTGTGCAACCCTGGATGGTCCAGATGGAAGGAGTAGTGGATGGTTGGTGGACGGCCACCCTGTTCCAACAAGGCTGCAACGCCAGCAAGGCGGTGGTGGAGTCATGTTTTGGGACAGAATCATGGGAAGAGAGCTGATCGGCCCCTTTAGGGTCCCCGAAGGTGTAAAGATGACCTCTGCAAAGTATGTGGAGTTTCTAACTGACCACTTTCTTCCCTGGTACAGAAGGAAGAACTATGCTTTAAGTAATAAAATCATCTTCATGCATGACAATACATCATCTCATGCTGCAAAGAATACCTCTGCATCAATGGCTGCTATGGGAATAAAAGGAGAGAAAGTCATGGTGTGTCCTCCATCCTCCCCTGACCTCAATCCTATTGAGAACCTTTGGAGCATCCTCAAGCAAAAGATCTATGAGGGTGGGAGGCAGTTTACATCCATACAGCAGCTCTGGGAGGCTATTCTGACATCTTGCAAACAAATTCAAGCAGAGAACCCGAACTATAAAGTTCGGGTTCGTACCGAACATTACGTTTTTCGGACACCGGACCTGAACACGGACATATGTTTGGGTTGGAGTTCAGTGTTCAGGGATTTAATGACGCGTTTTCAAAGGCTGCAGGGCAGCCAATCAACAAGCGTTTGACTCTTGTGCCCTTAGAAACCATCACAGCCATGCCTACTAATTACATGGCTGTGATTGGCCAATGCAGCATGTGACCCAGCCTCTATATATAAGCTGGAGTCACGTAGCGCCGCACGCACATGAGGTTTTATTAGTGTAGGGAGAGGATGCTGCCGCTGTGAGGGACAGCTTAGGAAATAATTCTGCAAACTAGTACATTAGTGGGGTGCACTTCATATCTGAGAGTCAAATAGAAGCTTCAAATACTGCGGTTACATCAGAGTTTTAAAAAGTAAAAAAAATTTTGGTGCTAAATAGTACATTAGTGGGATAGTACATTAGTGGGGTGCACTTCATATCTGAGAGTCAAATAGAAGCATCAAATACTGCTGTCACATTGCAATTTAAAATTTAAAAATTTTGGGGTGCTAAAAAGTACACATTAGTGGGGTGCACTTTATATCTGAGAGTCAAATAGAAGCATCTAATAGTGTGCTTACAGCGCAGTGGTAAACATTCTAATTGTTTTGCTGCTAATCTGCTAAATAGTACATAAATAGTACATGGGGCCTGCTCTTCATATCTGAGAGTCAAACAGAAGCATCTAATAGTGTGCTTACAGCGCAGTGGTAAACATTCTAATTGTTTTGCTGCTAATCTGCTAAATAGTACATAATTAGTACATGGGGCCTGCTCTTCATATCTGTGAGTCAAATAGAAGCGTCTAATAGTGCGCTTACAGAGAAATTGTAAACATTCTTATTTTCTGGGTGCTATTCTGCTAAATAGTACATTTTGGGGCCTGCTCTTCATATCTGAGGTGTCAAATAGAAGCGTCTAATAGTGTGCCTACAGAGCAATTGTAAAAATTCTTATTTTCTGGGTGCTAATCTGCTAAATAGTACATTTTAGGCGTGCTGTTCATATCTGAGAGTCAAACAGAAGTGTCAAATACTGCGGTTACAGAGCAATTGTAAACATTCTAATTGTTTTGCTGCTAAATAATACATTTTGGGGCATACACTTCATATCTGAGAGTCAAATAGAAGCGTCTAATAGTGCGCTTACTGCGCAGTTGTAAAAATTCGTATTTTCTGGGTGCTAAACTGCTAAATAGTACATTTTAGGCGTGCTATTCATATCTGAGAGTCAAATAGTGCGTTTACGGCACTCATCCTGTTCACTGATGACTGCCGTGCAACCCTGGATGGTCCAGATGGAAGGAGTAGTGGATGGTTGGAAAAATTCTTATTTTCTGGGTGCTAATTTGCTAAAAAGTTAATTTTGGGCGTGCTCTTCAAATCTGAGAGTCAAATAGAAGCATCAACTACTGCAGTTACAGAGCAATTGTAAACATTCTAATTGTTTTGCTGCTAAACTGCAAAATATAAATTTTGGGGCATGCACTTCATATCTGAGAGTCAAATCGAAGCGTCTAATAGTGTGTTTACTTCGCACTTTCAAAAATTATAATTTTTTGGGTGCTAAATAGTATAAATAGTATAAACTAAAAAAAAATAAAAAATTGGCTGTTGGCGGTTACATTGTCGCCTGACATAAAACATCTGTTAGTTTGGTGTGTGAACGCAAAGAATGAGAAGATCGTCAAATAAGGGATGTGGCCCTGGTCGTGGTGCTTCTGGTGTTGGTGGAATCCCTGTTGCAAGGAGAGGACGTGGTCGATCTGTGCCAGCTACATGCACAAGTGAAACATATTCCTCATGTGCGAGTACGTGACAGAACCTTCAGCGTTATTTGGTAGGCCCGAATACCACTCTAAGAATGGTGAGGCCAGAACAAGTACAGGCGATAGTAGATAGGATAGCTGACAGTGCCTCCAGTTCCTGCACATTGTCTCCCACCCGGTGCCCTGCTGAAGTTGGCACCTGCAGCCCATTGCCATCTGTCTATCACCTCACCCCCTTGCAAATCACCCAAGCAGTCTGAGCCACAAGACATGCAGCAGTCTCTCTTATGCTTTTTGATGACTCTGCTTGCGGGGTTTCCATGGGCCATCTACTTAGACCTGCCCCAGAAGTGGAATGGATTGAGTGCACTGATGCACAACCACTTACGTGTGAGTATGTGGACATGCAAGGACCACCGCAACACGTCTCTGATGACGAAACACAGGTGCCAACTGTAGTGGCTTTCGACAGTGTGCAGACCGGCAAGGAGGGCAGGGTTGAGGAGTGGGTGGAAGATGATGTGGAGGATGATGAGGTCCTAGACCCTACATGGAATGAAGGTCATGCGAGTGACGTGTCCAGTTTGGAGGAAGAGGCGGTGGTCGCACAGAGGAGCCAGTACAGCATAATCGGGAGCATGGTGCAAAAGCAGAGCGGCCGCCCCCTAGACGGTATGCCTGCTACTGCCCACTGCACCCAGGGACTGAGCACACCAAAGTCAGTTCCAAGGAGTTCCCTGGCGTGGCAATTCTTCAGACAATGTGCTGACGACAAGACACGAGTGGTTTGCATACTGTGCAGTCAGAGCCTGAAGCGAGGCATAAACATGCTAAACCTGAGCACAACCTGCATGACCAGGCATCTACATGCAAAGCATGAGCTGCAGTGAAGTAAGCACCTCAAAAACCAAGAAAGGTCTCAGGATCCTCCTGCTTCCTCTTCTGCTGCTGTCTCGGCCTCTTCCTCCACCTCTGGAGTCACAGTGGCACCTGCCAACTTGCAAACAGAGGATGTGGCAGCAACGCTACCACGTCCGCCACTGTCCCCAAGCATCTCCACACTGTCCCATGGAAGTGTTCAGCGGTCCATCTCCCAAACACTGGAGAGAAAGAGGAAGTACCCACCTAGCCACCCGCGATCCCTTGTCCTGAATGCCAGCATTTCAAAATTCATAGGCTTTGAAATGCTGTCATTCCGTCTGGTGGAGACGGACAGTTTTAAAAACCTGATGGCGGTGGCTGTCCCACAGTATGTGGTTCCCAGCTGCCACTATTTTTCCAGACGAGCCATCCCTTCCCTGCACAACTAATTGGCGGACAAAATCAGGTGTGCACTGCGCCACTCCATCAGTGGCAAGGTCCACATAACCACAGATACGTGGACCAGTAAGCACGGGCAGGGACGCTATATCTTCCTAACTGCACACTGGGTAAATGTAGTGGTGGCTGGGCCTGAGGCGCATAGCAGTTTGGCGCATGTCCTTCCACCACCAAGGATTGCATGGCATTTCTCTTTGCCTCCTCCTCCTACTCTGCTTCCTCCTCCTCTACCACCACCTCATCCGGGCAGCGTAACACCTTCACCACCAACTTCAGCACAGCCAGGGGGGAAACGACAGCAGGCTGTTTTAAAACTGATATATTTGGGGGAAAAACCCCACACCGCGCAGGAGCTGTGGACAGGCATGTTCCAATGAGTGGTTGTTGCCACTGAGCCTGGCGTGGTGGTGTGCGATAATAGGCGAAATCTCAGCAGCTCTCGGCCTAGCCGGTTTGCCGCACATCGCTTGCCTGGCTGAATTTGGTGGTGCAGAAATTCCTGAAAAACTACCCAGATATATCAGAGCTGCTGCAGAAAGTGCGGGCCGTCTGTGCGAGCTTTTGGCATTCTCACCCTGCTGCTGCTCATCTGTCTGTGCTGCAGCGTAACTTTGGCCTTCCTGCTCACCGCCTCATATGCGACGTGCCCACAAGGTGGAACTCTACCTTGCACATGCATGAGAGACTGTGCGAGCAGCAGCAGGCGATAGTGGAGTTTCAAATGCAGCATGCAGGGGTCAGTCACTCTGCGGAACAGCACCACTTCAGCACCAATGAGTGGGCCTACATGCGAGACCTGTGTGCCATTTTGCACTGTTTCGAGTACTCCACCAACATGGCCAATGCCGATGATGTCGTTCTCAGCCTTACTATCCAGCTTCTATGTCTCCTTGAAAAAACGCTGCGGGCAATGATGGAAGAAGATGTGGCACAGGAGGAAGAGGAGGAGGAAGAGGGGTCATTTCCATGGTTATCAGGCCAGTCATTCACAAGTGGCTTGGAGGGTGGGTTCCTGCACCAGCTTAGGCCACGTACACAATTGTCCAGCCATGGCACAGTTCTGGAGGATGAGGAGGTGGATGATGAGGATGAGCAGGAGGAGGAACAACCGTGTTCACAGATGGGTGGCACCCAACGCAGCTCGTGGGCCTCACTGGAGCGTGACTGGCGGGATACGGAGGACGCAGACGATACACCTCCCACAGAGGACAGCTTGTCCTTTCCTCTGGGCAGCCTGGCACACATGAGTGACTACATGCTGCAGTGCCTGCGCAACGACTGCCGAAATGCCCACATTCTAACTTGTGCTGATTACTGGGGGGCCACCCTGCTGAATCCCTGTTACAAAGACAACGTGCCATCCTTAATTCCCTCACTGGAGCGTGATCGGAAGATGCGCGACTACAATCGCACGCTGGTAAACACGTTGCTGAGGGCATTCTCAACTGACACCGGGGGCTCAGTGGAAGCACAAGGCAAAGGCAGAGGAGGAGGAAGAGGTCGCCAAAGCAGCTGGGGCACTGCCAGCACCTCAGAAGGCAGGGTTAGCATGGCCAAATGTGGAAAAGCTTTGTCAGCACGCCACAACAACCAGCACCACCAGCTGATATGGAACGTCTAGCAGGAGGTAGCATTTCAGCAACATGGTGGAACCGTACGTGTGCACACGCCTACACGTACTGACTGATGGGTCTGCCCCATTCAACTTCTGGGTCTCCAAATTGGGCACATGGCTGAGCTTGCCCTTTATGCCTTGGAGGTGCTGGCCTGCCCTGCAGCCAGTGTATTGTCTGAATGTGTGTTTAGCACGGCAGGGGGCGTTATCACAGACAAGCGCAGCCGCCTGTCCACAGCCAACGTGGACAAGCTCACGTTTATTAAAATGAACCAGACATGGATCCCACCAGACTTGTCTGTACCTTGTGCAGAATAGACATTTATACCGGCCTCACCCAGCCATTGTTATACTCAAGTGCACTTATTCTTGGTTTTCTTTTTTTATATGTCTCAATATTTTGGGGGCTACCCCCGCCACGGTGTATACTCAAATATATTTCAGAGCTGCTGCAGAAAGTGCGGGCCGTCTATGCGACCCTGCTGCTGCTCGCCTGTCTGCACTGCAGAGTAACTTCGGCCTTCCCGTTCACCGCCTCATGAGACTGTGCGAGCAGCAGCAGGCGATAGTGGAGTTTCAAGTGCAGCACGCACGGGTCAGTCGCTCTGCGGAACAGTTTTCTTTTTTTATATGTCCCAATATTTTGGGGACTACCCCAATTAAAAAAAATATATATATCTATATATATAAATAACAGTGTTGGCTACCTCCTCCTCCTCCACCTCTGCTTCCACCTACACCGCCACGGTCACCGCCTCCTCAACTTATGGGTCACTTAGTATAAACTATGCACACAATAGCAGAGGCTTGAGAATGCCTTTTCCTCCATGCATCAGGAGTTGAGCATTTCTCCATGCATCAGGACTGCAAGAAATGCACCGCAGGCCGCAAATGTTTCTTTTTTATATGTCCCAATATTTTGGGGACTACCCCAATAAAAAAAACAAAAAACAAAACCAAAATTATTATTTTATAGATGGACATTTGATATACTAATTTAATATCAATATATCAGTGGATGGTTTTTATAAATATTGTCTTATTATTGAAGTATTAATTGCACATGAATTAAGCACTTTTTGCACTTTACGGCATGGTAGTAGCACTTTTTGCATTTTTTTTTACAATTCACATGAATTTATGGCACTTTAATTATAATAGATATACACTCCAGTATAAGTTTTTGTACTGGTCTTCTCCACAGCACTTTATAATGTTTACATTGGCACTTTAGGTAAGTTAGGCTTACTTAGGTGCCAACCTAATATTATTATTTAATAGATTAAGCATCTATATTTCATAGTGCACTTTAAGTACACAAATGTATCATTATATACCTCTGTACACTTTATCTTCCATTTAATATTTTTATTTGCATGTGTGTTTTAGACTAGTTAAGTGGTGCTCGTATTTTACTTAAGATTGCTGGTTATAGAGCTGGGTTGCTATGGCAACCGGATATACAGGTAGTTCACCCACTAGTCACTTCCTTGTTTACACCCCATGTGACTTTAACGTTGTCGCGGCATATATATATAATATATCCATTTTTTAAAAAACTTTTATTAACTTTATTTTAACTTTTCCACCAGCAGGGGGACTGCCTGTCAGTTTTAGGCAGTCCCCTTGCTGGCAGTACTGTGAACTCCTATAAATTGGAGAGGGGGGACTCTCTGGGCTCAGTCCAGAGAGTCCCCCCAAAAAAGAAAAATCGCCAGCGGGGGAATGCGGCGATCGGTAAGTACATGTGGGAGGGGGGAGGGAGGGTAGGGGTTCATTTTTATTTTTTTCTTCTTAATTTCCTTTTTTTATTTATTTTTTTATACTATTACTGCCTTGACACCTCGAGGCACTCAGTAAACATTAGAGCATCTGATGCTCTTCCCTACACAACTGGGCGCCACGTGCGGCAAACCCGGAAGTGATCGATCCGGGGGGTGGGTGGGCGATCACTCAGGTCCCCGGCAGTGCAGGGGGGTATTACACGATGCCTCGATGTTGAGGCATCATGTAATACCATAGGATCATCTGGAAGCGATCCCGATCGTTTCCAGCGCTCAAAATAGCTGTGGACGTACCAGGTACGTCCGAGGTACTTAAAGGACCACTATAGGCACCCAGAACACTTCAGCTTAATGAAGTGGTCTGGAAGCCAGGTCCATCTAGGGTTAACCCTGCCTGCTGTAAACATAGCAGTTTCAGAGAAACTGCTATGTTTACATATGGGTTAATCCAGCCTCTAGTGGCTGTCTGACAGCCGCTAGAGGCGCTTCCGTGCTTCTTACTGTGATTTTTCACAGTGAGAAGACGCCCGCGTCCATAGTTAAGCATTGAGAAATGCTTTCCTATGTACTGACTGAATGCTGGCGCGGCTCTTGTCACGCATATTGTAACGGACCGTTTCTCTCACAAGAGGATAAAAACTGTTTAGGCGATAATCCCCTTTCCCATAGACCAGCAGCTACTGCAAGCACCAAACTCCCTTACTGCAAACTGTACGAATTCACCAACTCCCGAACTGGAAACACACGAACACTGGAATCAGCCGAACAGGAAAAGCATACAATCCGCTTACACTCCTGGCAGTCAGCATACAATCCAATTCCCCCCAAAAACGAGACGACACATCGGTTTGAGGGTCAAGCAGAATCTCAGGTGCTGGCACATCCAGCCTTGTTTTTATTACAGTTGTTGCAAATACAGGTCCGCCCACAGGGAGGTATAAAACAACCAATCACATCACAGTTACATCCCACATATTCCCTCCCCTTATCCTGAGAGGAAACTCAATTACACATACAGTTAAAACATACTTTCTACCCAACTTTTATAACTCTAAAACCATACATCACATTCACATAAAAATTACATATCCACAATCAATCCATTCAGGGGGACAACATATTAAAAAATGGCATGAATCAGACCAGGGGTTCAAAAGTTAGTAAAGTATCTTTTAAAAACCCCTGCCAGCATGGCTATCTGGTTCAAGCAGGTTTTACAGGGGACAATGGAGAAAGTAATCCAATTATCCAGAGATAGAGGCAGACTCCATTGAGCACATGGTTGCAAAAAGACATAAAACACTTTAAAATACATAAAGTCACCTTTTACACATAACACACAGACATTTCACATATCCCCAGATAGCTGGGATCTGAGTGCACATTATTAGATGAATGGCACTCAGATCACACAAATAAGCCTTTCTGCAGGGGAAATAAACGGTTTAACCTGAAGGGCCATAGTCCAAAGGGAGCAGGCGAGCAACCAGGCTTCTCCAGTTCACAGTGGCGAGGTTGGTTTCGCCACACATATGCATTCAGCCGATGATGTCGGAAGGAGGAGGAGAGTCCCCAGCGCCGAGGGAGCCCGGCGCTGGAGAAAGGTAGTATTATTAACCCCTTCTTCCCACTTCAGCCTGGTGGTTTTTTCCTGGCACGATAGTGGTCCTTTAAGGGTCATTTTTTGTCAGAAGTACCTGGTACGTCAGCGGTCGGGAAGGGGTTAAACTGTATTTTATATTTATTTTTTTCAGGCAGCAGGGGGAGTACCTGTCATTACAGGCACTCCCCTTGCTGGCATTGCTATGGACGGCTATGCCATCCATGTGATCGCAAGTGTGACAAACTGCCTTTTGTCACTGGATTTTTATATAACAAACTGCCCTTTGCCCCTGGCTTTTGGAGGAGCCTGATTGCCAGCTTCCTGCCCTGTGACTATGGCCCCTGGGAGATTGTGTCCTCTAAAAATATTATTTGGGCTTATGGGATTTTGAAACACTTTTTCTGCCCCTTGGATTGCATTGGAAAATGTGCCTTTTCCTGTCCCATTGTTCTCCAGCAGGGCATTGTCCCAGGGACACTGCCAGACCAGTTTAAACTGGCTGCTTTGTCCCTCCTCAATCTCTCATCAGCCCTTGCTAAACTTAAACCCCATGGCGATTTGACTGTGTTTGTGGGATCTGAGCGCTTTTCGGATATATTGAGCGTTCAGGTCCAGATGTGTGGGGGTTCTGTTCAGTATGATAGAAATTATGTATTTTGTGTATTTTTGCTGTTGTTGTGAATAGAGATATTTTCTGTATGCTGGAGATAATTGGCTTACCACACCCAAGCCATGCTTGCAGTCGGTCAACAAGGACTTCCATCTATCTTTTGAACCACTGGACCAATTTGTATGATTTTGACATATGTTTGTATTTGGAATATGCTGATTCTGAAAATGTGAATGTAATGTATACTTTTAAAGTTATGAATATTGTGTAAAACTGTATTTTCCTGCCTGTGATAATTACGTTAGCCCATTGTGTTCAGTAATTATATCACAGGCAGAGGGGAGGATTTTTCAGTAATGACTGGAATTGTCTGACTGTATTGTATTGTGTATGATTGGCTGTTCCACAAGACCATGTTGGTGGGAATTGTGTGTAACAACTTGCATAAAAGAAAGCCCTTTGCTGCCATTAAAACAGATCTTCTTGACCCTCAACACGTAGTCTTGTCTCGTGATTGGAGGGAACTGCTATAATCACACTGGGGATTGCTATGCTCTGCATACTCCCTTGAGCTTTAAATCACCAAGCTCTTCTAAGAGCTGTTCCTGATACGCTCTCCTGGAAGAAAGGTTTTCCCCACACAGTCCTGCATGCTGGAGGTTCATACAGGGTGGAAGGAAGAGGTCTTTCCCACACGGTCCTGGAGGACAGAAGCTGATCCAGGGTGGAAGGAAGACAGCGAGACTCCAGTTAAGCTACGGTGGTTGTGGAGTCTGCGGTGGTTGTGGTGTCCGGTGCGGTGCTTGTGGTCCTCGGCGCAAGCTAGGAAGAGTCCATCAATGGAAGGTATTTGGTCACAGTATGGGAGTTCCGTTACAGCAAGGACCACATGGCCCAGGTCAGGGACACCGAAAGACACACCGATGGAGAAAGTCAAGGAAACCAGAAATTAGGGAAGTCAAAACGAAGCCAAAGTCAAATACCAGAAAAACGCAATCAGGAACACACTCTTGGATAACTAGCTAGTGGGAACCACAACAGGGCACTGATAAAAAGGTAATTTGCATGAAGCCTGAACTGCAGCGGCCAGCGTTCCTAAGAACGTTGCACCTGCTGGGGACCGGAATGGAGGGAGACTGGGCAGCTGTCCGACAGGGCCATGGTAAGTCTAAAAAATCTCTGTCAGCGTGCCTGCTTAGTTTGTGTGCAGCCATGCCGACAGAGGGACCGGGAGTCGTGACAGTACCCCCCACTTGAAGACCACCCACTGGGTGGGCAGGACCAGGTTTAAGGGGAAACCTAGGTTTTGTGGCTTGCATGTACGCCTGAAGCAGAAAGCCAAGAACGATCGTCAGGCCGATAACCCTTCCAATCAACCAAATGCTGTAAAGACCCTCAACAAAACCTGGAGTCGATAATAGAGGAGACTTCGTACTCCTTTTGTCCATAAACAACCAAAGGAGGGGGAGGGAGAGAAGGGGTGGTATACCTGTTACAAATAAGAGGCTTAAATAGGGATACATGAAATGTATTTGGAATACGAAGAGAGGCGTGGAGAGCCAGGGAATAGGACACAGGAATAATCCTACAAATAATTCAAAATAAACCTGGGTGCAAACTTCATGCTAGGAACCTTGAGTTTAATATTACATGTGGAGAACCACACCCCATCACCGACCTGCTAAACAGGGTTTGCACCCCGCCTTTTATCAGCTTGTTGTTTGAATCGAGCCGCAGCTGTTTCTAAAGCTGTGTATGCCTTAGTCCAAGTCTCACGAATACATGTGAGATGGTCATCCAGAGGGGGAATAGCAGAGTCAGAGAACACCGCAGGGAGGATACTAGGACAACGAATGTTGTTAACAAAAATGGACTATGTCCAGATGAGTCATGGGTAGCATTATTTCTGGCGAATTCAGCCCACGATTACAAATCAGACCAGTTTTCCTAAGCGTCATTAATAAAACATCTCAAATATTGTTTTAATAATTGTTTGGCTTGTTCAGCAGCACCATTGGTTTGAGGATGGTATGAAAATGATAATTCTATACCCAACTGTTTAGAAAATGCTCTCCAAAATCGTGACACAAATTGGAAACCCCTGTCTGACACAATATTTAGCGGAATACCATGTAATCTGACTATTTCGCGTATAAATATATGAATCAGCTCTTTGGAAGATGGTATCATTTTGAGCAGAAGAAAGTGTGCCATTTTAGAAAAGCAGTCAACAATCATTAGGATGGTGTTATAGCCTTTAGAGATAGGGACTTCCACAATAAAGTCCATAGATAAGTGAGACCATGGGACACTGGGTATAGGAAGCGGTTGCAAAAACCCACAATGTAGTCTATGGGGAAACTTAGACAATGCACAGATAGTATATGCCTCCACATACTCTCTGATGTCCTTTCTAAAGGATGGCCACCAAAATTATCTAGAGACAGCAGACACTGTTTTATTAATGCATGAATGTCCAGCTGTCACATTATCGTGAAACAGTTAGTACCTCCTTTCTTTCCAGTAACGGAATAAACAACCTATCTAGAGGTTTATCACTAGGTGCCTGAGTCTGGGCTGCCATTATAGCACAAAGAAGTGGAGAAGACAAGGAAAGTGGAGGCAACGATACATTTAGGTGGTATAATGGGAGATGTCTGGATAGGGCATCAGCCTTAACGTTCTTAGGACCTGGTCTGTACGTGATGATAAAGGTAAATCGTGACAAGAACAACGACCATCTAGCTTGTCTAGAAGACAGCCTTTTAGCATCTCCAATGTATGCCAAGTTTTTGTGTTCAGGTATGATCAGGAGTGGATGCCTGGAACCATCTAAAAGATGTTTCCATTCTTTCAGAGCTAGGGTAATGGATAATAATTCACTGTTAGCAATATCATAGTTACGCTCCACTGGCGACCATTTTCTAGAAAAGAACCCACCAGAATGCAAAGGGGTATCCTGACTCTCCCTCTGAGAAAGCGCAGCCCCTACTCCTGTCTCAGAGGCGTCTGCCTCCATTATGAAGGGTTTGCTAGTGTCAGGGTGTACCAATATGTCAGCAAAAGCGAATAATTTCTCAAGTAGCTCAAAAGCTTCTTTAGCTTCTTTAGACCATATCTTACAGTTAACCCCTTACGTGTCTGTGGTGGACAGAACCTCGCCACAGGCTTTTGGAGGAGCCTGCTTGCCAGCCTCCTGCCCCAGGACTATGGTCCCTGCAATAGACCTAGCTAAATTACTTTAAAAAGACTAAAATTGGACACAAACTCCTGAACACCGCTGGACTTCCATCATCCCCTGCGTTTGGTTCTATACAATTTAGAAGAGCACTGTTCGGTGGAATTGTTCGTCTGGATGAGGGGAACAAGTTTCAGGGTAAGAACATTGACTATGTTCGGTAGTTTGTTCGTTTTTTAAACTACTGAACTAGACTAACCACAAGCCCTGATTCTCTGGAACTGTTTTGGGCATGGGACCATGCGTACGGTCTGTCAAATAAATAACTTCCAGGAAATTCCTGAACTGATCTAGGTGAATTTTGGATATGTTGGTCACCCAAATCGGGGCTATCAAGGGATGTAACATTTGTGGGGGTTTTGTGTGTTTAATTGTATTTTTGGGGTTTTATAAAAATGTGTGGTTTTTGTGTCTGGAGATAATTGAGTTTAGTTCAGTGCTTGACTCAATTATCTCCCAGGTACATAGGAGGGGGTAACCTATTATATATGGGAGTGTCCTGCATCTGAGAGCCAATGTAATTGTGTATTTGTTTATACTGTGGTTTACTCTCAGATCCAGAGGGGAGTGCCCCTTGCATGGGAACTTGCATATAAGGCCAGTTATGGCTACCATTAAACGAGTTTCTCTTCACCCTCAACATAGAGCATTGTCTCATGTGTGAAGACGCTATATTCACTCTGGGGATTGCTATATCACTATACTTCCCTGGGAATATAATCACCGCTATATTCACTCTGGGGATTGCTATATCACTATACTTCCCTGGGATTATAATCACTTGCTCTTTTAAGAGCATGTTGCTACACTCTCTTGGAGGAGAGGTCTACCCTCCTGGAAGCTGGGTCCAGAGTGGGTGTGTCATGACTCCCCACGATTCTGCCAGCATGGCCGCACTGAAACATAGCGGCCACGCCGACAGAAAAATCTCATACTTACCTTGGTCACGGCAAACTGCTGCCCGACCTCCTACTCCGGTCCCCAACGTGTACGGCTTTCCTAGAGATGCCGGCCTCTGCGATTCCAGCTTTAATAAAAGCTTACCTCCGCCCACATCAGAGATGGCGTCAACGTACGACGTCACATAATAGACACGCACACATGTGCCGAAGGAGGGTTATTTAAACCCAAATTACCTTTCTGTCAGTACCCTGTCGTGGTTTCCACTAGCTGGTTTTCCGAGAATGTGTTCCTGATTGTGTGTTTCTAGTATTTGACTTTGGCTTCATTTTGTCTTCCCTAATTTCTTGTTTCCTTGACTTCTGGCTTTCCTCATCTGTGTCCCTTTCTGTGTCCTTGACCTCGACGACAAGTATTTTGACTATTCTCAGGTACGTTAAGTCCATTCTAAGGTCCAGTTAGACCTTGTAACAGAACTCCCCATTGATGGGCGCTTCCTAGCTTGCGCCGAGGACCACAAGCACCGCACCGGACACCACAACCACCGCAGACTCCACAACCGCCGTAGCTTAACTGGAGTCTCGCCTTCTTCCTTCCACCCTGTATGAACCTCCAGCATCCAGGACTGTGTGGGGAAGACCTCTCCTCCAGGAGAGCGTATCAGGAACAGCTTTTAGAAGAGCTCTAATGAGCGTTTATTCCTGCTTATATACAACTTTGACAAGCAAAACAAAACGCAAAGAGTTTACAGGTGTTTAGGCGCTTCACAATTCTAAACATGGTGTGTATAACAATAGGTGTTCCCAATCACCATAATATCTCATATCTACACCACCCAATGTGACACTTATAAGGGTAATAATACTTCCCAAAAAACGTGTCTTGAAGTTAGGAACAGCTTCCTCTAATACAGTCTGTGAAAACTAAATTAAACAATACATAGTGAAGTCTGTACAATAATAGTATAAGTAAGAAAATATAGAGTATGCACTCACAAGCATAGAGCTGTGCCAGGCTCTATATAATCAACGTAGGGGTGCCAATATCTGGCTACGAAGGAAT
>OW240914.1:248392209-248394709 GCA_933207985.1 Pelobates cultripes
ATATTGTGAAAACTATCAGGACTACGGCTTAGCCGTTTACATGTTTAGTGGCAGCAGGGATAGCTGAACGTTTTGATATAAGATTTGTGTAGGTGGGCTTGAAAATGAGGGAGTGGTGGCAGTTTAGAAATCATGTCCTGAATTTTCAGCTTTTGGCAGCTCCCACTCTAGCTTTGCCATTCATTCCTATGGGACAAATTGCGCCACAAAAACGACGATATTCCGTGAACCATTCGGCGAAACGTTCCACAAAGTAATAGCAATCCGATCGGGAACAATCTGCACGTTTTGGTAAATTTTGGTCTATGTAGTGCAAAAACTGTGGGAGGAGTTAGGGTGGCAAATTTTGCTATAATAATAATAATAATAATATATATGTGAGATAACATTAAGTGGTCTTGCTATGCAAGAACACTTAAATAATATATATGTGAGATAACATTAAGTGGTCTTGCTATGCAAGAACACTTAAT
Source organism: Pelobates cultripes (assembly GCA_933207985.1). NCBI lineage: Eukaryota > Metazoa > Chordata > Amphibia > Anura > Pelobatidae > Pelobates > Pelobates cultripes. Next base: position 248,392,683 of record OW240914.1, read on the forward strand.
AATAATAATATATATGTGAGATAACATTAAGTGGTCTTGCTATGCAAGAACACTTAATAATATATATATGTGAGATAACATTAAGTGGTCTTGCTATGCAAGAACACTTAATAATAATAATAATATATATGTGAGATAACATTAAGTGGTCTTGCTATGCAAGAACACTTAATAATATATATGTGAGATAACATTAAGTGGTCTTGCTATGCAAGAACACTTAATAATATATATGTGAGATAACATTAAGTGGTCTTGCTATGCAAGAACACTTAATAATATATGTGAGATAACATTAAGTGGTCTTGCTATGCAAGAACACTTAATAATAATATATATGTGAGATAACATTAAGTGGTCTTGCTATGCAAGAACACTTAATAATATATATGTGAGATAACATTAAGTGGTCTTGCTATGCAAGAACACTAATAATATATATGTGAGATAACATTAAGTGGTCTTGCTATGCAAGAACACTTAATAATAATATATATGTGAGATAACATTAAGTGGTCTTGCTATGCAAGAACACTTAATAATATATATGTGAGATAACATTAAGTGGTCTTGCTATGCAAGAACACTTAATAAAACACATCATAGAAACATAAAGTTAATTCGGCACTGTTATTACAATACATCTCTATACAGATATCATTTATATATAATAGGTATTATTAAACAGTATAATCAATATGTCCAGATAGCTTGATCTAATCTTGATTGTTGTACAATAGGCACTAATGAGCAGTATGCTAGATGTAGAATAATGGCATAACTTGGTGTTCATTTTTCACTGTCCCTTAGCTTCATTTAGGTAATGTTATAAAATAGATCAGCAGACGTAGGGTAGGTGGTACAACAACATCTCTTAAGCCTTGTATTAACTTGGTATTATGGAACAACTTTTTTTTTTTTTTTAGAATAACATTTTTTAACTCCCCTTAATAAATGGATCAGCAATAAATAAATAATGTTATTCCAAAAAAATAAAATAAAAAAGTTATTCCATAATACCAAGTTTTCCAGCCTCCTGCCATGTGACATGGTCCCTGGGAGACTTTGCCAGTTAAAAACACTATTGGTCTTATGGACTTTTATTTGGACTAGTGCTAGCCCTTTATAAACTGTGTATGGACATATTGAAACTTTTGGGACACTTTTTCTGCCCCTTTAGATCCATGGGGAAGGGGTGCCTCTTCCCCTTCCCCTGTCCCATTGTTCTCCATCAGGGCCAAGTGGTTCTCCAGGACCAAGTGCTGATGGTGTCTGGTGGAGTGCTTGCTGTACTCGGTGAGCACTAGGAGCATCGATTGGCGGAGGCACCCGGTCAGGGTGCCATGCGGTCCGCCACAGTGTCATATTGGTGATGGGGGGCTATCGCAGCAGAGAAACCTTTGCTGTATAGTAATTCACAAACCCAGTAAACCTTTTAATCCATTGGGTAATGGTAGAACGGCTTCTAGTTTGCGTGGGTCCATCTGAAAACCAGAGGCCAAGATATTATAGCCCAAGAACTGAAATGAAGACTGCACAGAAGGGCCAGGGACAACAGGATTGGAGAAGCGAGGTGCCTGTGACATATCCATACGTCTGGTTCTTTTTCTAGTTATCTCTGTGTTCCTAAGTCTGTTATCGATATGCATCACATAAGTAATGTATTCATTTAATCTTCCTGGTAGTTCTTTGGCTGGAATTTCATCAAGTTAGCTTCGGATAATTCCTCTGCAAATGCAGTGATTAATCTGTAATTAGTCCAGTCTACCTCAGAAGCCAGGGTGCGGGATTCTATGGCATAATCTGAGACAAACCGGTTCCCTTGTTTGATATACATTAGGGCAGTGGAAGCGTTGTTCTCCCTTCCCAATGGTTCAAACGTTAATTTGAATTTTGCAAGGAATTCTTGATAATTATGGGCAATAGTCCTATTACTTTCCCATAATGGTTTGTCCGAAACTAAGGCTCTACCTTTCAGTTGGTTCATTAAGTGCCCAATTTTTGCTCTATCCGTAGGGAAGGACCCA
>OW240914.1:248399709-248443356 GCA_933207985.1 Pelobates cultripes
GTGGGAGAAAGACAGATTGTACAGACATACCGAGAAAAAGGGCCACCATAGGAGACAGTCATCCCTCACAAGTATAGACGGGAAATCCTCCGAGTGGGTCATGACATCCCATTAGCTGGACTCTTAGCCGTAACCCGTACCCTCCACCGTATTACCACGCATTTTTATGGCCAGGGGTACATGCAGATGTGAGGACGTACTGTAATATTTGCGAGGTCTGCCAAATGGTGGGGAAGAGAGGAGACAACCACAAGGCACACCTCGTCAACATGCCCATTATAGAGGAACCATTTAGCCGGGTGGCCATGGATTTCGTAGGGCCACTCGCCACCTCCAGTCCATCTGGGAAGAGATATATTCTTACCGTGGTGGACTATGCTACTCGCTACCCAGAGGCAGTGGCCCTATCCAACATACAAGCAGACACCGTAGCTCATGCATTGGTTCAGGTATTCTCTCGGGTAGGATTCCCCAGGGAAATCCTATCCGACCAGGGCACCCAGTTCACTGCCGAACTAACGCAACAGCTATGGCATGTCTGCAAAATAAAATCCCTACTCAGCTCCCCTTACCACCCGCAGACTAATGGGCTCTGTGAGAGGTTCAATGGAACCTTCAAACAAAGGCTAAAAACTAATACCCAGGAATATAGGGACTGGGAACGCTTCCTGCCTCCTGTTCGCCTACCGGGAGGTGCCCCAGGAAATGACAGGGTTCTCTCCCTTTGAGACAGACGCAAGGTACGGGGACCCCTGAACCTTATCCGTGAGCACTAGGAGGGAGAGACTGAGAATGCCGGAGTCCCCATCGTACCTTACGTGCTGGAGCTTAGGGACCGTATGGAGCAATTAGCCTGGTCGGTCCAGGCTAATCTCCAAGCGGCCCAGAGGAGACAAAAAGTTTGGTATAACAGTGGGGCACAGAGGAGGAGTTTTTATATAGGACAGAAGGTTATGGTTCTCAAACCTGTTAAAACAGACAAATTACAAGCCACCTGGCAGGGACCTTACCAAGTAGTAGAGAAAAGCGGGGACCCTACATACATGATTGCTAGCTGCCACGATGAAAGTCTGCAGAAAATATTCCACGTAAATATGCTTAAGGAATACCTGGAAAGACAGGAAGATGTGGCAGCCATATGCAGCCCCACTTGCGAAGACCCCTATAGCCTTCCCATACCCGACCTGTTAGACCAGGACCTCCCGTCTGATTTAGTGAACCAAGTACAGATAGGGGACAGGCTTAACCCAGTAGAGAGGGAGCAGCTACACAAACTGCTACAAGAAAAACACTCTATCTTTTCTCAGGAACCCGGGTACACAGACTTAGCCACCCACCAAGTAGACACCCCAGGGCAGCAACCTTTAAGGCAGGCCCCCTACCGGATCCCCGAAGCAGTTAGGGCAGGGATGAAGAAAGAGATAGATGAGATGCTCAGACTAGGTGTCATTGAATCCTCCAATAGTCCCTGGGCTTCCCCAGTGGTGCTAGTACCCAAGAAAGATGGCACTACCAGATTCTGTGTGGACTATCGGAAACTCAATGATAAAACCGTGACCGACGCCTACCAAATGCCCAGGGTAGATGAGCTACTGGATCGCATAGCAAGGGGAAACTACTTAACGACCATTGACCTCTGTAAAGTTTACTGCCAAATTCCCCTGGCCAGGGAAGCTATCCCCAAGTCTATCCTTTAAGGTCATGCCATTCGGGTTGAAGAATGCTCCAGCCACATTCCAGCGCTTGGTGGATAGACTCCTTGATGGCTTCCAGGATTTCGCCTGTGCCTACCTGGATGACATAGCAGTCCACAGTGAGTCCTGGGAGGAACAGCTAGCTCATGTAGGAATGGTTCTAGATCAGATTCGGGCCACAGGCCTGACGCTGAAACCAGAAAAATGCAATTTTGGGATGGCTGAGGTACAGTACCTGGGTCACCGAGTGGGGTGCGGGAAGCAGCGACCTGAGCCAGCCAAGATAGAGGCGGTCGCAAATTGGCCCACACCTCACACCAAGACCCAAGTACTAGCCTTCTTGGGCACTGCTGGGTATTACAGGTGATTCGTACCGGACTATAGCTCTATTGCCAAACCCCTGACCGACTTGACGAAGAAAAATCTTCCCTGACAAGTCCTGTGGTCTCCCCACTGTGAAACAGCCTTCCAGACCCTAAAAAGGGCTCTAATTAATGCTCCTGTCTTGGCTGCCCCAGCCCCTAATAAACATTTTATCGTCCATACAGACGCTTCCATGTTGGGGCCGTCTTCAGCCAAGTAGGAGACGATGGAAAGGAACACCCGATTGCCTACATCAGCCGAAAACTCCTGCCACGCGAGGTCAGCTATGCCGCAGTGGAAAAGAAGTGCTTGGCCCTGGTGTGGGCACTAAAGAAATTGACTCTCTACTTGTATGGACAAGAGCTCACTCTGGTTACAGACCAACACTGGTATGGCTCAACCGGGTTGCTGGGGACAACAACTTTTACGGTGGGGCTTATCCTTACAGCCGTTTAATTTTACTATCACCTACCGACCCGGGAAGCAGAATGGCAACGCTGGTGGGTTATCTCGACAAACAGACCTCAGTCCAGACGAACTCCTCGGTCTGTACAGCCTTAGTCTGCCCCGAAAAGGGGTCAGACAGTGTCTGCCAGAGTGTTCCACATGGAGGGAGCACTGTTACAAGAACCCTACAAACTGTTACAGAAGTACTCTCTTTTGTCCCCCAATACCCTGTTCGGTATTCAGACTGTGCGAACCCATTCCACGACCAGTTATAACTATTTATTCATGTATACGAACGACGGACCACCCAGCCCTTAGCGTGTGCCGCCACTTAACCCCGATCACCTTTGAAAGTACCGAACAACCGACCACCCTACGAGCGGAGCGTGCCGCTAATTGACCGCCGGGAAGCTGCGGTCTGCGGTTAACCAAAAGCCTAATTGACTGTCTCCGGGTGGACTCCCGAACGAGGCCCACCCGCATCCTGGTGTGTGTTCCCAATTAGAACGTTGAAGCTGCCGTTAACCTCAAGTTAAGTATCCCCTTTCATGGCGGTCTCCATTCTGTTCACGAAGGAACCAGCCTGTGAGCGGTATTCGCGTAATTGTTCAGCCGTTACTTGTTCCAGGGGTTTTAGGTCCAAGTCCCACTCTCCATCTATCAACCTGAAAACATGGCCGCCATCTCGTGTTCAGGACAAAAGACACAAATGGACTTTATATCGAGGAGACTAGCCATATCATTCGTGAGTTCTGAGCGCTATTCGCCCACCTGCTGCGCTCAGAACTGGTCTATACAATGAACGGTGGAATGGGAGATATGTCTGTTAAAGTATTACAGTTATGTAATTTTATACATTTTTATATGTTGTAATAAAACGTGGGATTTTGGGCGCTTGGAGATAATTACATTGTCCCAACCGTTGGACTCATTATCTCCAAGCTGGGCGGTAAAAATTTCAAAGGATACATTGTATTACTATTGGTCAACTGCTCATATTGTCACCGTATCCCATCAGGTCCAGAGGGGGTTGTCCCTGGACCTGGGGTTTTGCATAAATAGTGATGCCTGTGTGCCATTAAATTCAGTTTGTTTTACCCTCAACTCGCAGCCTCGACTCGTGTTGTAGGGAATCGTGAATCCTTGCTCTGCTATAGCTAGTGGGATGTTCTACACTTACAGGTTTTTGACAATTGAAGCAGCGTTCGACTCTCCAAGTTTGGGAACCAGGACATCCAAGCGGTCCAACTTCCCGCAAGACCGGAGGCAACCGTAACAGCCACTTTAATTGCCTTTTTGGCAAGCATTATTGGCTTCCTTATATCTTATATAGCATGCTCTGATTTGTCCGATTTAAATGCTTTAAATGCCCTTTTCTTATTTTTAATCTTTTGTTTTACTTCTCTACTAAGCCATATTGTTTCTTTTATATTTATTACCCAGTGGTACATACTGAGAAATGTACCTTTCTAATATTTGTTTGAATAGTTTCCATTTATCCTCAGTGTTTTTATCACTAAGGAGTGATAAAAGTCGATATGTTGTAGAGCTGCCCTAATCTTATTGAAATTGGCTTTTTTAAAATTATACGTTTTAGTATGCCCCACTTGCTTGTGCTTTTTTGAGTTTATTTAAAAAATTACCTTATTGTGATCACTATTTCCCAAATGCTCCCCTACTTGAATGTTGGTCAAAAGATCAACATTGTTTGTTATAACGAGATCCAGACAAGCATCCTTTCTAGTTGGTGCTTGTACCAGTTGTGACATAAAAGTGTCATTTAACACATTTAAAAACCTGATTCCCCTTGCTGAAGTACTAGTCCCTCTATCCCAATTTATGTCTGGGTAATTAAAATCTCCAATACTTAATGTGTTACCCAGATTTGCAGCTTTCCCAATTTGCTCTAACAGCTGTTCTTCCTCATTAATATTTACTTTAGGTGTTTTATAACATATCCCAACCAATAATTGATTTCCCTTTGTTTGCCCCAAGCAGATATCTACCCATAGAGCTTCCACATTTTCCTCGTCACATTCCACATGCCTAAGATTTGACTTTAACTCATGGTTGACATACAAACATACCCCACCACCCTTCTTGTTTTTCCTATCCTTCCTAAATAACATGTACCTATTGTGGCAATCCTAGCCACTTTTAGGTTACTGGACTGTATTTGCAAAAGGTTGTCTGTAATAGCCGCTGGATTGTATATTGTAATGTCTGCCTGTGCTGATATGCTTTAGAGCTTTCGGCTGCTAGCATTCATGTATTTCGTTTCACGAACAGAGACTTTACCGGCTGTTCGTGAAACGAATGAGCTACGCCCCAGTAGCCCACACACAGAGGGTCGTGTGGCACCCATTAACTGATTGCAACATTGTTGCAATCGGTAGTTAAGGGCTTTCCTAGGTGGCCGTTGTTCGGCTACTCAACGGCGCGAACACCGCTGGGCTTCCAGGCCGTTCGGGAGCTCCGGTCTTTCACTATTCTGGTTCCCCATCGGTGTTCGGTACTTTTAGGTGAACACAATGTTAAAGTGTATTTCGTGCGGCGTTTGGTTATTTATGCTGGGATCTGAGCGGTAGTCTCACGAAATGTGCGCTCAGACCCCAGCTATCTACTGAACGTCCATTCGTTTAAATAAAGGGAATGATGGCAAAGTTATGTATTTTAATGTAAAATGTCGGTTCTGCTGCATGGAGGGATAATCCACTTAACGGTATATTACAGTGGGAGTATCCCTCTCGTCCAGAAGTGCCTGATGGGAGAAATGTCCAGATTGTTAAGTCCCCTATGTAGTCCCCTACTGTACAACCCCTGCAATGTCAGTAGGGAAACCCCTTGCATGGGGATTTGCATAAATACTGTGACCTGTGAATAAAAACTTCAGTTGACTCCCAGAACTGTGTTTTGTCCGGTTACTGGGGGATTTGGGATATTGCCTTACTTTTCAGCACTTTACTTCTGTACCAGCGGAGATCGTGGAATTTAATATTGCAGCTCCGCTACAATTGGTGGCAAGCGACGGGATCCAACCTTACAGCCGAAACGTGGTGTTCGGATAAATTGAAACTACCGAACGGGAAAAGTGAATGGCAATTCGGATGCAGCAGAGAACCGAACACAAAAGTTAATGGAGACGGATTACACTGCATTAGAAAGGCAGATTTTAAAGGAACTGCTGGAAACCAGGAGGAAGATAGCCAGCAATTATATTGACCGTGCTGATGGCGGATGTGCAGGAGTATGTGATGGCACACCGTCCACAGGAGACACCGTCCAGAGCAGAATCCATTACTGCCTCAGTCTACAGCCAGGTAAAGCCCAAGATCCCATACCATGCTTTTAAGATGTTTTGTGAAGAGAAGGATGAGATTGATGGGTACTGCAAGATTTTGAGAGGCTTTGTGATTTACATGACTTGGAGCAGGCAGTATGGGTACCGTTACTAGCAGGCAAACTGTCAGGTCGGGCAGCAGAAGCCTATCGGGCGGTACCCAGGGAAGACAGCAAGTATTATGGCAAAGTAAAGCGGGCCATACTAGAACGATATGCCATTACCCCGAAGACATACCGGCGCAAGTTTATCGACTCTCATGCCGAGTGGGCCCACAAGCTGGACCAAGCATCCCAGGGGTGGATACAAGCGAGCCAAGCTACCACTATGGAAGAGTTACGGCAATTGATGCTGTTGGAACAATTCTTCAGCGGCTTGTCTCCAGAGGCACAAGAATGGGTGAGAGACCGCAAACCCTTCACCCTAACCGAAGAGGCATGACTAGCTGACCAACATTTTGATGCAAGGACACCTAAACAGAGGTTACCCTCGACCCACCGCTCAACCAAGTACAGCTACCCCTACAGCCTCTACAGCAACCCCCTTTCGACCAACCCCGGGGGGCCAACCTCCACCCTCCCGATATAATGGCAGGGCCAATGCCATACATGCAGACAATGGGGCCACATGGCAAGGGTGTGCACTCAGAACCGGAGCCGGCAAGCGTGGAACCAAGTACGGCCAAACCCAGCACCAAGGGCAGCCGCTCACCACTACCAGGCGGAGCCAGCCACCCAGGAGATACTGAGCACTCAGGCCGAAGAACCCCTGGGGATACTGCATGAGGTGATGTCAGTTCAAGCCACAGACAACAGGCAACATCATTGCCAGTTAGTGACTCTGGAGAAAGAGGGGAAAGAGGTGCAAGGGCTCCGGGATTCGGGAGCCACCCTGACTTTGGTAGCACCACATTTGGTTGCAGGCTCAGCAGACACCGGCGGATCTGTAGCAGTACGAGTTGCAGCTGGAGCAGTATACAGACTACCCACTGCCAAAGTACATTTGAATTGGGGTGTTGGGGTGTTGGGGAGGGGATGGTAGAGGTGGGCCTGATGCAGAAGCTACACGCGGATGTTGTATTGGGGAACGACCTGGGCCGGATGACCTCTGCTTTTATACCCCAGGCTCCACACCAGGAAGCCAATCCAGTGACCACAATACAGCAGGCTCGCACCACGGTTCCACCAGCACATTCTGAGGCTCAGGTAAGAGACAGTGACCCTCACAAGACACGTATGACCTGGGATACCCGACTAAATTTGAGGTGGAGGTGAAGATAGACCCCACGTTACAAGTGTACAGAGACAGGGTGAGCACAGACCAGGCCGGATTAGAGGGGGAGCAGTATACCTGGGAGAAAGGGTTATTATATTGTATTGCAGAAAGGTGGGGGGGTCAGTCACGGTGACGACTAGACATCTAGTGGTTCCCCAAAAGTATAGACAAGAACTTCTCCGGATCGCTCACAACATCCCCTTATCTGGGCATCTTGGGATGACACGCACCCGATACCATTTGACCCACGCCTTTTTCTGGCCAGGGATATCTAAGGATGTGTGGCAGTACTGCCAGTCATGCGACATTTGCCAGCGAGTGGGCATGAGAGGTGACCGCCACAAGGCCAAATTATGCCCCCAGCCCATCATTGAAGAACCCTTTAGTAGAGTGGCCGTAGATATAGTAGGCCCCTTGCCCAAGCCCAGTCCCTCTGGCAAGAAGTATATTTTAACCGTAGTAGACTACACCACCCGGTAACCTGAGGCAGTAGCTCTCTCCAATATTCATGCTGAAACTGTGGCCGAGGCCTTAATGAAAATATTCTCCCGGGTGGGGTTTCCCCAGGAGATCATATCCGATAGGGCTACCCAGTTCACCGCCGAGGTCACCCAACAACTATGGAAGATATGTGGCATTAAGCCTATAGTGAATTCCGCATACCACCCCCAGTCCAATGGGTTATGCGAAAGATTTAACGGTACCCTGAATCAGATGATCCGTACATTTGGAGAGGCTTATAAAGACTGGGAGCGATTCCTACTCCACCTGCTATTTGCATATAGAAAGGTACCCCAAGAGTCGACGGGATTTTCCCCCTTTGAATTGCGGTTTGGGAAAAGGGTGCGAGGGCCGTTAGACTTAATTAGAGAGCACTGGGAGGGTGAGAGTAGTACAGATGGGACACCCATTGTACCATACGTGCTGGAGTTCAGGGACCGCTTGGAGGCCTTAACCCAGGCCGTACGAACCAACTTCCGGGCGGACCAACAACGCCAGCGCCACTGGTATGATAGGGGAGGCAGGGACTGCAGCTTTCAAGTGGGACAGAAGGTTTTGATTTTAAAACATGTCCACACAGACAAGCTGCAGGCCATCTGGCAAAGCCCATACCTGGTGGTGGAACAGAGATATGACACCACCTATGTGATTGGCCCCTGCTCAGGTGCAGGGAAGAGACGCATGCTCCACGTGAATATGCTCAAACCCTATCATGAGAGAATAGAGGACGTGGCAGCGATATGCCACTACCTGACCTGATAGAACAGGACGACCAGGCAGAGCCCTCCACGGGTGTTCAGCTGGGGGAGCGGCTAAGCCCTCAGGAGCGGGCCCAGGTGCAAGAGTTGATCGCGGCTAAAGGAGCCACTTTCTCCAATTTACCTGGGTACACTCCACTGGCCACTCACCGAGTTGAGACCCCCGGACAGCTACCTATGCGGCAGACCCCATATCGTATCCATGAAGCAGTCAGGGAACATATGAGGAAAGAGATTGAGGAGATGTTGCAGCTAGGGGTTATTGAACATTTCAATAGCCCCTGGGCATTGCCGGTAGTGCTAGTACCCAAGAAGGATGGCACGACACGTTTTTGTGTAGACTACCGGAAGGCTAAATGACAAAACTGTGTCTGATGCCTACCCGATGCCCTGGATAGACGAGCTGCTGGACAAGATGGCACGAGGCCAGTATCTCACTACCATAGATTTGTGTAAAGGGTACTGGCAAATTCCACTAGCCGAGGATGCCATCCCCAAGTCGGCATTTGTCACCCCGTTTGGCCTGTACCAATTTCGAGTCATGCCATTCGGGATGAAAAACGCCCCGGTGACCTTTCAACGGTTGGTAGATCGGCTACTGGACGGGTTCCAGGAATATGCGATATCGCCATATATAGCCAGACATGGGCAGAGCATCTGCAACATATTGGAGCCGTTATTGACCGTATCGGGGAGGCAGGGTTGACGCTGAAGCCTAGCAAGTGTCATATAGGGATGGCAGAGGTGCAGTACTTGGGACACCAGGTGGGGAGCGGGCAACAAAAGCCCGAACCAGCAAAGATTGAAGCCGTTGCTAAGTGGCCTACCCCTAGGACATAAACCCAAGTGTTAGCCTTTCTGGGTACCGCAGGATACTACCGGACGTTTGCACCTAATTACAGTGCCCTGGCCAAACCCTTGACTGACTTGACCCGCAAAAACCTTCTTCGACAGGTCGTCTGGGCCCCAGAGTGTGATCAGGCATTTAACCAACTCAAGACGGCTCTAACTAATGCACCTGTACTTGCTGCTCCTGATCCAACTAAACGATTTCTTGTCCACACAGACGCTTCAATGTTTGGATTGGGAGCAGTGCTGAGCCAAGTTGGAGCAGGTGGCGGAGAACATCCCGTAGCGTATATAAGCCGGAAACTATTACCACGGGAAGTGAGCTACGCCGCCATCGAGAAGGAATGCCTGGCCCTGGTGTGGGCCCTGAAAAAGTTACAGCCGTATCTATATGGACAACCTTTTTCCTTGCTCACAGATCACAACCTGTTGGTGTGGCTGAACCGTGTGGCTGGAGACAATGCCAGGCTGCTGCGCTGGAGCTTGGCACTGCAGCCTTTTGACTTTACCATTCATTACCGCCCAGGGAAACAAAACGGTAATGCCGACGGGCTATCTAGACAAACTGAACTTAATAAGTGATCTGTAGGCACTCCTCCGGACATCCCCAAGCCGATCCGTTGGGATCAGACTGTGTATGCCGGCTTGGTTCTGGGGGAGCATTGTGACAAACCAAGCCACTTTTAAGTTACTGGACTGTATTTGCAAAAGGTTGTCTGTAATAGCTGCTGGATTGTATATTGTAATGTCTGCCTGTGCTGATATGTTTTAGAGCATTCGTATGCTAGCAGCCGAAAGCCGCTAGCATTCATGTATTTTGTTTCATGAACAGAGACTTTACCGGCTGTTCGTGAAACGAATGAGCTACCCCCCAGTAGCCCACTCACAGAGGGTCATGTGGAACCCATTAACCGATTGCAACATTGTTGCAATCTGTAGTTAAGGGCTTTCCTAGGTGGCAGTCGTTTGGCTACCGACCACGCAGCGGTCGGCCATCTTGGATCCTTGGTTTCACTAGCGGTGTTTCGTCAGCGAGCGCCTGGAGCTGAAATCGTCTACTTGACGGCGCGAACACTGCTGGGCTTCCAGGCCGTTCGGGAGCTCCAGTCTTTCACTATTCTCGTTCCCCATCAGTGTTCGGTACTTTTAGGCAAACACAATGTTAAAGTGTATTTCGTGCGGCGTTCGGTTATTTATGATGGGATCTGAGCGGTAGTCTCACGAAATGTGCGCTCCGACCCCAGCTATCTACTGAACGTCCAGTCGTTTAAATAAAGTGAATGATGGCAAAGTTATGTATTTTAATGTAAAATGTCGGTTCTGCTGCACGGAGGGATAATCCACTTAACGGTATATTTCAGTGGGAGTATCCCTCTCGTCCAGCAATGCCTGATGGGAGAAATGTCCAGATTGTTAAATCCCCCATGTAGTCCCCTACTGTACAACCCCTGCAATGTCAGTAGGGAAACCCGTTGCATGGGGACTTGCATAGATACTGTGACCTGTGAATAAAACTTCAGTTGACTCCCAGAACTGTGTTTCGTCCGGTTACTGGGGGATTTGGGATATTGCCTTACTTTTCAGCACTTTACTTTGGATTACCTTCTGTACCAGCAGAGATCGTGGAATTTAATATTGCAGCTCCGCTACACCCATTTAAGTTAACTGCCCAGTCATGTGTCTCATCTGTTATGCCTATTATATCATATTGTTTAGTGTATGCTATTGCCTCTAGTTCCCCCATTTTGTTTTATAGGCTCCTTGCATTAGTAAGCATACATTTAATATTATCGTGAGTCATTTGTACTTTTTGTGAATTATCAATAATACATACCTCCTCTGTTCTGAGCTTTCCTCTCCCCATCTTCACCCCCTTTGTTCTGAGCTAAAGCCCATCTCCTTTCTATCCTATCTCCATTTTCTAGATTGCTTTGACCCTCCCCCCCTACTACTAGTTTAAAATCTCCTCCAACCTTCTAGCCATCCTATCCCCCAGCAACACAGACCCTCTTCCGTTTAGGTGCAATCCATCACGACTATACAGGTTGTACCCAAACGCAAAATCAGCACAGTGCTCTAAAAGACCAAAACCCTCTTTCCTGCACCAAGACTTCAGCCACGCATTGACCTCTCTAATCTCCCGCTGCCTTTCTGCTGCAGCACGCGGCACAGGTAATATTTCTGAAAATATTACCTTTTAGAAATTACATTGGCTGTCAGATCCAGGACACTCCCATATGTAATAAGACAATCCCTCCCCTGTGCCTGGGAGATATTTGAATCATGAACTGAACTAAACTCAATGATCTCCAGACACAAAAACCACACATTTTTATAAAATCCCAAAAATACATTAAAACACACAAACCACCCACAAAAGTTACATCCTCTGATAGCCCCACTCTGGGTGACCAACATATACAAAATTCACCCAGATCAGTTCATGGGTTCAGGAATTTCCTGGAAGTCTTATTTTTGACCGACTGGACACATGGTCCCATGCCCAAAACAGTTCCAGAGAATCAGGGCTTGCGGTCGGTGTAGTACGGTAGTTTGAAAAACAAACAAATTACCGAACATAGTCAATGTTCTTACCCTTGGGCTTGTTCCACTCATCCAGATGAACAATTTCACAGAACAGTGCCCTTCTTAATTGTATAGAACTGAACGCAGGTGATGATGGAAGTACAGCGGTGTTCAGGAGTTTCTGTGTCCTATTTTAGTTCTATGAGATTCATGCCCAAACACCGCTGCCTGCGTTCATGTGAACAATATGGCCACCACCTCGTGGTTGTCCATAGGAATTGCGAAGAACAACTAGAACACTGTGGTGAGAACCGTTCGAAAGTTGTTATTAGGTGTTAACAAGCTCCTGGGTGGTCCCTGGTTCGTGCGGATGTTCGGTAGTCGAACGGGACAATGTTAGAATAGGAGGGGATGCAACCTACTGAACAGACAGGCCAATGGAACAGAAAGCTTTTTAATCCAGGGACAGGGAATCTGTCACATATGCATTTCTAGGTTTATAGCAAACTACAGGATCAAATTAGAGACCGTTTTTTTTTTGTGTTTCTCTGTTTTGTCAATACATCCTGCAGCATTGTTTATTTGTACAAACATCATATCGCAGCCCATATTTCTCTAATGATATTTTTTCAATTAAGGAAAAAAAGCAAGTTTGCCGTCTTCCTTAAATTACTCTAGTAATGAAACATATGGTAGTAATTAAATTCAATTCAAAATGAATTTCTAAACTCATAAACTGCCACAAAATAAAATAAAACAAAAAAATATGAAATGAGATTTGGGATAAGGGAGTCCTGACTAGTGAGCTAAAAATAATGTTGATATAGGAGCAACATTCCAGCTTACAGCTTACACTTAGAACTTTGCAGTTCTACAAATCTCACTGGAAATTGTGATTAAAGCTAGTTGGGGCCGACAGGAGTACAGTATTATTTAAGGTTGCGTCTTTTCCCCTTACTTATTTGGAAGTTGCAGGGATTTTTTTTTTTTTGGGACAGTAGCTTTCTTTGAGGGTGTTACAGTTAACTCGAATCATGAATGATACTGAGTAAAGTCCCTAATGGGGACTGAAACGTTAATCCACACAGTTTTTACGGCGTTCTATGCCGTCCCGCATTAAAAGGGCTTTAAAGCCGTTGCGGCGGCATAGAACACCGAAACGGCTGAAGTCCCCAGGAGATCGGAGTTACTTACCTCCACCGCGATCCTCTTCTGGAGGGCTGCCTGACAGCCCAGGCAGCCCTCCTCCGGCAAATGAGGCCCCCGGGGCCATGTGATCGCTCTCAAAGAGGTCAATTACTACAATGACATTTTTGGTCCAATAATCCTTATAATAGGCAAAGATTATCACCTCTGTGTGATTACAATTGGTTATTTACTAGACTATCATATTTATACTGAGGCAATTAGTTTGTTTGTTTTTAGTGGGGTTCTGGAGACAATCTTTTTCACTCCAGACTCTACCACTATCACTGTGCACTAAGATCTTCGAATTTGCACCTATATATATATTTTTTTTTTTTTTCATGTTTTTCCTTATCCCTTTATTCCCCTATATAAACACCCCCAGTTCCTGTTGATGGTATTTTGGTCTGTCTAGCTTTTGACACCCATCAGTATCACATTAGAGCAAGAGAGGTAGTCTATTTTAGGAATGTCTTTTGTATTAGATTAATAAAGTATCTTCTGGATTTTTATCTAAGGGGCAGAATCTCTCTCCTCTTTATTGTTTCCAATTATTTAGGGTTACCCCCTTATTTTCTGTCCTCTATATTTGGACAATCTCATTGCCACTCTTCTCTTTTTTCTTATGTTATCCTTAGGTTTTAATACCCAATTGACCTTGCTGACTAGCTTCTACAGTAATCAATAACTAGTTGTCTTCTACAACTATCCCATATTTATTGGGTCACTTTGATCACCATCAATAATCTGTTGTCACCTTATTCGAGTTTGTCTTTCTAAATGACTGACCTCCTAGACAAATTAGGTGATCCTAACTTAGGACAGGAGGAAATCACAAATGTTTTCTCAACTAATCCATTATCCTCACAAGGAACTACTAATGATAATATCAACACTGCATTTTTTGAGATGCAGAAGATTTACCAGGAACAAATCAAAAGTTTCTGGGAATTGACTAGTCTCAAACAGTATCTTGAACAGAAATTAGTTCCTAGAGGCCTCCGCCCTGACATCTTATTGCCAGACAAAATTCAGACCGAAGAACAGCTCAGTGAGTGGAATTCAATCTTATTGAGCTGTTCCTTTAAACTGATGGATTTTCTGGTTAAGCTGGAAACAAATATCTTTGAGACAAGTAACCTTAAACTAAAGGGAGAAATCGCTCTGATTGAAAAGTACAAATCGGACGATCTTTACACTCCCATGGAAATTAAACTGCAACAAAACATCACTAACTTCAGACATCATCTTAAAATCAAAAAACACAATAAATTTCAAAGAGATTTTAAAGATTTCAAAAGTGGGATCATTTTCCAAAAAACAAAAATACGAGGCGAAAAAATAGCTATAGGGGCTCCTCCTCTGGTGAAACAGACTGGTCAGATCAGGACCAGCAATCACAGAATAGACGGAGATCCCCATATATACGGAATAGAACACAAACAAAAGACACAAGTTCACAGCCAAACTCCAATAAGAGTATCCTTAAAAACTCAGAGAAGGTAGTTTCCTTTCTGGATATACCAATCTCAGGGGATACGAAAAATTCTATTCCTACTGTCCCTCCTTCGAATCCTTTTTTAGATCAGCAACAACCATACCAACAACGGGGACATTTGAGAGACAGGGATCGCTGGTCATACAAGACCCAAAATCGGACCCCAAGAACTTAACCCCAGATAAAATTATTAATCTTACAGACTTTCAGCATAATTATTTTGTGTTCAATGGATCTTTTTATCTCCAAATCTCTGGCACTGCTATGGGGACGGCCTTAGCACCCACCTATGCCAATTTATTCCTGGGGTGGTGGGAGCAACATGTCGTCACTGCCACTAGGTTCAGTCGCTTCCACCAATATATTCTGAGCTGGCATAGATATATTGACGACATGCTGCTCCTGTGGACAGGCTCCGTCCCCATGCTTGAAGATTTTGTCACAATGTTGAATGACAATGATATTAACCTGAAACTGACACATGTAATTGATGAACACGAACTGGTGTTCCTGGATCTAAAGATCCTATTGGAACAAGATGGGACCATTCAAACTGAATTGTTTAGGAAGGAGACATCTACCAATAGCTTACTACACTGGACGAGCCACCATCCTTACCGCCTAAAGGCCTCCATCCCCTATAGCCAATACCTCAGAGCGAGACAAAATTGTTCACATGATCAAACCTTTTATAATAGTTACATAGTTACATAGCTGAAAAGAGACTTGCGTCCATCAAGTTCAGCCTAACTCACATTTGTTTTTTGCTGTTGATCCAAAAGAAGGCAAAAAAACCCAGTTTGAAGCACAATTTTGCAACAAGCTAGGAAAAAAATTCCTTCTTGACCCCAGAATGGCAGTCAGATTTATCCTTGGATCAAGCAGTTATTACCCTACATTGAAAGATTATATCTTTGAATATTCTGTTCTTGCAAGTATGCATCTAGTAGCCGTTTGAACATCTGTATGGACTCTGATAAAACCACTTCCTCAGGCAGAGAATTCCACATCCTGATTGTTCTTACAGTAAAAAAACCTCTCCTTTGCCATAGACGAAATATTCTTTCTTCCAGTCTAAACGCATGGCCTCGTGTCCTATGTAAAGTCCGGTTTGTGAATAGATTTCCACACAATGGTTTGTATTGGCCCCGAATATATTTGTATAATGTTATCATATCCCCTCTCAGGCGACGTTTTTCTAAACTAAATAGGTTTAAATTTGTTAACCTTTCTTCATAGCTGATATGTTCCATTCCTTTTATTAATTTTGTAGCCCGCCTCTGCACTTTTTCTAGTGCCATAATATCCTTCTTTAGAACAGGTGCCCAAAATTGCACAGCATATTCAATATGGGGGTCTTACCAGTGATTTATAAAGAGGCAAAATTATATTCTTGTCCCGAGAATGAATGCCCTTTTTCATGCATGACAATACCTTACTGGCCTTGGCCACTGCTGATTGACATTGCACATTGTTGCATAGTTTGTTGTCTATAACAATTCCCAAGTCCTTTTCATGTGTTGTTATCCCTAATTCGCTTCCATTAAGGGTATACGTTGCTTGTGTATTCTTTACGCCGAAGTGCATAACTTTGCATTTTTCAACATTAGATTTCATCTGCCATTTGAGTGCCCAGTCCCCCAGTCTATCTAAATCCCTCTGCAGCAAAGTAATATCTTGCTCACATTGTATTGTTTTACAAAGTTTGGTGTCATCTGCAAACACTGAAACATGACTTTCAATGCGGTCTTCAAGATCATTTATAAACATGTTAAATAGAAGGGGTCCCAGAACAGACCCCTGAGGGACACCACTTGCCACCTCTGTCCATGTTTATGGACAGGTTACACTTTGTTCACATGTTTTGCTGACAATTTTGACAACACTTTGTACCTATTTTCATCTATACAGAAATTTGATACATTTCTGTGAATTCACAAAGTGAACAGTCTTTCAGAATCCATGGTTATAGTGACCTCTAGCGGTCAATTACTACAATGACATTTTTGGTCCAATAATCCTTATAATAGGCAAAGATTATCACCTCTGTGTGATTACAATTGGTTATTTACTAGACTATCATATTTATACTGAGGCAATTAGTTTGTTTGTTTTTAGTGGGGTTCTGGAGACAATCTTTTTCACTCCAGACTCTACCACTATCACTGTGCACTAAGATCTTCGAATTTGCACCTATATACACATATATTTTTTTTTTGTTTCATGTTTTTCCTTATCCCTTTATTCCCCTATATAAACGCCCCCAGTTCCTATTGATGGTCTTTTGGTCTGTCTAGCTTTTGACACCCATCACATTAGAGCAAGAGAGGTAGTCTATTTTAGGAATGTCTTTTGTATTAGATTAATAAAGTATCTTCTGGATTTTTATCTAAGGGACAGAATCTCTCTCCTCTTTATTGTTTCCAATTATTTAGGGTTACCCCCTTATTTTCTGTCCTCTATATTTGGACAATCTCATTGCCACTCTTCTCTTTTTTCTTATGTTATCCTTAGGTTTTAATACCCAATTGACCTTGCTGACTAGCTTCTACAGTAATCAATAACTAGTAATCTCTCCTCTTTATTATATCTATTATATATATAATATATATATACATATTATATATATGTAATGTCATACATATATATAATATATATATACATATTATATATATGTAATGTCATACAAGTGTATTTTAATATTGATATAAGTACATATTAGTATTAAAATACACTTAGAATGCTGTTACATATATATGTGTATATATATATATTATACAGTTGCAAGAAAAAGTATGTGAACCCTTTGGAATGATATGGATTTCTACACAAAATGGTCATAAAATGTGATCTGATCATCATCTAAGTCACAACAATAGACAATCACAGTCTGCTTAAACTAATAACACACAAAGAATGAAATGTTGCCATGTTTTTATTGAACACACCATTCACAGTGCAGGTAGAAAAAGTATGTGAACCCTTGCATTTAATAACTGGTTGAACCTCCTTTGGCAGCAATAACTTCAACCAAACGTTTCCTGTAGTTGCAGATCAGATGTGCACAACGGTCAGGAGTAATTCTTGACCATTCCTCTTTACAGAACTGTTTCAGTTCAGCAATATTCTTGGAATGTCTGGTGTGAATCGCTTTCTTGAGGTCATGCAACAGCATCTCAATCGAGTTTAGGTCAGGACTCTGACTGGGCCACTTCAAAAGGCGTATTTTCTTCTGTTTAAGCCATTCTGTTGTTGATTTGCTTCTATGCTTTGGGTCATTGTCCTGTTGCAACACCCATCTTCTGTTGAGATCAGCTGGTAGACAGATGGCGTTAAGTTCTCCTGCAAAATGTCTTGATAAACTTGGGAATTCATTTTTCCTTCGATGATAGCAATCCATCCAGGCCCTGATGCAGCAAAGCCAGTACTGCCAGTGGAACATCCAGGTGCTCTTGTGCAAACTGTAAACGTGCAGCAATGTTTTGTTTGGACAGCAGTGGCTTCCTCTGTGGTATCCTTGCATGAAATCCATTCTTGTTTAGTGTTTTACGTATTGTAGATTCGCTAACAGGGATGTTAGCATTTGCCAGTGACTTTTGTAAGTCTTTAGCTGACATCTTTACAGGACGGCCACTCCTAGGGAGAGTAGCAGCAGTGCTGAACTTTCTCCATTTATAGACAATTTGTCTTACCGAGGACTGATGAACAGCACCCTTTCCAGCTTTATGCAAGTCAACAATTCTTAATCGTAGGTCTTCTGGGAGCTCTTTTGTGCGAGGCATCATTCACATCAGGCAATGCTTCTTGTGAAAAGCAAACCCAGAACTGGTGTGTGTGTTTTTTTTTATAGGGCAGGGCAGCTGTAACCAACACCTCCAATCTCATCTCATTGATTGTACTCCAGTTGGCTGACATCTCACTCCAATTAGCTCTTGGAGATGTCATAAGTCTAGGGGTTTACATACTTTTTCCACCTGCACTGTGAATGTTTACATGGTGTGTTCAATAAAAACATGGCAACATTTCATTCTTTGTGTGTTATTAGTTTAAGCAGAGTGTGATTGTCTATTGTTGTGACTTGGATGATGATCAGATCACATTTTATGACCAATTTGTGCAGAAATCCATATCATTCCAAAGGGTTCACATACTTTTTCTTGCAACTGTATATATAATAGATATATACATATAATAAATATATATATATATATATATATATATATATATACACACACATATATGTATAATTACAATAATAAATAAAATAATAAAATAAATAAAATATTGAAACAAAATTTAATATAAATTATATATTCATATGTAATTTCATTCTAACTGTATTTTGTTATTAATTATTTAAGGTAAGTGTTCCTTAGATTTACAGGACACATATTTTCACATCCCCATTGCTCCACAACACCAAAGATTCCTAAGATTCACAGTGAAAAGAGGACATTTTCAATTCAGAGCCTTTCCTTTTGGATTAAGTATTGCACCTCAAACCTTTTCCAAAGTCCTAGTAGTACTAATCGCAGAATTAAGGAAAAAAGGTATAGCCATATTTTATTACATGTACGATATTCTAATTTTGGTAGACAACAGGGATCTCAATGAACTTTCTCATACAACGTTGCTGGAAGATAAACCACTCTAAGAGTCATCTATACCCTTCCAGTCAATGATATACCTGGGAGCCCAATCTGAAACCGCCTGATGCATTGTATGTCTATCTCAAGAAAGAGGGGAGAAACTCATGGAAAAAGTAAAAGAGATTTTGGCACTCAATATAACTATGGCAGAGAAGGTTATGAACCTGCTAGGTTCTATGTCCTCCACCATAGGGCTGATAAGATGGGCGCAATGGAGGATGAGGACCTCTCAAAATAACTTTCTGCAGCAATACAGACACGGCAATCTTATTCAGCTTATAAAGATTTTACCTTTGGTTCATCAATCCCTGAGATGGCGATTACAGAAGAAATTCATGTTTCTGGAATTTTCCTTAGGAGAAATACCTTGGATAATACTAACTACAGATGCCAGCCAATCGGACTGGGGGGCATATCTTCACAAGAATTACATCCAAGAGAAATGGACAATCATAGCAAAGAATTCCCCATTCCAACATCCTGGAACTCCTAGCTGTGATCAAAACCCTGAGACATTTCAAACTACAACTCCAGAACAGATGGGTCAAAGTAAGGTCAGACAACGCCACTGTTGTGGCATACATCAATCATCAAAGAGGAACTCAAAGTCCAAAAATCATGAGATTAATGAGACTCATGACCTGGGCCCAACAGCACTTTCTGGGTCTGAC
Source organism: Pelobates cultripes (assembly GCA_933207985.1). NCBI lineage: Eukaryota > Metazoa > Chordata > Amphibia > Anura > Pelobatidae > Pelobates > Pelobates cultripes. Next base: position 248,419,466 of record OW240914.1, read on the forward strand.
TGCAGTACATATTCCAGGGGAACAGAACACAGTGGCAGATTTCCTTAGTCGAGTGGGGTTAAAACCAGGAGAATGGTGCCTGTCAGATTCAGTCTTTCAGAAGATAGTGGAGAAATAGAGTGTGACCTTAGATCTTATGGCTACCTGGAGCAGCAAGAAACTCCACAGCTTTTTCTCAAGGGAACCAGATCCCCAAGCGGTAGGAAGAGATGCTCTGTCATGCGAATGGGACTGATGCAGCTAAGAAAGCTGCATCAGGAGAAAGTAACCAGGGCCACCATCAGGGGGTGACTACCATGACATTTGTCATGGGCCTGGCAGTCCTGGGGGGCCCAGACTGCACAGGTAATCCAATGTGTGCCCGGGCCCTTGGTCCTTCAATGTGTGTGTGTGTGTGTGTGTGTGTGTGTGTGTATATATATATATATATATATATATATATATATATATATATATATATATGCCTCTGCGGGCCCTACTGCCTTCTAAGCAGGGCCTAGGACACACTGACATTCCACTCCGGCACTCTTGCGAGCCATAGCTGTAAAGCGCTGTCACGGGTTGCCGTGACAATGCTCCGCAGCTCGCAATGCATGCTGGGTTCGCTACAGAAACATAGTACTGGCTGCAGGAGGGGGAAGAGTCTGCTAGGCCCCTCTTTGCAGGCCCAACAAGCGGAGCCACCGGACCACCAGTGAATACAGTGTCCCCCCTCCCTGGCTACAGGTAAAAGGCAGGGAGGGGGGAATACATTTAAAAAAAATAAAAATATATATAAAAATTCAACAGCAAAAAAATATCCCCAGCAGCATTTGCCACACATCCACCACACATATAATCAAACAGACAAAATGCATCAACTACACAACCACACACATAGTTACATAGCTGAAAAGAGACTTGCGTCCATCAAGTTCAGCCTTCCTCACATTTGTTTTTTGCTGTTGATCCAAAAGAAGGCAAAAAAAACCCAGTTTGAAGCACTTCCAATTTTGTTTTTCTCAATATAGTATAAAGAGCAAGTAGGTTGTGGTGTGCCGGGACCGACGATAGGGTAGGCCTATAAATAAAGATGGCAAAAAGTGAATAATGAAAGATTTAATTCAGTCAACAAATACATACAAATTAACCAGACATTTCCTTAAATGCATTTAGTATTTCTTATACTGGTTTAGGTATGTACCGTGTGTAAGCAGAAGATTTCCATCATCCCAGTGATTTTATAATGTGCACTGGTATGTTGGCGCAAGTATTGGATGAAAGTGCTAACTGGGATAGTTCCCTGCTATGTTGCATGTGTATGTCTAATCCATGATTAAATGCTGGAACGAAGGAGTGGCTGCTTGAGCGGCTGTATCAAGTGCTTGATAAAATGCCTGAAATTTAAATCGAGAAAATTGTCAGCGGCTATGTTACAAATGCCTGGTACATGAAAGCAAACCAAAAAGAAATTGTGACATGCGGCCAACCAAGTGAGTTTCCTGAGAAATCTCATGATCGTTAGATGATATGACATGTGGCTTGGTTGTCTGAGTAGCAGTGTATCACTCCGAATCCTTAGATATCATTATACAGGTAAAAAGAGTAGTAAAGGATAAATGTCAGAACTTCTTAGTCAAAAAAGGGAGAAAACATGAAAAGACGATACCAGATATATGTGATTAAATATCCACCAACTAAACCTATGGGGAAAAGAACGTGTAACGGAGCTCCTTGTACTCCGACTGAGTACCCTCCGTTGACGGATGCTCCTAGCGCTTCCTGAGGACTCCAAGCGCTGCAGCAGACACCGCAACCACCGCAGACTCCGCAACTGCCGTATCTTGACTGGAGTCTCGCCGTCTTCCTTCCACCCTGGATCAGCTTCTGTCCTCCAGGACTGTGTGGGAAAGAACTCTTCCTTCCACCCTGTATGAACCTCCAGCATCCAGGACTGTGTGGTGAAGACCCCTCCTCCAAGGAGAGAGTGTCAGGAACAAGCTCTTAAAAGAGCTAAGTGATTAAGCTGCAGAGATTCCCCTTTCAAGAACGAGACAAGGCTACGTTTTGAAGGGTCAAGAAGAACTGTCAAAACCTTTATTCCCTTGGGACCAGCCAATAGGGTCACCACAATAACATTGTTGTGAAACCTCAATAAAATCACAAACAGTCAAACCATATCAAGAAACACACAGTGACTTATCACAACACAATGGCACATTTTTAAAGGGGTGGGGGAGACAATATTTAACAGTAAATATCTCACCTGCCTGCAGAATTAGCAATATGCAAATCTACCCGAATATGCAAATGAACCAGTCTTGCAATTCAGGTAGTGCATATTGCTGTTGCTACCAACAGAGGGCACTAGACCAGCTCCATAGCCAAACCCACCTAGTTGGTAGCAAACCTCAGCAATACAAGAGAGAAGGCAATACATTACACAGTACACACACACACACTATAAACAATTACATTACACACACCCTGCACCTATAATGGGTACAGGGTGACTAAAACATAGGATAAATAAAGCAGCCCACATAAATAGTCTGTCTGAAGGTAGACTAGGGGCTTTAAAGCCAGATACATGAAAGAGTCATAGTCACAGGGGAGGAGGCTGGCAAGTAGGCCTCTCCAGGACCAAGTGGCGAAGGGCACTTCGTCACATATCTCCCCTTCGGGGGGAAGACTAACCAGGCACCTGACTTTCTGTCGGTCAGTGCCTAAGTTAGTCGAGTCACCCACCGACCATAAGCAAGTGCCAGAGTAGCCCACCCACAACAAACAGTTATTAGAGCAGCCCACCCACAGCAAACAGTGACTGCACCTGGATATTCCTCTGGGGTGATGGGGCAACACGCTGTGGGGACTTGAGGGGCAGAGGCCAGCGGCGCTCTGCCCTGATGCCTGCACTTCTGCTGGGGAGAGGGGGTTGCAGACCAGTCCTGTAACAAGGGGGTCGGTAGGGCAGAGGCCAGCGGTGCTCTGCCCTGATGTCAGCTCTTCCGCTGGGGTAGCCGGCAGAATGTCACGCTCTGTACAAGGGACACAGGGAGGGCAGAGGCCGACTGCACTCTGCCCAGCTGCCAGATCTTCTGCTGGTATAGCCTGCAGGACATCAGGCTCTGGACAAGGGACAAAGGGAGGGCAGAGGCCGACTGCACTCTGCCTAGCTGCCAGCTCTTCCGCTGGGGTGCTGGGAACATAGTCCGGCTCAGTAGCCAGGGGAACATGGGAGTCAGTGGGGGTTAACATCTCCTCTGTTAACCCTGGGGCCAAGTTAGGAGTTAGCTGGGGAGGGGAATTCGTACTTACCCCCTCTTCCTGTTGTCCCTGTGAGGGTAGTTGGGGATCTGGACAGGCTGTCCAGCATCCCTGTAGGTCAGGCACAGAGACCACGGTCCCATCTGCGCCATCTGGGAGATTGGTGTCTCCCCTTGGTGGGGTAAGCAGCTGCTGGGGAGATAGGGTGCTGTGCTCCTCTCCCTGAAACACAGGCTGCCGCTGGAGAGGGAGACCGCCTGTCTCCACTCCCATAACAATGTCCTGCTGCTGGAGAGAGAGACCAACTGTCTCTGCTCCCTGTAGGACACACTGCTGCTGTTGCGGGGGAAGGACGACACCTTCGGCCCCCTGGAATTCGCACTGCCGCTGGGGAGGAAGGACGACACCTACGGCTCCCTGTAACTTGCACTGCCGCTGGGGAGGAAGGACGACACCTTCAGCTCCCTGGAACTTGCACTGCCGCTGGGGAGCAAGGACGACACCTTTGGCTCCCTGGAACTTACACTATCGCTGGAGACTAGGTGTCCATATCCTCAACCTCCACAGTTTTCGCTCAAAGGCCATTGCCGCACTGTTCTCAGCACTCAACTGGCGCATTACTTGGTGGACCACCTCGTTCGAAAGGTCTGGGCCATAGCAGACCAACCGCCTCTTTACCTCCTCAATGTAAGCGTCATCCTCGTAGCGCCGTATCCTGTTGAGGTACTCTTCGCAGGGCTCTATCCATGCCTGCTCCATGCTGCTGTAGTTAGGGACGCTGTACAGTGGCTAGCGTTGCCCTCAATAACCTCTCATACGATACCAGTGTCTCCGAGCTGCTTCTCCTCGCACTAGGACGCCATCCCACTGCTGCCACCAATGTAACGGAGCTCCTTGTACTCCGACTGAGTACCCTCCGTTGACGGATGCTCCTAGCGCTTCCTGAGGACTCCAAGCGCTGCAGCAGACACCACAACCACCGCAGACTCCGCAACCGCCGTATCTTGACTGGAGTCTCGCCGTCTTCCTTCCACCCTGGATCAGCTTCTGTCCTCCAGGACTGTGTGGGAAAGAACTCTTCCTTCCACCCTGTATGAACCTCCAGCATCCAGGACTGTGTGGTGAAGACCCCTCCTCCAAGGAGAGCGTGTCAGGAACAAGCTCTTAAAAGAGCTAAGTGATTAAGCTGCAGAGATTCCCCTTTCAAGAACGAGACAAGGCTACGTTTTGAAGGGTCAAGAAGAACTGTCAAAACCTTTATTCCCTTGGGACCAGCCAATAGGGTCACCACAATAACATTGTTGTGAAACCTCAATAAAATCACAAACAGTCAAACCATATCAAGAAACACACAGTGACTTATCACAACACAATGGCACATTTTTAAAGGGGTGGGGGGAGACAATATTTAACAGTAAATATCTCACCTGCCTGCAGAATTAGCAATATGCAAATCTACCCGAATATGCAAATGAACCAGTCTTGCAATTCAGGTAGTGCATATTGCTGTTGCTACCAACAGAGGGCACTAGACCAGCTCCATAGCCAAACCCACCTAGTTGGTAGCAAACCTCAGCAATACAAGAGAGCAGGCAATACATTACACAGTACACACACACACTATAAACAATTACATTACACACACCCTGCACCTATAATGGGTACAGGGTGACTAAAACATAGGATAAATAAAGCAGCCTACATAAATAGTCTGTCTGAAGGTAGACTAGGGGCTTTAAAGCCAGATACGTGAAAGAGTCATAGTCACAGGGGAGGAGGCTGGCAAGTAGGCCTCTCCAGGACCAAGTGGCGAAGGGCACTTCGTCACAGAACGTAATGCACAATAACCAGAAGATACAAGTATAGCCACTAAGTAGAGCTGCAGTGATCTAAGGAGAAGAGGGTACCAAGAATGACTGGTGTACTCCCAGTCTAGTCCAACATGAACACATAAGGTGTACTCAGCAGAGCTGAACCAACATGAACACATAAGTAAATACATAAATAACTCAAACACTCAAGCAGCAGAGCAAAGAACCAATGTATCCCTGAATCTATATAGACTGGCATAAATCACATAATGCATACAGAATACAAAATAATACAAGCGAAGGACATAAAGCAGAGGTCCTTAACAAAATCACATTGTTATAGACATATAATAATAATCCTATTCGCACTGGGTGGAATGGGTAATTGAGACGCCTATCCCCCAGGGTGGGCTGTCTCTTAACCCTAAACTCATCCGCCATCAGACAGATAACATGAATCCTCCTAAAGATTTTTTTAGATTTTTTAGTAAGAAGCACAAAAATGCATTAGAGCCTTAGGCTGAAATTAAGAATGGCTGAGATGCCTATCCCCCAGGGTGGGCTACCTCCAAGCCCTTAATAGTCGCCAATAAGTGCCAACAACATGCTAAATATGTGAATAGCAAAGCGGTATAATGGGAAGGATATTAGAGATGCCTATCCCCCTGGGTGGGCATTCTCGTTCCCCTATCAACCAAAACCACGATACCAATATTTACAAAAATACTGCCAATGAGTATTTTTCATTCAAACCAAATGGCTGAACGGTGTGTAGAGTCCTAATCCAGTACAGTTCACGCTGCAATAACAGCTTACTGCGGTCTCCACCTCTGCGCAAAGGTGAAACATGGTCTATGGCTATCAGTTTCAGGGTGGGCAACGAGTGTCCCTTCTCAAGAAAATGTTTTGCCACGGGTTGCTCAGATTTGTTGTCCCTATAAGCAGTCCATATACTGGATCTGTGGTTACGGATTCGTTCACGTAAGGGTAAATCTGTTTTGCCCACATAGGCCAGTCCACATGGGCAAGTAAGTTTGTATATTACAAAATCCGATGTACACGTTAAGCGATGTCGAATGGTGTAGGGTTTCCCAGAGTGAGGGTGTGTGAATGTTTTGCCTGACAGCATATGTCCACTCCTATCCTCAACCTGGGTAAGTTAAGGGAATATTGAGGGTATATATTCTTATGGATTTGATTTGCAAGCTCATCCTGATGAAAGTCTGTGATACAGACTGAAACGTTGATTTTTATTTTGAGCTAATAAAAGCTAAGTTTTAATCATTCAACTTGGAAGTCCCTGGAGTGCTATCTTGTACTTTTGGCTGTATATATATATATATATATATATATATATATATATATATACACCAAATGCTAAAACAAACTCAGTTTCCTGTTCAACCTAGAGTCCAGGGATATGACCACCACAGATACATCATCATAAGCATACGTTTTGTTTTTCGACAATATCCTGGGAGGCAATTAGCAGAGATGCTAAGCTGACATCTTTACCTTCCAGGATATCTTTCTTAATGTGCTAATGTGCGCTGGAATCATATGTGCAGGGTTAACGTCCTGAGTGATGGAAGAATTGATTGAACCAGCTAACTGAGTTTCAGTTGATGCTGGTTGTACAATAGCGGAAGGTCCAGCCTTTGTGAGGGTTGTGGTGACCGACTCGAGATTTTCCAGTCTGTCATTTACTTTGCTCATGAAATTCATGAGTGATGCAAGAATAGCATGTATGTCACCCGAATTGGTGTTGCTGGTGCCTTCACCCGCCTCTATGTTATCCGTTGATGTATGGAGCAGCTTAAAAAGTTCTGCTTTCCTTCCTGTGGTTGGCTAGGGGATTTGTCACCTCCTTAGCTCGGTGGTAATGCATCTCCTCTACGTGAAGGTGTGTTGAATCTAGCCAGAGTGCTAGGAAGAGATAATTCTTTGCCACCTTCTTGAGACATACTTAAATAACAATGAAGATAGCCATTACTATTTGAACAACAGGGGTCTTGTACTGTCTTGCTAACTAAGACGTAAGGCAAAACAATTAAAGCTTGGTTTTGGTGACTGGGGAGGCCCTGCAAGTTGCCAAGTGGCTTGAGAGGCTCTATCTATGCATTGGCGCGAGGGGATTTTTGTGGCCACCAAACATAGTGGCGGGATGTCGGCCTCTCGGTGACTGTAACCATAAAAATAGGAAAGGGAGTCACAGGTGAGGGCCTCTATGCGAGGCGGCTAGCTCAGTGGCCCGATGGGTGTATGCCTCGGAATGTGAGGTGGGTTGTTGGCCTAGCGGGACCACTAACCGAAAAGCATAATGCAGAGAAAAGGACAATACCTATTGGACCCTAAAATCCCTAATTGCCAGTACGCTATTAACTATTCCAGGGAAGAATAGGATATGAATAGAGTTGAGCGAACCCGGACAGTAAAGTTCAGGTTCGTACCGAACATTACGGTTTTTGGACCCTGGACCCGAACACGGACATATCACTGTATGTTCGGGTTGGAGTTCGATGTTCAGCGATTTAATGGCGCGTTTTCAAAGGCTGCAGGGCAGCCAATCAACAAGCGTTTGGCTCGTGTGCCCTTAGAAGCCATCACAGCCATGCCTACTAATGGCATGGCTGTGATTGGCCAGTGCAGCATGTGACCCAGCCTCTATATATAAGCTGGAGTCGTGTAGCGCCGCACGCACATGAGCTGTTATTAGTGTAGGGAGAGGATGCTGCAGCTGTGATGGACAGCTTAGGAAATAATTCTGCAAACTAGCACATTAGTGGGGTGCACTTCATATCTGAGAGTCAAATAGAAGCTTCAAATACAGCGGTTACATCTGAGTTTTAAAAAGTCAATTTTTTTTGGTGCTAAATAGTACATTAGTGGGATAGTACATTAGTGGGGTGCACTTCATATCTGAGAGTCAAATAGAATCGTCAAATACTGCGGTCACATTGCAGTTTTCAAACTTTAGTTTTTGGGGGGGGGAGGGGGGACCTGGTGTCTGAGTGGACTAGACGTGTTTCTCTCGGGCTCCCACTGAATCGAGCTAAAACCAAGCTATTTCTGACAAAAACCTCTGCTAAATGGCAGCCTGAGCCACAAACCGACTATTAAATAAGCCAGGAATACGCTGTCTGGTCCTGGACCTGACCCAAATCTTGAACAGCCACTATATTCGGCTTGGAGGCCTACCTGGACAGACATAGGCCGCGGCGAGAGGCGGCCGATCTCCCGAGGCGATGCCCTACGAGAGGAGCTTCCCTCATAGAGCCCTGTTCCCACCCCACTTGGGCCGGCGGGGGTTATCCCGGCCCCCACTGGGAAGCCTGACTCACCAAACATCTAAGCGAAATCGACACCCTGACACAGCGCGGCAGCGACAAGATGGCCGCAGCAGTGGATGCTCTGCATGGCAGACTAAGCCTGGAGATCCTGCAGTGGAGGGAATCGTTTGACGCCAGATTTGAGGCACTATGTCAGGAGTTCTGGCATTGCCTCAACAGGCGACCACAGCCAGCTAACTCTCAAGCCGCCAAGCTGGAACAGAAGGAATCCAAGCAGGGCAATCCAAATGCCCAAATGCCTCCTCACAGGGACCCCTATTTTCCGGAACAGAGAGCCACCCGCGGCACATCCATGACCAAGCAACAAAAGGCACGAAGAAACAAATGCAGAAGGCGTTCCGCATTGCTCCGAGCCTCTGCCCGCTATGGGGGAGTAAAGAACCTGACCACCAGGAACACCCAAATCAGCAGACCAGGCCAGGGAGAGGAATGCACTTCCACCGACGTACGGAAGCGGCATCATGCACCCGAGGTACGCACATACCGACAGAACTCTCACCCTGGCACGGAACTGCGATGAGGACACAGAGCCCAAGTAAACTTTCCATGTATACCCTGCACTTGCCGATCAGAGGAATAGGCTGACCACGCTTCCCTTTACTGCAGATGGATCCACATGCTGAACAGCATCAGGGACTAATGGACGCCATTTGCTATACAGGTTAAACTCACTTTCGTGAACCATAGGTAATGTCAATTTCCCAAAAGTGTTGGGGGGACCCAGTGGCCACAAAGCATTGAAGTCTTATAGGACGACCAAGCAAACTTAGTTAGCAACCCTCTATAATATATATATTCTCGTTCACTAAGCATGATTGATTACTATACCTGCTTCTAGTTTAATCCACTGGCAATTTGCATGTTTTTATGACATCTATGCTAATGTAATTACTATGACTAAGCTTGTTTTCTTACAAAAAAAATAAATGTGCAGCACATCTTGGCCTTATTTGTTTAACATTGTCATTACAACTTTTGTCATAAGTCATAAAGTCAATAAGAAAGCTTGTAACTTAACATTGCACGCATAAAATAAAGAATTTTAAAAAAACTTTGGTGCTAAAAAGTACATTAATGGGGTGCACTTCATATCTGAGAGTCAAATAGAAGTGTCAAATACTGCTGTCACATTGCAGTTTTGAAACTTAAAATTTTTTGGGTGCTAAACTGCTAAATAGTATTTTAGTGGGGTGCACTTCATATCTGAGCGTCAAATCGAAGCGTCCAATAGTGCGCTTACAGCGCACTTGTAAACATTCTAATTGTTTTGGTGCTAAACTACTAAATAGTACATTTGGGGCCTGCTCTTCATATCTGAGAGTCAAATTGAAGCATCTAGTAGTGTGCTTACAGCGGAGTGGTAAACATTCTAATTGTTTTGCTGCTAATATGCTAAATAGTACATTTTGGGGCCTGCTCTTCATATCTGAGAGTCAAATCAAAGCGTCCAATAGTGCACTTACAGCGCAATGGTAAACATTCTAATTGTTTTGCTGCTAATCTGCTAAATAGTACATTTTGAGGCCTGCTCTTCATATCTGAGAGTCAAATCGAAGTGTCCAATAGTGCGCTTACAGCGGAGTGGTAAACATTCTAATTGTTTTGCTGCTAATCTGCTAAATAGTACATTTTGAGGCCTGCTCTTCATATCTGAGAGTCAAATCGAAGCGTCCAATAGTGCGCTTACAGCGCAGTGGTAAACATTCTAATTGTTTTGCTGCTAATATGCTAAATAGTACAATTTGGGGAATGCTCTTCATATCTGAGAGTCAAATTGTTATATAGTTACATAGCTGAAAAGAGACTTGCGTCCATCAAGTTCAGCATTCCTCACATTTGTTTTTTGCTGTTGATCCAAAAGAAGGCAAAAAAAAAACAGTTTGAAGCACTTACAATTTTGCTACAAGCTAGGAAAAAAATTCCTTCTTGACCCCAGAATGGCAGTCAGATTTATCCTTGGATCAAGCAGTTATTATCCTACATTGAAAGATTATATCATTGAATATTCTGTTTTTGCAAGTATGCATCTAGTAGCTGATTAAACATCTGTATGGACTCTAATAAAACCACTTCTTCAGGCAGAGAATTCCACATCCTTATTGTTCTTACAGTAAAAAAACCTTTCCTTTGCCTTAGAAGAAATCTTCTTTCTTCCAGTCTAAACACATGACCTCATGTCCTATGTAAAGCCCGGTTTGTGAATAGATTTCCACACAATGGTTTGTATTAGCCCCAAATATATTTGTATAATTTTATCATATACCCTCTCAAACGACGTTTTTCTAAACTAAATAGGTTTAAATTTGTTAACCTTTCTTCATAGCTAATATGTTCCATTCCTTTTATTAATTTTGTAGCCTGCCTCTGCACTTTTTCCATAATATCCTTCTTTAGAACATGTGCCCAAAATTGCACAGCATATTCAATATGTGGTCTTACCAGTGATTTATAAATAGGCAAAATTATATTCTCGTCCCGAGAATGAATGCCCTTTTTCATGCATGACAATACCTTACTGGCCTTGGCCACTGCTGTTTAACATTGCACATTGTTGCTAGTGATTCACCGAACGGTTCGCTGGCGAATAGTTCCTGGCGAACATAGCATGTTCGCGTTCGCCACGGTGGGCGAACATATGCGCGGTTCGATCCGCCCCCTATTCGTCATCATTGAATAAACTTTGACCCTGTACCTCACAGTCAGCAGACACATTCCAGCCAATTAGCAGCACACCCTCCCTAGCAGACCCTCCCACCTACTGGAAGGCATTTTACATTCATTCTCAAGCTGCATGCTTAGTGAGAGGAGGGAAAGTGTAGCTGCTGTTGATTAGATAGGGAAATGCATAGCTAGGTTAGGGTATACAGTGTCCACTACAGTCCTGAAGGACTCATCTGATCTCTGCTGTAAGGACAGCACCCCAAAAAGCCCTTTTTAGGGCTAGAACATCAGTCTTTTTTTTTTCTGTGTAATGTAATTACCTGCCTGCCAGCTTCTATAATAGATTGAATAGCAGTTAGTTGTCTGCCAGCTTCTGTGTCAGGCTCACAGTGGATACTGTGCCCAGTGTCACCACTCACTCACTGGTGTCACAATAGCTTGCATTTAAAAACAAAAAACTTTTTTCACTGTTATAGATTGAATAGCAGTTAGTTGTCTCAAAGCGGGTGTGTCAGGCTCACAGTGGATACTGTGCCCAGTGCCACCACTCACTCACTGGTGTCACAATAGCTTGCATTTAAAACCCAAAAACTTTTTTCACTGTTATAGATTGAATAGCAGTTAGTTGTCTCAAAGCGGTGTGTCAGGCTCACAGTGGATACTGTGCCCAGTGCCACCACTCACTCACTGGTGTCACAATAGCTTGCATTTAAAAACAAAAAACTTTTTTCACTGTTACAGATTGAATAGCAGTTAGTTGTCTCAAAGCGGGTGTGTCAGGCCTACAACGTGTACTCTGCCCAGTTGCCACCACTCACTCATCTGGTGTCACAATAGCTTGCATTTAAAAACAAAAAACTTTTTTCACTGTTATAGATTGAATAGCAGTTAGTTGTCTCAAAGCGGGTGTGTCAGTCCTACAGTGTGTACTCTGCCAACCTCTGCCAGTTCACAGTGCCACTCATATCTGGTGTCACAGTAGCTTGCACGCATAGTACCACTAATCGAAAAAAAAATGACAGGCAGAGGCAGGCCACCCCGCAGGGGCCGTCGTGGTCGTGGTGCTGTGATTCCCTTTTGCCCTAGAATAATGCCCAGTTTTCAGAGGCCAGGTACCCTGAACTTGAAAAGTTCTGAGGACATAGTTGACTGGCTAACACAGGACACCCAATCTTCTACAGCTTCCGCTCGGAACCTTGACGCAACATTCTCCTCCAGCTTAGCTTCGGGCACCTCTCAAGATACCACTCACCCGCCTGCCGCCACCACCAACACTAGCACCACAGCCGCTTCACTTGGTATGTCAGAGGAGTTATTTACACATCCGTTTGAAGAAATGAGTGATGCGCAACCATTATTGACAGAGGATGTAGATAACAGGGATATGTCTCAGTCAGGCAGCATTACACATGTACGGTGTGATGATGATGATGTTGTACCCGCTGCTGCTTCCTTTGCTGAGTTGTCAGATACAAGTGAAGCGGTTGATGATGACGATGCGTCCATGGATGTCACGTGGGTGCCCGCTCGGCAAGAAGAAGAACAGGGCGAAAGTTCAGATGGGGAGACAGAGAGGAGGAGGAGACGAGTTGGAAGCAGGGGGAGGTCATCGCAAGGAGCTAGTGGCACAGTCAGACAGCATGCATCGGCACCCGGGGTCAGCCAGACAGCACGCCAATCAACGCATGCTGTTGCCACCACCAGAATGCCGTCATTGCAGAGCTCAGCAGTGTGGCATTTTTGTGTGTGTCTGCCTCTGACAACAGCGATGCCATTTGCAACCTGTGCCAAAAGAAACTGAGTCATGGGAAGTCCAACACCCACCTAGGTACAACTGCTTTGCGAAGGCACATGATCGCACATCACAAACGCCTATGGGATCAACACATGAGTACAAGCAGCACACAAACTCAAAGCCGCCATCCTCCTCCTGGTCCAGCATCTTCAGCCACGTCAACCACTGCTGTCCTCCTTGCCCCCTCTCAACCATCCGCCACTCCGTCTCTCGCCTTGAGCAGTTCCTGCTCATCTGCCCACAGTCAGGTGTCTGTCAAGGACATGTTTGAGAGTAAGAAGCCAATGTCAGAAAGTCACCCCCTTGCCCGGCGTCTGACAGCTGGCATGTCTGTACTATTAGCCCGCCAGCTTTTACCATACAAGCTGGTGGAGTCTGAGGCGTTCAAAACATTTGTAGCTATTGGAACACCGCAGTGGAAGGTACCCGGACGAAATTTCTTTTCACAAAAGGCAATCCCCAACCTGTACTCGATTGTGCAAAAGGAAGTAATGGCATGTCTGGCACACAGTGTTGGGGCAAGGGTCCATCTGACCACTGAAACCTGGTCTGCAAAGCATGATCAGGGCAGGTATATCACCTACACTGCGCATTGGGTAAACCTGCTGACGGCTGCCAAGCATGGAATGCGTGGCTCTGCAGAGGAGTTGGTGACACCGCCACGACTTGCAGGCAGGACTGCTGCCACCTCCTCTACTCCTCCTACTCCATCCTCTTCCATAACCTCTTGGCTGAGTCCTCTTCTGCTGCTGCGTCTTGCTCAACATCAACGGCACCCCCCCAGCTCCCCAGGTACTATTCCACATCCCGGATACGGCAGTGTCACGCCGTCTTGGGTTTGACTTGCTTGAAAGCAGAGAGTCACACCGGACAAGCACTCCTGTCCGCCCTGAACGCACAGGTGGAAAAGTGGCTGACTGCGCAGCAACTGGAGATCGGCAAAGTGGTTTGTGACAACGGAACAAATTTGTTGGCGGCATTGAAGTTGGGCAAGTTGACACATGTGCCGTGCATGGCACATGTGTGTAATCTGATCGTACAACGCTTTGTGCATAAGTACACAGGCTTACAGGACGTCCTGAAGCAGGCCAGGAAGGTATGTGGCCATTTCAGGCGTTCCTACACGGCCATGGCTCACTTTGCCGATATCCAGCGGCGAAACAACATGCCAGTGAGGCGCTTGATTTGCGACAGCCCGACGCGTTGGAATTCAACACTCCTAATGTTCGACCGCCTGCTCCAACAAGAAAAAGCCGTTAATTAATATTTGTATGACCGGGGTGCTAGGACAGCCTCTGGGGAGCTGGGATTTTTTTTGCCACGTTACTGGACGCTCATGCGCAATGCCTGTAGGCTCATGCGTCCTTTTGAGGAGGTGACAAACCTAGTCAGTGGCACCGAAGGCACCATCAGCAACATCATACCATTTGTTTTCTTCCTGGAGCGTGCCCTGTGAAGAGTGCTGGATCAGGCCGTAGATGGGCGTGAAGAGGAAGAGGAAGAGTTGTGGTCACCATCACCACCAGAACCAGCCTTATCAGCATTGCTTGCTGGAACTGCGGCAACGCTGGAAGAGGATTGTGAGGAAAAGGAGTCAGAGGAGGAATGTGGCTTTGAGGAGGAGGAGGAAGACCAACCACAACAGGCATCCCAGGGTGCTTGTTGTCACCTATCTGGTACCCACGGTGTTGTACGTGGCTGGGGGGAAGAGCATAACTTCATTGAGATCACCGAGGAGGAGGAACAGGAAATGAGTAGCTCAGCATCCAACCTTGTGCAAATGGGGTCTTTCATGCTGTCGTGCCTGTTGAGGGACCCTCGTATAAAAAGGCTGAAGGAGAACGACCTGTACTGGGTGTCCACGCTACTAGACCCCCGGTATAAGCAGAAAGTGGCTGAAATGTTACCAAATTACAACAAGTCGGAAAGGATGCAGCATTTGCAAAATAAATTAAAAAGTATGCTTTACACAGCGTATAAGGGTGATGTCACAGCACAACGGGAATCTAACAGGGGAAGAGGTGAAAGTAATCCTCCTCCTCCCACGACCACACCGGCAAGGACAGGACGCTTTACAGACGTGTTGTTTATGGAGGACATGCGCAGCTTTTTAAGTCCTACGAATCGCCACAGCCCTTCGGGATCCACCCTCAGAGAATAACTTGACTGACAGGGAGCAGACTACCTCACCTTAACTGCGGATATCGACACTCTGAGGAGCGATGAACCCCTTCACTACTGGGTGTGCAGGCTTGACCTGTGGCCTGAGCCATCCCAATTTGCGATAGAACTTCTGGCCTGCTCCGCTTCAAGTGTCCTGTCAGAAAGGACCTTCAGTGCAGCAGGAGGTATTGTCACTGAGAAGAGAAGTCGCCTAGGTCAAAAAAGTCTAGTTTACCTCACCTTTATTAAGATGAATGAGGGATGGATCCCGACGGGACTGACAGTGGGCAATACATCCGACTAAAAAAGGCCTGATGAGATGAGCTGCCTTGGGCTAAAAATGGTACACACGCTGCTGTATTTTAGCTCTGAATGCCGGTTGACTTGCAAGACTTATCCGCCACCAAAAAGGGTTCAAGCCGCAATGTTTTAGGGCAGTGCTCCCCAACCTTTTTATCGCCGCGGACCGGTAAACGTTTGATCCATGTGTTTTAGGGCACTTTCTGCCTGGGAAACAAACATCAATTCTTCTGGCCGCTGCTACAGCAGCGGCTGCAACAATACTTAATTTTTCAGGCATGTGAACATGCCTAATTTTTCGGGCCTCTGGTGCTGCACTGTGGTTTCAAAAACCAAACCAAAAAAAAGGCACATAACAGGGATTAAACTGATAAGAATAATACTACTTAACACACCTTATAATAACGCAGAGAGAGGCAACGCAGAGAGAGGAGTCTGAAGAAGAGGAGTCAGAGGAGGAAGGTGGCTTTGAGGAGGTGGAAGACCAAACACAGCAGGCGTCCCAGGGGGCTTGTTGTCACCTTTTGGGGACCCTTGGTGTTGTACATGGCTGGGTGGAGGAAGAGACCTTCAATGACATTAGTGAGGACAAGGAACGGGACATGGCTAGCTTGGTATCCAACCTTGTGCAAATGGGGAGTTTGCGGTTGTGCAAATGGACTGTTTGCGGTTGTTTGCGGTGCGTTAAACGGGGAGTTTGGTCTGTCACTGTGAAGCGGGCGTAACCCTTACACTACCTGAACGATACAACATCATACAGTAGGTCCCCCCCCTCATTATTTTTATGGCCCCCACCCACCGCTCACGGGTGGGGGCGGGCGGGAGGACAGTAGGTCCCCCCCCATTGAGATTTATGGCCCCCACCCACCGTGCAGGGGTGGGGGCCGGGGGGAGGACAGTAGGTCCCCCCTTATCCTTATTTACTGAATATTCCCCTGTATAACAATGTTTGGCATTTAGTGAATATTCCCTATTCTGCTCTGTGTCAGTGTGTATCAGGGGCTCTGAGGACAGGTGTCAATCCATATCTGCCAAGTGACCCTATGTAGGGTGAACAGTCTCTATTCTGCTCTGTGTCAGTGTGTATCATGGTCTCTGAGGACAGGTGTCAATCCATATCTGCCAAGTGACCTATGTAGGAGGAACAGTCTCTATTCTGCTCTGTGTCAGTGTGTATCAGGGGCTCTGAGGACAGGTGTCAATCCATATCTGCCAAGTGACCCTATGTAGGGGGAAAAGTCTCTATTCTGCTCTGTGTCAGTGTGTATCATGATGTCTGAGGACAGGTGTCAATCCATATCTGCCAAGTGACCCTATGTAGGAGGAACAGTCTCTATTCTGCTCTGTGTCAGTGTGTATCAGGGGCTCTGAGGACAGGTGTCAATCCATATCTGCCAAGTGACCCTATGTAGGGGGAACAGTCTCTATTCTGCTCTGTGTCAGTGTGTATCATGGTCTCTGAGGACAGGTGTCAATCCATATCTGCCAAGTGACCCTATGTAGGAGGAACAGTCTCTATTCTGCTCTGTGTCAGTGTGTATCAGGGGCTCTGAGGACAGGTGTCAATCCATATCTGCCAAGTGACCCTATGTAGGATGAACAGTCTCTATTCTGCTCTGTGTCAGTGTGTATCAGGGCTCTGAGGACAGGTGTCAATCCATATCTGCCAAGTGACCCTATGTAGGGGGAACAGTCTCTATTCTGCTCTGTGTCAGTGTGTATCATGATCTCTGAGGACAGGTGTCAATCCATATCTGCCAAGTGACCCTATGTAGGAGGAACAGTCTCTATTCTGCTCTGTGTCGGTGTGTATCAGGGGCTCTGAGGACAGGTGTCAATCCATATCTGCCAAGTGACCCTATGTAGGGGGAACAGTATCTATTCTGCTCTGTGTCAGTGTGTATCAGGGGCTCTGAGGACAGGTGTCAATCCATATCTGCCAAGTGACCCTATGTAGGAGGAACAGTCTCTATTCTGCTCTGTGTCAGTGTGTATCATTATCTCTGAGGACCGATGTCAATCCATATCTGCCAAGTGACCCTATGTAGGAGGAACAGTCTCTATTCAGCTCTGTGTCAGTGTGTATCAGGGGCTCTGAGGACAGGTATCAATCCATATCTGCCAAGTGACCCTATGTAGGAGGAACAGTCTCTATTCTGCTCTGTGTCAGTGTGTATCATTGTCTCTGAGGACAGGTATCAATCCATATCTGCCAAGTGACCCTATGTAGGGGGAACAGTCTCTATTCTGCTCTGTGTCAGTGTGTATCATGATCTCTGAGGACAGGTGTCAATCCATATCTGCCAAGTGACCCTATGTAGGAGGAACAGTCTCTATTCTGCTCTGTGTCCGTGTGTATCATGATCTCTGAGGACAGGTGTCAATCCATATCTGCCAAGTGACCCTATGTAGGAGGAACAGTCTCTATTCTGCTCTGTGTCAGTGTGTATCAGGGGCTCTGAGGACAGGTGTCAATCCATATCTGCCAAGTGACCCTATGTAGGAGGAACAGTCTCTATTCTGCTCTGTGTCAGTGTGTATCATGATCTCTGAGGACAGGTGTCAATCCATATCTGCCAAGTGACCCTGTTTAGGAGGAACAGTCTCTATTCTGCTCTGTGTCAGTGTATATCAGGGGCTCTGAGGACAGGTGTCAATCCATATCTGCCAAGTGACCCTATGTAGGAGGAACAGTCTCTATTCTGCTCTGTGTCAGTGTGTATCATGATCTCTGAGGACAGGTGTCAATCCATTATCTGCCAAGTGACCCTGTTGGGAGGGCAGTCTCTATTCTGCTCTGTCAGTGTGTATCAGGGGCTCTGAAGACAGGTGTCAATCCATATCTGCCAAGTGACCCTATGTAGGAGGAGCAGTCTCTATACTGCTCTGTGTCAGTGTGTATCAGGGGCTCTGAGGACAGGTGTCAATCCATATATGCCAAGTGACCCTATGTAGGGGGAACAGCCCCTATTCTGCTCTGTGTCAGTGTGTTTTAGGGATCCTTAGGACAGGTGTCAATCCATATCTGCCAAGTGACCCTATGTTGGGGTAACATTCCCTATTCTGATCTGTGTCAGTGTGTATCAGGGGGCCTGAGGACAGGTGTCAATCCATATCTGCCAAGTGACCCTATGTTGGGAGGGCAGTGTCTATTCTGCTCTGTGTCACGGTGTGTATCGCGATCTCTGAGGACGAATTGTCAATCCATATCTGCCAAGTGACCTGTTTGGGAGGAACAGTCTCTATTCTGCTCTGTGTCAGTGTGTATCAGGGGGCTCTGAGGACGGGTGTCAATCCATATCTGCCAAGTGACCCTATGTAGGAGGAACTTGCAGTCTCTATTCTGCTCTGTGTCAGTGTGGTATCATGATCTCTGAGGACAGGTGTCAATCCATATCTGCCAAGAGTGACCCTGTTTTAGGAGGAACAGTCTCTATTCTGCTCTGTGTCAGTGTGTATCAGGGGCTCTGAGGACAGGTGTCAATCCATATCTGCCAAGTGACCCTATGTAGGGGGAACAGTCTCTATTCTGCTCTGTGTCAGTGTGTATCATGGTCTCTGAGGACAGGTGTCAATCCATATCTGCCAAGTGACCCTATGTAGGAGGAACAGTCTCTATTCTGCTCTGTGTCAGTGTGTATCAGGGATCCTGAGGATAGGTGTCAATCCATATCTGCCAAGTGACCCTATGTAGGGAGGAACAGTCTCTATTCTGCTCTGTGTCAGTGTGTATCAGGGGCTCTGAGGACAGGTGTCAATCCATATCTGCCAAGTGACCCTATGTAGGAGGAACAGTCTTTATTCTGCTCTGTGTCAGTGTGTATCATGATCTCTGAGGACAGGTGTCAATCCATATCTGCCAAGTGACCCTATGTAGGAGAACAGTCTCTATTCTGCTCTGTGTCAGTGTGTATCATGGTCTCTGAGGACAGGTGTCAATCCATATCTGCCAAGTGACCCTATGTAGGGGAACAGTCTCTATTCTGCTCTGTGTCAGTGTGTATCAGGGGCTCTGAGGACAGGTGTCAATCCATATCTGCCAAGTGACCCTATGTAGGAGGAACAGTCTCTATTCTGCTCTGTGTCAGTGTGTATCATGGTCTCTGAGGACAGGTGTCAATCCATATCTGCCAAGTGACCCTATGTAGGGGGAATAGTCTCTATTCTGCTCTGTGTCAGTGTGTATCAGGGGCTCTGAGGACAGGTGTCAATCCATATGTCAAGGTGTCAATATGTCATATGTCAGGTGTCAATCTATATCCATTGTGATTTAGGAATGTTACGTGATTTATGCCCTTTATGGATTAAGACCAGACTCTGCATCAACTGTGTACCATTGAAGTCTAAGGCGGTTCGCCCGGTTCGCCGGTTCGCGAACATTTGTGGAAGTTCGCGTTCGCCGTTTGCGAACCGAAAATTTCGGGTTCGCGACATCACTAATTGTTGCATAGTTTGTTGTCTATAACAGTTCCCAAGTCCTTTTCATGTGTTGTTATCCCTAATTCGCTTCCATTAAGGGTATACGTTGCGTGTGTATTCCTTACGCCGAAGTGCATAACTTTGCATTTTTCAACATTAAATTTCATCTGCCATTTGAGTGCCCAGTCCCCCAGTCTGTCTAAATTCCTCTGCCACAAAGTAATATCTTGCTCACATTGTATTATTTTACAGAGTTTTGTGTCCTCTGCAAACACTGAAACATGACTTTCAATTCTGTCTTCAAGATCATTTATAAACATGTTAAATAGAAGGGGTCCCAGAAGAGACCCCTGAGGAACACCACTTGCCACCTCTGTCCAGCTTGAAAATTTACCATTAATGACAACTACTTGTACTCTGTTTTTAAGCCAATGTTTTACCCAAGAACAAGTATTTTCATCTAGACCAATTTCCTTGAGTTTGAACACTAATCTGTTGTGTGGAACTGTATAAAATGCCTTGGCAAAATCCAAATCTATCACATCCACTGCAACACCCTGATCTATACTTCTACTTACTTCTTCGTAGAACACAATCAAGTTAGTTTGACATTACCTGTGCTTCATAAAACCGTGCTGATTTTTGCTGATAAACATGTTCTTCTCAAGGAATTCTTGAATAGTATCCCTTTCAAACCTTTCAAATATTTTCCCAGCCACAGAAGTTAAGCTCACAGGTCTATAATTTCCAGGCACGAATTTTTAACCCTTTTTGAATATAGGAAGCACATCTACCTTCCTCCAATCCTCCGGGATACTTCCTGAAAGAAAAGAATCTTGAAAGATTAAAAACAGAGGTTCACTTATTTCTACACTTAGTTCCTTAAGTACTCGTGGATGGATACCGTCAGGCCCTGGCGCTTTGTTTATATTAACTTTCTTTAGTTGCAGCAGCACCTTGTCTTGAGTTAACCAATTACAATTATTCTGCAAGTTTTTTGTAGCAATAATTTGCACATCTATTGCCATGGGTTCTTCCTTAATATATAAGGAGGAGAAATAGTTATTTAAAATCCTTGCCTTTTCCTGGTGTTCATTAACTAACACCCCTGTTTCAGTTTTTAGTGTACATATACTTTCATTTTTGTTTTTTTTTAGAATTTATGTACTTAAAAAATGCTTTGGGGTTTGTAACGGAACCTTCCATTAATGGACGCTTCCTAGCTTGCGCTGAGGACCACAAGCACTGCACTGGACACCACAACCACAGCAGATTCCACAACTGCCATAGCTAGGTTCAGGGGTTTAAAAGTTAGGTCGAAGTCCCTTTTCACTTGCAAGCATGGCTTTTCCTGCCCAAACCAGTTCCCACTGGTCTGGCAGTTTCCCTGGGACAACTCCCTGCTGGAGAACAATGGAGCTGGGGGAGGGGAAGAGGTACACCTTCCCATGAATTCAAAGGGGCAGAAAAAAGTGTCTCAAAAGTTTAAGTATGTCCATACACTGTTTTTAAAGGGCCAGCACCGTATAATAAAAGTCCATATGCCCAAATGCTGGTTTAAACACTTACAATCTCCCAGGGGCCATAGTCGCAGGGCAGGAGGCTGGCAAGCAGGCCTCTCCAGGACCAAGTGGCGAAGTGCACTTTGTCACAGGGTTGGTTTTGCTCTCTTTAGCTATAATTATTTCATTTTGAAGTTTAGCAAATCTAATTGCCTTTTTGCACGCATTATTTGCTTCCTTATATCTTTTATAAGATGCATCTGATTTGTCCGATTTAAATGCTTTAAATGCCCTTTTCTTATTTTTAATCTCTTGTTTTACTTCTCTACTAAGCCACATTGGTTTTAATTTGTTTATTTTATATTTCTTAGAAAAAATGTGGATACGAAGTCTATCTTAACAAGGTAGACGTCACTAGTATAGATGGATCTCCCAAGTACCAAAGGAGACTCCAGAAATCTCCAGGGGCATAATCCCAAATAATTAGAAAAATTAAAAACAAACAGACTATACAAATGTTAAAAAACAGATGCATTGATCTGTGTATATCTGGAGATAACAAAGTAGTCAATCAATGAGGGTGATATAATAATGAGACCAAATTCCTATATATAAATAAATTTTAAAAAATGATATAGTTCAAAAGAATATATATACATGTATCACAAACCCTGGATGATACTGGTGTATATATATATATATATATATATATATATGTGTATTGCTGGTGACAATTATAATGAGCTTTAATATATCAGGCTCAATTATGTCACTAGTATAAATGTATCAAACAGGGAACAAGCGGGTACATATGGTTAGAACAAATGGCTTAAATACCACTGAAAAATAACAAGTACTATACACTCTTAATTTGTAGCTAGTAATAGCCCCAATCCATATCTGGACAGAATAATGCTATATAAAAAACTAGTCTTATATAATTAATACAAAGGGGCTATACATAACTACATATATTGGAAAGAGAAAAACAGACTGGATATTGTGAAGCTTAGAATGCTCACAGCATATCCATATAAAGTAATAGAAAATGGACAGAAAAGGTAATTAGTAACCTAAGTATCTAACAGACTAAGTTGCAACGTTATGTCTGTTTAAATGTATCTATCTGAACCAATATAATATAGTCGTTAGCAGGGGTATCTGAAAATCAAGCTATCTAAACATATGTACCCAAAAGAGTAAAGTGCAAAAAATTATAGTGCCATATCGTGGAAATAAGTGAAGTCCCAAAGAAGGGGGACTAAAAGACGCCTAACGCACGTTTCGGTGCATTAACAGAGCACCTTCGTCAGAGGTAAAATTATGACTGCCCGGGGAGCTCATTTTATACCCTGTCTAGTGTATGAGGCGGCCAATGGGTATTCTGTTTCGAGGAGGGGGCGTGGTCGGTATTTCCCGCGTTAAGTCTAATTGTCTGATGGGATTAGATTGATGATGTCAGTAGGGAGAGGGCGGGCGTCGTAAAATGAATTGCCCAAACCACTCCCCCTTATCTCGGCACAGAACCACGCCACTATTGTTATACTTAGTTCATATATTATAATTAAATAAACATAATGTATCAATCCCTCTATGGTCATTCCTAAAGAGAAAAGATAACAATAAAACCTAAAATCTTCTCTCAAGTGTCAAATGCAAAGTGAAAAGTATATGCCTATATATATCCACTGAGTAAATAAATATATTAACAAAGATTCTAATGATATTAGTACACCATTATCATCTCAGATTAAATCAGAATAAGGGCATGTAACGGACCGTTTCGCTCACAAGGGGATAAAAACCGTTTAGGCGATAATCCCCTTTCAGATAGACCAGCAGCTACTGCAATCACCAACCTCCCGAACTCCAACTTGCACGTATTCACCAACTCTCGAACAGCAGACACACAAACCCTGGAAGCAGCCGAACAGGAAAAGCCCTACGAACAGCTTACACTCCTGGCAATCGGCATTCAGTCAAATTCCCCCCAAGAATGAGACGACACTTCACTTTGAGGGTTAAACAGGAACTCTCTGTACTGTCACAAACAGTCTCTTTTATTCCCAATCCACAAACATAGTACAGCCCACAGGGCGTTACAAAACAACCAATCAATCCGTACAATACACCCAGACACTCCCACACAAACACCTCCCCTCTGCCTGTGATATGATTACTGAACACAATGGGTAATCTCATTATCACTGGCAGAGGAATACAGTTTTTACACAATATTTATAACTTCTAAAATATACATGTCACAAACATAAAACATACATTTTCATAATCAATCCATTCAGGGGAACAACATATTAAAAAATGGCACGAATCAAACCAGGGGTTCAAAAGTTAAGGGAAAGTCCTTTGTGACTAAATGAAGCATGGCTTCCCGGCCCAAACCAGTTTCAGAGTCTTCTATCCTGGAGATAATTGAGAGTAATTCAATTATCTCCCAGGACAGACACAAGACTCCATTATGCACATGGTGAGCACAAAGCATTAAAATATTATAAAATACACAAAGTCACATTTTATACATAAAACACAGACGTGTCACATATCCCCAGATAGCTGGGATCTGAGCGCACAAAACTACCGAATAGCACTCAGATCCTATTCACACAGTTCAATTGCCATGGAG
>OW240914.1:248443456-248471086 GCA_933207985.1 Pelobates cultripes
TTTTGAAGACCTGCATTACGTGGATATGTGCCTCCCTGTGGGTTGTTCCATATCCTGTTTTTACTTTGAATGCTTCAGCACATTCTTGGACTGGGTGGTGAGGAAGGAGGCTGGGATAGACTGCTTGCTACACTACCTCAATGATTTCCTTTGTGTGGGTCCCAACGACTTGCCAGGATGTGCAATGCTGCTGCGGGTTCTGGGTGTGGTATTCCATCGGTTTGGGATCCCGTTGGCTCACGACAAAACGGTGGGCCCGGTCACTTGTCTCAGTTTTCTGAGCATTGAGATTGACTCTCTGGTGGGGAAATGCTGCTTGCCTTTGGATAAGATTCAAGGCTTGCGGCACGAGGTGGCCGTGGCCATGGGGCGGCGGAAGATTCAGCTGCGCTGCCTGCAGTCGCTCGAGGGGAAGCTGAATTTTGCCTGTCAAATCATGTCTGTGGGATGGGTCTTTAACCGGCGTCTGGCTGCAGCGACGGCCGGGGTCTCTGGGCCTCGTCATTTCATTCGGCTTACTCGGCCGCTGCGGGAGGATTTGGCGGTTTGGGACTCCTTCTTGGCTGCATACAATGGTTGGTCCTACTGGCAAAAGCCGGAGGTTTCTAACGCCGACCTCCACCTATTTACAGACGTGGCTGGCTCGGTGGGGTTTGGGGCCATTCTGAGCTCCAGTTGTTGTGCGGCCGTGTGGCCGGACAATTGGCATGTCTCTGGGCTCACGAAGAATCTGGCCTTTCTGGAGCTTTTCCCCATTTTGGTGGCGGTGGAGGTCTGGGGGTCACGTTTGCAGGATCAAAGGCCATTAATCGGCTGACAGCCTCCACCCCCCTGTTGTTCACTTGCTTAGGCGGTTGGTTTTCCAATGTTTGTGTCTCAATGTGTATTGTAGGGCAGAGCATGTAAGGATATGAAATGGTTAACTCTTTTTGCTTTATATGCTTTAAAATAATGTTTGAAGTAATTATGCTGACTTTGGCAGATGTATTTTGTACCAAGGTCTTTCTTCTACAAGATGTATGACTTCACTTGACCTCAGGATGTTCCTGTCCCGTCTTTATTCAAATGCTTATCTTTTTAATGTCAGACAAATATGTACTATTAACTACAAGGACACTATAAATCTCGCTGCTTGCGTGACAAACTGTGTATAAATGCTAGCCCTGAAAATATACTCATTGAGAACTTGTTAAGCACTCTTTCGTGTCTGTGTCTTACTTTGCTAACAAGAACTCCCATCAATTGATGTGGTGACCGTAGGATCGAGAATCGAGGGGAGTTGAGTCCAGAATAGCATTAACCCTTTCAGCTTGGTGTCTAGAAGTGGGATCAGCAAAACCATTGCGGTAAGTAGCCTTTTTGTGTCTTATTGACGCTGATTGTCTATGACCCCCTTTGGTTTATTAAGTCTGTATCCAGTAGAAAGGAAAGGTGTAAGGACTTTATTTATATTGAGGCTGTAAATAGGTCTCCGGTTTTTACTGGACATTTGGTCTAGTATAGGGTTCTTGGTAACCCAGGTTAGTATCTAAGATAGATACAGGGTATCTCAGGTAGATACAGGTTTTGAGACTATAAAGGAGTCTCCGGTTTATTAAGACTATAGGTGTTCTAGGGAACATGGTTTATAGATCTAGAATAACCCAAACTTCTCGTTCCTTTGGTCACCCTGTATCTGCTTTCTGTTTATTTTGCTTGTTAAGTAGAGATACACTATTGGTAAGTAGGTAGTGTCTCTACCCTGAGCCAGAAATATGGGAAATAATCAGTCTATTTCTTACCCTTTACCCCACCCAGGGGAGTCATGTCTAAATTATGTTACTAGAATAGGAGCACAAAGAGGATTTCTTACAATCCCCTTTGTGTCAAATTTAGCAGGATGGACAGAGACTATGAAGTAATCTGATCCTTTTCCCAGGTGTGGGGCTAATGATGATTTCCATATGAATATGATTCGAGAATTGTGTTTGGGAGATAGGAAGTCATGGCTGTGGTATGGTCCTGATCCAGATTGGGATAAGGAATATATGAAAGCAGGAGGTGAAAATTGGTTGCAGATAGCCCCTCATTGGTTTCCTTGTAGTGTAACAGGAAAGGTTTTAAAGGGAGCTAAGAAAGACCTGGCTAAGAGAAAGGGAACTGTTGACAGTAATACCATCTGCTTTCCCATAGAATCCCCTCCTGAGAATCTATATCCACCACCAATTGTGCCCCCTACCCAGTCAGCCCCCAGCCATGCCCAACCACAACCCCCACCTCCCTATAAAGCAATGTATCCTGCTGTACCTAATGCCCCCTCAGAGGATGATATAGAAGATATTTGTATTGCTGCAGCTGTTAATTCACAATCACAGCAATTACAGGAATCATCATCTACACCAGATTCTGATATAGAATATCCATCGCCACCTCCCGGTACAATTAAATTAACAGTACAAACAGGAGTTAAACTTAAAAGTAGATATGCCAGAATTAGAAGGTGCTGATCTTACTGCCCCGTTCATGACTGTTGGTAATCAGTTAATAATGAAACCCATTAATCCCAGAGTACTCAAGGACATTATTCAAGGTGCCCCAAACCCCCGTACTAATCCCTCTGCATGCCTAATGTATCTGAAAAGAATGTGTTTAGGACAGAACATGACACAGATAGACATACAGTTAATTATAAATGGAATATTAGGGTATGACTCAGATTCTGGTTGGGATTGGTCTAGGGTACCCTCTATCAGTGAGACAGCCAACGGTACTGGAGTTGAAGTGGCTGGCAGTGATGGTGTTTATGAGCTTAGTACTTTAGCAGGATGTGCTAAAATGTGGGATGAGGTGGAAGCTGAAATGTTGAGATTATGGAAGAATAAGCAGTCTATATCCACTGCTTTGGCATGTAAGCAAGGTGCAAAGGAAGAGATTGGTATTTTTGTAAATAGATTTTACAAGTGTTGGAAGGATGAGGCAGGTTTGAAGTCTGGAGATGATATGGATCTCCTTAAAATACAGTCATGCCTTGGTAATATGTTGCCACAGTATTCCTTGCTTGTGAAACAGTTGATTTCAGACTGGGCCAATTTGGGTGGCTCAGACTTTCTTACCAAGGTTATAGAGAAGGAAAATGCAAGTTGTTTTGATTTAAGAAAAGATTCAGGAAGCAAGATTGCTTATTATGCTCAGGGATTGCAACACTGTCCACCTACACAGGCCCGAGAGAGAGGATGGAATGGAGCACATAGAGCCCGTGGAAGGGGTGGTCATAGAGGGGCAAGGGGATGGAGACAGGGAAATCAGGGTTAAAGGGGCAGGGGTAACCAAAGAGGAATAGACAGGAACACTTTTTTCAACTGTGGCCAGCACAGCCACTGGAGGAATGAGTGTCGACACCCCAGCAGCCCCGACAACCCCACAATTCTCAAAATATGCCCGGTAGGCAAGAACAACACCAGGCCCAGTCCCAACACTACTGGCTGGCAGTTCCCCCTCCCCCCCCTCTCTCCAGCAAACCCAAACTGTACTAGGGCCATTCACAGGTACCACTGACCAGCACGCCCATCACATCCCATGGCCCCAATAGGGCTGCCTTGAAGGTGACACTCCAACTTTTCCACTTTTGTCCTCTACTAATAATGATCTGCCTTTTTGCATTCTGGTCATAGAAGGTAGATCCTTGCCATTTTTGGTAGATACTGGAGCTACCTGTTCCAGTCTATGTGACACCTATTTTTAGGGGTCAAGGGAAAAGTCTACACCTTCATTGGGTATTAATGGAGTGTCAACACCCACTTTTGTCACACCACCAGTCTGTTTTCTGTCCTCTTAATGGTTCTTCTACTGTGCACCCTTTTCGTCTAATACCTAAATGTCCTGTTAATTTGCTGGGAAGGGATCTTCTTGGTATTCTGGGAGCTACTATTACTTGCACGCCCTCTGGTGGTATTGATGTGTCTATGTTGTGTTCTGAAACTATTGATTTGTCTGATGTTCCTTCCTCTGTGTGGGCTTCACCTAAGTTAGATGTAGGATTTGTCATCTGCACCCCTTACAAAGCCAAACTAAAACCAGATGTAACTCCTATCGACCTTTACCCCTTAAAGACACATGACATGTATGACATGTCATGATTCCCTTTTATTCCAGAAGTTTGGTCCTTAAGGGGTTAAACAGTACCCCCTGTCAGAAGTCAAGGTTGAGGGAGTTTGCCCCATGATCCAATCTTTTTTAGAGCAGGGAATACTAAAGCCAGTAGTTTCCCCATATAACACACCTATTAATCCAGTTCCTAAAGGTAATGGTTATCGCTTAGTTCAGGATTTTAGAGCCCTGAATAGTTTAATTGTGCCCATTGCACCCATTGTCCCTGATGTGACATCCCTCATTACAGCCATTCCACATGATGCCACTTGCTTCACTGTCATTGATTTAAGTAATGCATTTTTTTCTATACCTATTGATCAAGAGACACAGCTACTTATGGCTTTTACTTTTGAAGGCTGTCAGTATACCTGGACACGTTTACCCCAAGGCTATGTGGATTCCCCAGCCGTTTATTCACTGGTACTCCAACATACTCTAAAAACATGGTCCCCTGGTCATGGTTCCGTCCTTTTGCAATATGTTGATGATTTGTTGTTATGTAGCCCTAGCTATGAGGCAAGCACTGTGGATACTGTCAGTTTGCTCAAACACTTAGCAACTGTGGGTCACAAGGCTTCAAAACACAAAATGCAATTGTGTAAATCAAAGGTTGATTAATTAGGTTTTGTTCTGGCTTCAGGCACCAGACAATTGAGTCCAAAACGTATTGAGGTCATTCAGAGGATTCCTAAACCCACTACTCGGAAGGAGTTGCTCACCTTCCTCGGCATGATTAATTACTGCCGCCAATGGATCCCTGAATGCTCCCATTATTACTCAATCCTAAGAAAGGCTGTACGTTCTGACAGCCCTGAAAATGTCTGCTGGTCACCAGACATGCTAGCTGCGTATATTGCCCTCAAGGTTGCTATTGTGCGAGCCCCGGCTTTAGGACTACCTGTGTATTGTAAACCATTTCATTTGTATGTTTGGGACAACTGTAAAACCATGGCCGCAGTCTGTGCACAAGAGCAGGGAGGCGGTATGCATCCCATAGCATTCTTTTCCAAAGTAGTTCCAGCTCCGAAACAGGGTATGCCGGCGTGTCTCAGAGCATTGGCAGCATGTGCAATGGCTGTTGAGACTGCTACTACTATCACACTAGGGCATCCTACAATACTCCATACCAGTCATCAGGTCACTCAGCTTATAAAAAATCTCGCCACACAACACATGACAGCCCAGCGCTTAAGTGCTTATGAGATTATTCTTCTTAATACCCAGAATCTGTCTATTGTCTATAGTCCTGTTAATTCTGGTCCTATGTCTGTTTTGCATGCTATTCTCACTTCTGCATCTGACTCTGTGTCTATACCATCTGAGCCTCATAATTGCATTGAACAAATACATATTGCCACATCTCCCAGAGCAGACCTCTCCTCCACAGCACTCAGTGGCCCGGATGTGACCACTGTCTTTGTGGATGGCTCTTGCTCCAGACCAAATGACGGTACATACCTCACAGGCTATGCTGTGGTACAGCTACCTGATAAAATCATTGAAGCTGACACTATTTTCCAGCCGTCTGCACAAGCTGCAGAACTCATTGCTCTCACACGTGCCTGTCAGCTTTTCTCAGGACAGCGAGTGAACATTTACACAGACTCACGATATGCTCATGGGGTAGTGCATGATTTTGGTGTAATGTGGAAACAAAGAGGCTTTGTAGGAGCCGATGGAAAAGCCATTTCACACACAAATCTCATCCAATCACTCCTAGATGCTATCCTACTCCCATTTCCAGATGTAATGCCTTGGCTGACAAAGTGACAAAAGAAGTTGCAGCCAAGACTCTTTACTATGAAATGTTTCCTGCTGTGCTCACACCTCCCACATGCCCTACTGACAGTTTGCTTTTGCAGCTCCAAGCCTTTGCAATGCAATCTGACTTTGATTTTTGGATTAAACAAGGTTTAGAGAAAGATCAGAATGATCTTATCTCTAAAGAGGGGAGGATAGGCATACCTGAAGCCAGCTGTTTTATTTTCATCATTCAGGCACATGGTCCTGGTCACAAAAGCATAGCAAGCACCATCCAATTCCTAATGAATTCATTTTATATTAGGAATCTCAGGCAGCATGTACAGTCTTTTGTAAGATCGTGTGAACACATCCGAATATTCCACACAAATCACAGCACGAAAATTTGCCCCCTCCAGCTGCTCCTTTTACACACTTACAGATTGATTATACTCATGTACCCCAAATTGGTAAGAAACAGCAATACTTACTGGTCATAGTTGATCAGTTTAGTAGATGGCCCAAGGCCTTTGTGACATCTAGGGAAGATGCTAGGACTGTAGTGAAGATTCTTGCTACTGAAATTATTCCCAGGTATGGCTGCCCTCTGCAGATTAACTCTGATAATGGCCTGGCTTTTGCTAGTAAGGTTACCCAGGAACTTGCTAAATTCTTGCAAGTTATCTGGAAGTTTCATATACCCTCTCATCCACAGAGTTCAGGACCATTAAGGAGAAGCTTATGAAATCTACTGCAGGAACATGGGTAAATTGGACAAAATATCTTCCAGCTATTTTAGCTGAGATAAGAATGACTCCCCACAAGGTGACTAAATTATCTCCATTTGAGATTCTGATGGGATGACATTTTCCCACACCCTGGGCCAGGGAACCGCTTGTCATAATGTCTGGGGATTTACAGCTAATACAAGAACAATATGTACAGGAATTGTTGATAAAACTGAATGGTATATATGGCAATGTTTCTTCGCAGTTTCCCTTACCTTCACAGGAACCTACTCATCCATACCAGCCCGGTGACAAGGTGTATATCCGTAAACTGAACAGGACCAAGAAACGAGAATACCCTTTCGGACCACCTGCTACTGTGATTGCTGTAACCAGAACCGCTGTCCTCACAGATTCCCACGACATCTGGATTCACGCATCCCGAGTGAAGCTGTGTTCAAAGAGGGGAACCAAGGAAGACAACACCACTCCTCACTTGGAAAGAGAAGAATTTCCCCTTAGCGAAGCATCATGGCTTTCACACCATATCGTAGATTGAGAGGATCATACGAATCTGAGACCAAGATTATGTTTTGCGCTATGCTTTCTGGAGTTGTTATACTCCCTCTGATATTGTTCCTTGAATGCCATTATGAGTACAAGTCAATGGGAAGTTTTAAATCTGTTTGTTTCTGGAGAAAAGACTGATACGATGAACAATTCTTCAATACCCCCAGCCCAATTAGTCCTAAGCCCCTCATCTAGCATTCGTCACACACGCTCCCTCAAGAACCTTTCTCCACCACCTTTCTATCAGCATGTAATATGCAATCACTCATTGACTGAACACATATGGATGAATTGGATAAATAATAACCCTTATAAGTACCAGTTACCCATATGGAATGTGTCCACAGCTAATGAAACCGATGCATTATGTTTGTTTGAAGGTTCACGGAAAATTGTTAGATCTTATAACACAGAAAAGTGCACAGTTAAGGTTGCTAATTACACTAGCATCTGTGCCACCTTATTTAATATAAGTTCTGATGGTAAGAAAAAACAACCTAAACAGGTTTGGGATATATATTATAAGAAAATTAGTAAGGTTGCATATCAATGTAAACAGACAGGCCTTATTACTTTTAATAATGATTATACAACTGGTCTCATTAACTGGAAAAGGGAACAAATGTTAGTCATTATGAACGACACTGCAAATGAGAACTGTACACTACCTTATATTTTTACACCTCATTACTGTCCTTTATCCTCTACCATAGAACCAAAGGTCAACCACGACACACACACACCTATTCCATCCACATGTGTTAATACAACTGCCTTCTTACAAGCTGTACATGTGTCATTAAAAATCACTACTCCTGTTGTAACATTATGTAACACAGCAAACAAAAGGCAGAAAAGGGAATGGTATGACACACTGTTAGGAGGTGCTGGAACCACTATGGGTATACTAAATAGTATAGACATGGAGACCCTCAAGTTAAATACGGCCAGCATGCATATAGGGACTGGTTTCCACGCTACTGCAAACTGGGCTCCAACTGTTGTTAAATCACAGGTTACAGGATTGGATTTAGATAAATCAATGTATAACTATTTAGGTAATTTAACTGTTGCAACTATGAAATTCACTACAGGTCTAGGTAACTGGAGTACTTGTGCCATCAGGTATTTATGGATGCAACAACAAAGATTGGAATTAGAAGACTGTGGCAAACCTAGCCACTTATAATATTCTGGACTATGCACAGAAAAGGTTGCCTATAATAATCCTTGTACTGTCTGGTGTAACTTGGCTGTAACATGTGTATTACTGTATGTGTATATTGCATTTGTATGCTAGCAGCCGAAAGCCGCTAGCATTCATAGGTTTCGTTTCACGAACAGCAACTTTACAGGCTGTTCGTGAACTGAATGAGATATGCCCTAATAGCCCACACACAGAGGGACGTGTGGCGCTCGTTAACCGATTGCAACAGTGTTGCAATTGGTAATTAAAGGCATTCCTAGGTGGCCGTCGTTCGGCTACCGAACACGCGGCGGTCGGCCATCTTGGATCCTTTGTCTTACCAGCGGGGTTTGGTCGTCAAGTGCATGGAGCCGAAATCGGCTACTCAATGGTGCGAACCCCATCGGTGTTCGGTAGTTTCAGGTGAACTCATGGGCAAAGTGTATTTTGTGCGGCGTTCGGTTGTTTTAGATGGGATCTGAGCGGTATTCTCATGAAAGGTGCGCTCAGACCTCAGCTATCTACCGAACGTCCATTCGTTTAAATCTACCAAGTATTGTAAAAGTTATAGATTTTAATGTGAATTGTCGGTTCTGCTGCACGGAGGGATAATCCACTTAACGGTACATCCCAGTGGGAGTATCCCTCTCGTCCAGCAGTGCCTGATGGGAGAAAAGGTCTGAATGTTAAGTCCCCCATGTAGTCCCCTACTGTATTACCCCTGCTATGAGAGTATGGAAACCCCTTGCATGCCGAACTGATGGAGGGATGCTGTGAATAAAAACCTCAGTTGACTCCCAGAACTGTGTTTCGTCCGGTTACTGGGGGATTTGGGATATTGCCTTACTTTTTAGCGCTTGACTGTGGATCACCTTCTTTACAAGCGGAGTTTGTGGGATTGAATATTGCCGCTCCGCTACAATTGGTGGCAGCGGTGGGATCCAACCTTACAGCCGAAAAGCGCCGTTCGGATAAAGGGAAACTACCGAACCAGAAAAGGGAATGGCAATTTGTATGCAGCAGACAACCGAAAGAGAAAAGTGAATGGGGACGGATTACACTGCATTAAAAAGGCAGACACTAAAGGAACTGCTGGAAGCCAGGGCAAAGATAGCCAGCAACAAGCCGAAAGCAGTGCTGATTGCCGAACTGATGGAGGGAGACAGAGCTCACAGCATTACACCCCCACCAGCCATGGAGGAAACCCCATACCAATGGGAGATGCGAACCAGGATGGAGTTTCTGCCGCAGCCAGTACCCCTGGAAATATTGACCGTGCTGATGGCGGATGTGCAGGACTATGTGATGGCACACCGTCCACAGGAGACTCCGTCCAGGGCAGAATCCATTACTGCCTCAGTCTACGTCCAGGTAAAACCCCAAATCCCATACCATGCCTTTAAAATGTTTTGTGAGGAGAAGGATGAGATTGATGGATATTTGCAAGATTTTGAAAGGCTATGTGACTTACATGACTTGGAACAGGCAGTATGGGTGCCGTTACTGGCAGGCAAACTGTCAGGTCGGGCAGCAGAAGTCTATCGCGCTGTACCCAGAGAGGACAGCAAAGATTATGCGAAGGTAAAAAGAGCCATACTGGAAAGATATGCCATTACTCCGGAGGCATACAGGCGCAAATTCAGAGGATTGCGCAAACCAGAGAAAGATTCTCATGCGGAATGGGCTCACCAGCTGGATCAGGCATCACAAGGGTGGATACAGGCAAGTCAAGCCACCACTATGGAGGAGTTCCGACAATTGAAGTTGTTAGAACAATTTTTTAATGGTTTGTCCCCAGAGGCACAAGAATGGGTGAGAGACTGCAAACCCCTCACCCTAACTGAAGCAGCCCAATTAGCCGATCAACATTTTGATGCAAGGAGGCACCACATTGCCTTGAATCGGAATTACCCTCGACCCACTGTGCAACCCAGTACAGTCACACCTACGACTTCCACCGCAACCCCCTTTAGACCTACCCAGGGGAACCAACCTCCACCCTCACGATACAATGGCAGGGCGAACATCCAATGCCATACCTGCAGGTAGTGGGGACATATATCTCGAGAGTGCACGCAGAATCGGAGCCGACAAGCATGGAACCAAGTCCGACAGAACCCTGCACCAAGGGCCACTGCCCATCACTACCAAGTAGAGCCAGTCACCCAGGAGCTATTGAGCACTCAGGCAGAGGAACCCCTGGGAATACTACATGAGGTGATGTCGGTACAAGCCACTGACAACCGGCAACATCATCGCCAGCTGGTGACACTGGAGGGAAAAGAAGTGCAGGGGCTCCGGGATTCAGGAGACACCCTCACTTTGATAGCACCCCATTTGGTTCCGGGTACAGCACACACTGGCGGATCTGTGGTGGTACGAGTGGCAGGGGAAGCAGTGTACCGACTACCCACTGCCAAAGTACATTTGAACTGGGGTGCTGGGGAGGGGATGGTAGAAGTGGGCATAATGCAGAAGTTACCTGCAGATGTTATGCTAGGAAATTACTTGGGCCGGATGACCTCTGCTTTTATACCTCAGGCGCCACTCCAGGAAGCCCATCCAGTGACCACCCGGCAGCAAGCTTGCACCACGGTTCCACCAACACACTCTGAGGCTCAGGTAAGAGACAATGACCCCCATACGACACGTATGACCTGGGATACCCCGACTACATTTGGGGCGGAGGTTAAATTAGACCCCACATTGCAGGTCTACAGAGACAGGGTAAGCACAGATCAGGCCGGGTTAGAGGGGGAGCGGTATACCTGGGAGAAAGGGCTACTGTATCGTATTGCGGAAAGAGTAGTAGGGGGATCAGTCACAGTAACGACTAAGCAGTTAGTAGTTCCCCAAAAGTATAGGCAAGAACTGCTTAGGATTGCACATGATATTCCTTTGTCGGGGCATCTGGGAATGACCCGTACCCGGTACCGGCTGACTCAGGCCTTTTTCTGGCCAGGGACTTCCAAAGCATTACTGCAACTCGTGACATTTGCCGGCGAGTGGGGAAGAGAGGTGACCGCCACAAAGCGAAATTGTGCCCCCTGCCCATTATGGAAGAACCGCTTAGTAGAGTGGCAGTAGACATAGTGGGACCCTTGCCTAAGCCTAGTCCCTCCGGTAAGAGGTATATCTTGACCGTGGTGGACTACGCCACCCGGTACCCCGAGGCAATCGCCCACTCTAATACTCATGTAGAAACTGTGGCTGAAGCTTTAATGAAAATCATTTCCAGGGTAGGGTTTCCCCAGGAGATCATATCCGATAGGGGTACCAAGTTCACCGCCGAGGTCACCCAGTAACTGTGGAAGATATGTGGCATTAAGTCGATAGTAAACTCAGCATATCACCCCCAGTCCAATGGTTTATGCAAAGGTTTAATGGTACCCTGAAGCAGATGCTCCGGACGTTTGGAGAGGCCCATAAGGACAGGGAGCGATTTCTACCTCATCTGCTTTTCGCTTATAGAGAGGTACCACAGGAGTCGACCGGATTTCCCCTTTTGCGTTGTTGTTTGGGAGGAGGGTGAGAGGGCCGTTGGACCTAATTAGAGAGCATTGGGAGGGAGAGAGTAGTGATGGGACCCCCACTGTACCTTACGTGCTGGAGTTCAGGGACCACCTGGAGGCCCTAACCCAGGCCGTGCGCACCAATCTCCAGGCGGCCCAGCAACGACAGCGCCGCTGGTATGACAGGGGAGCCGGAGACCGCAGCTTTCAAGTGGGACAGAAAGTGTTGATTTTAAAACCTGTCCGCACAGACAAGCTGCAGGCCATCTGGCAAGGCCCATACCAGGTGGTGGAACAGAGATGTGACAACACCTATGTGATTGGCCCCTGCTCAGGGGTAGGGAAGAGACGCATGCGCCACGTGAACATGCTCAAACCCTATCATGAGAGGATAGAGGACGTGGCAGCCATATGCGCCTCCGCCTCTGAGGATCAGGAGAACCTGCCGCTACCTGACCTATTAGCACAGGACGACCAGACAGAACCCTCCAAGGTGGTTCAACTGGGGGAGCGGCTAAGCCCTCAGGAGTGAGCCCAGGTACAAAAGTTAATAGCGGCTAAAGGAGCCACCTTCTCCAATTTACCTGGGTACACTCCGCTAGCCACTCACCAAGTCGAGACCCCTGGACTTTTGCGGCAGACGCCATATCATATCCCTGAAGCAGTCAGGGAACATATGAGGAAAGAGAGTGAGGAGATGTTGCAGCTAGGGGTTATTGAACATTCCGATAGCCCCTGGGCATCGCCGGTAGTGCTGGTACCTAAGAAGGATGGTACAACACGGTTTTGTGTGGACTACCGGAGGCTAAACGACAAAACGGTGTCTGATGCCTATCCGATGCCCTGGATAGACGAGCTGCTGGGTAAGATGGCAGGAGGCCAGTATTTCACTACCATAGATCTATGTAAGGGATACTGGCAAATTCCACTAGCCGAAGATGTCATCCCCAAGTCGGCGTTTGTCACCCCGTTTGGCCTGTACAGTTTCGGGTCATGCCCTTCGGGATGAAGAACGCCCCGGCAACCTTTCAGCGGATGGTAGATCGGCTACTGGATGGGTTCCAGGAATATGCATGCGCATATCTGGACGATATCGCCATATATAGCCAGACCTGGGCAGATCATCTGCAACACATAGGGGTCGTTATTGATCGTATTGGAGAGGCAGGGTTGACACTGAAACCTAGCAAGTGTCAT
Organism: Pelobates cultripes; assembly: GCA_933207985.1. Taxonomy (NCBI): domain Eukaryota; kingdom Metazoa; phylum Chordata; class Amphibia; order Anura; family Pelobatidae; genus Pelobates; species Pelobates cultripes. The sequence goes on from OW240914.1 coordinate 248,456,518, forward strand.
ATAGGGATGGCAAAAGTACAGTACTTGGGCCACCGGGTGGGAAGCAGACAACAAAAACCCGAACCAGCCAAAATTGAAGCCGTTGCGAAGTGGCCCACTCCTAGGACCAAACTCAAGTACTCGCTTTTCTGGGTACCGCAGGGTACTACAGAAAAATCATGCCCAATTACAGTACCCTGGCCAAACCCCTGACTGACCTGTCCCCCAAGAATCTGCCCGACATGTCGTCTGGGCCCCAGAGTGTAATCAGGCATTTAACCAACTCAAGACAGCTCTCACTAATGCACCTGTACTTGATGCTCCTGATCCAACTAAACGATTTATTGTCCACACAGACGCTTCAATGTTTGGATTGGGAGCAGTGCTGAGCCAAGTTGGAGTAGATGGCGGAGAACACCCCGTAGCATATCTAAGCCGGAAACTGTTACCACGAGAAGTAAGCTACGCCGCCATTGAAAAAGGTGAAATCGGCTACTCGATGGCGCAAACCCCGCTGGACTTCCAGGCCGTTCGGGAGCTCCGGTATTCCCCTATTACGGTTTCCCATCGGTGTTCGGTAGTTTCAGGTGAACTCATGGGCAAAGTGTATTTTGTGCGTCGTTCGGTTGTTTTAGCTGGGATCTGAGCGGTATTCTCACGAAAGGTGCGCTCAGACCTCAGCTATATACCGAACATCCATTCGTTTAAATCTACAAGTATTGTTAAAGTTATAGATTTTAATGTGAATTGTCGGTTCTGCTGCACGGAGGGATAATCCACTTAACGGTACATCTCAGCGGGAGTATCCCTCTCGTCCAGCAGTGCCTGATGGGAGAAAAGGTCTGAATGTTAAGTCCCCCATGTAGTCCCCTACTGTATTACCCCTGCTATGACAGTATGGAAACCCCTTGCATGGGGACTTGCATAAATACTGGATGCTGTGAAAAAAACCTCAGTTGACTCCCAGAACTGTGTTTCGTCCGGTTACTGGGGGATTTGGGATATTGCCTTACTTTTCAGCGCTTGACTGTGGATTACCTTCTTTACCAGCGGAGTTAGTGGGATTGAATATTGCCGCTCCGCTACAAAACACACTAATGATTCCTAAACTAGAGAAGATTAGAGGGATGCTTAACCTCACAGATAATGAATAGTTACTTCTAAAACCCCAATCCACTAAATGCAATGAATGGTTAACTGGTAATGTTTCACATTTTTCATGCTCATGCTATTTTACACTATATCATACATCATCAAAGGATGTTAAATTAGCTTGTCAATTTAACATATTACCAGTACCAGTTTATGATTTCTTTGCCAGGAATTTAACCTGGTGGGCACCCACATACACAGGGGACTATATTTTTCCCAAAGATAATATGACCTATTCCCTTAAACACTGTGTTCTCACTGACAAAGGATATGCATGTCGACACTTGTGCCCTATTTACAAACCATGCTTACTCCAAAATGAACTCAACAAGTGCTTATGGCACATATAGCCTGAAAATTATTTTACCATGACCGAAATAAGCACACGACATATCTGTTTGGCAACTAACCTCCCTACAAAGATAATTACTAGTAATACAAGTATTAATCTACCTCTCCCCTTTTCAGGATGTTTGACTAATGTTACCTGGTTAGATCTTAATGACACCCAATATTATTTCAGCGACACAATCACTTTAGACAAACATATTAATGCCCTATTAGGCTCTCAGCCTTTTAAAGATTACCATTTACCTCTTGAGACTATTGTCTCCTTAATGAAAGGAAAACAAAATATGTTTAAACATCTTGTTATACATAATGATGCTAGAGTACACACACAGGTAGCCACACATATCCTAAAAGGAGAACTCCTTAAGGTGAGTTCACAAATTCAGAATGATTTAGCCCATTATTGGCACGATGCTTTTACTGGTTGGTCCCCGACTGGATCCCAGATAATGAAATCATTCTTCTATCCTCTTGTTATTATAGTCCTGATTGTATTGGGTATGATTTTATATAACTGCCATCTTACTTGTACATTGAGGAAGAGAATACAGAAATTAATCCATAATTCAGAACAGAAACAATTGGAAATTCTCCTCTCTGCCACTGGAGGATATTAACCCATCTTTAAAACTGGGCCTTAGGAATTACCACATGGGAATCGAGGTGAAGAAATCAATGAATGACTAGCACTCCTGAAAATATCATGTGGAAGTTTCTCTGTCCTGGGAAAGATTTTATCAATGATATGAGCAAATTTGTTCCTCAAATTTGTTGCTGACAGCCTCCACCCCCCCTGTGGTTCGCTTGCTTAGGCGGTTGGTTTTCCAGTGTTTGTGTCTCAATGTGTATTGTAGGGCAGAGCATGTAAGGATATGAAATGGTTAACTCTTTTTGCTTTATATGCTTTAAAATAATGTTTGAAGTAATTATGCTGACTTTGGCAGATGTATTTTGTACCAAGGTCTTTCTTCTACAGGATGTATGACCTCGCTTGACCTCAGGATGTTCCTGTCCCGTCTTTATTCAAATGCTTATCTTTTTAATGTCAGACAAGTATGTACTGTTAACTACAAGGACACTATAAATCTCGCTGCTTGCGTGACAAACTGTGTATAAATGCTAGCCCTGAAAATATACTCATTGAGAACTTGTCAAGCACTCTTTCGTGTCTGTGTCTTACTTTGCTAACAAGAACTCCCATCAATTAATGTGGTGACTGGAGGATCGAGAATCGAGAGGAGTTGAGTCCAGAACAGCATTAACCCTTTCAGAGCATATACCGGGAGTTCACAATGTGATGGTGGATGCTCTCTCTCGTTCACAGTGGTCGGAGTTTCGGGCTGTCGCCCCTCAGGCGGAGCTGGAGAGGACGCCTTGCCCAGCGGACATCTGGTCGCTTGGTCAGGCAGAGTGATGGAATGGGTCCGTGGATTGGTTTCCAAGGCCTCCTGGAATCGCTACAGTAAGGTGTGGGGTGAATGGGAGCAATGGGAGTTGGATTTAGGTGGTTTTTGTTCCCCGACCGAGCGTCTTGGGGGGCTACTGCAGCTCTTGGACCGCTGGGAATCCGAGGGTAAGTCTCCCTCTGCAATCTCTGCATGTTTCTCCGGTCTTAGCATCCTATTTAAGCTGTGCGGGTGGGAAGATTCGATTAAAGCATTTGTTGTGTGTCAGGCACTTAATGGACTGCGACGCCAGGCTGCGTCGGTTGACGCGCGGCGGACGGTTTCTGCGGTGCTTTTGTCTAGAGTCTGTGTGGTGCTCCCGCAGATCTGTTACTCTGTGTTTGAGGCCCGGCTGTTTAAGTTGGCTTATTCGCTGGCATTCTTAGGGGCCATGCGCATTGGAGAACTGGTGAGCCCTAGTAACCGCAGCTGTGGGGGGGGTGTTGTTTGCCGACATTCAGTGCGACATTCAGTTCGAGTTTCTGATCCGACAGTCAAAAACGGATGTCCTTGGAAGGGGTAAATGGGTGCAGTTGGGTGCTGTCCCTGATTCAGATATTTGCCCGGTTGCTTCCTTTCGGGAATTCTGCGAGATGCGCCTGGTTTCCTCAGGCCCCCTTTTGGTTCATGAAGATGGGAGTTTTCTGTCCCATTTTCAATTTATTCAAGTTTTTCATTCTGGATTGGAGGTATTGGGGGTTGACAGTAAGGAGTTTGGGGGACATTCATTTAGGATTGGCGCTGCCACTGAAGCTTCTAGGCTGCGAATGTCGACACAAGCAGTTCAGAGGATTGGGAGGTGGGCATCTGGGCGTTTTGTCTCATATGTTCGTCCTTCCTGCCTCCTAAATTGATGTTTTCTCCTTAGGTGGGAGTCCCCCCAGGGTCTGGGTGATCGGACACTCGTATGTCTTCTGGGCCAGGCGGTGAGCGGCTGTTCGTCTGGGAGGTGAGCTGCTTGGTTTCACGCCTTCTGAAGCGGAGGTTCGCTGGTTTAGGAATAGAGGTATGACGTGGGTCCGTTCCTCCCTGAGCTAGTTCAGCTTGCCCGGCTTTTGGGTCCACCTAGTGTTCTTGTGCTCAGCTCCCTCGCCCGCCGGCATCACTCTGCAGTCTGCGAGGGAGCTGAGCAGAGTGCTCAGGGGAAGTGCTCCCTCGCCAGCAGCCCACCAGCTGACTCTCAGATATGACGTGCAGTCCGCAAATGTACTATTTAGCAGATTAGCACCCAGAAAATAAGAATTTTTACAACTGCACTGTAAGCGCACAATTTGACGCTTCTATTTGACTCGTAGATATGAAGAGCACGCCCCAAATTTACTTTTTAGCAGTTAAGCACCAAAACAATTAGAATGTTTACAACTGCACTGTAAGCGCACTATTAGACGCTTCGATTTGACTCTCAGATATGAAGTGCACCACAGGCCGCAAATGTACTATTTAGCAGATTAGCAACAAAACAATTAGAATGTTTACAACTGTGCAGTAAGCACACTATTTGATGCTTCTATTTGACTCTCAGATATGAAGGGCACACCCCAAATATACTATTTAGCACCAATTTTTTTTTGACTTTTTGAAACTAATGTAAGCAGCAGATTAGCAGCAAAACAATTAGAATGTTTACAACTGCACTGGAAGCGCACTATTTGATGCTTCTATTTGAATCTCAGATATGAAGTGCACCGCAGGCCGCAAATTAGCAGCAAAACAATTAGAATGTTTACCACTGCGCTCTAAGCACACTATTAAACGCTTCTATTTGACTCTCACATATTTAGAGCAGGCCCCAAAATGTACTATTTAGCAGATTATCAGCAAAACAATTAGAATGTTTACCACACTTCTATTATGGGTGAATGCCTGGATTTACCCATCCAGGGTCCATACCTCTGTGACGGTTGTGTGCGAGTGGCTTCTCTGGAAGCTCAGATTGGAGATCTCGAGAAGCAAATCGCAACTTTGAGGGAGATTGACAATTTTGAGAGGAGTCTGCTGCTCACTGAGCAGTGTTTAGTGGGGACAGGTAGTGGAGAGGGAGGAGATAAGACAGATGGAGAACAGGCAAGTAGCTGGGTGAGGGAAGAGGAAAGGGCTAGCTAGTCCAGATTTAGTGCAACCTAGCAGATTTGCCCGTTTGAGTGAAGATGTTGGGAGCATCAGCTCAGGAGTAGCTGTATGAGAGGAAGCTGTTACTTCTAACAGCCGAGGTAATAGCCCCCCTAGTACAGGTGGGGATCAAAATGTGAGGAAGGCAAGACAGGTTGTGGTGGTAGGGGACTATATCATTAGGAAGTAGATAGGGCAATCTGCCGCTCTGATTGGCTCAACCGGACAGTTTGCTGTCTCCCGGGTTCTCGGGTCCGGCATGTTGCTGACAGAGTGGATGGATTATTGGGAGGGGCTGGGGATGACCCAGCAGTCATGGTCCATGTTGGTACCAATGACAAAGTAAGAGGAAGATGGAAGGTCCTAAAGAATGATTTCAGCGAATTAGGTAGCAAACTTAAGAAAAGGACCTCCAAGGTGGTATTCTCTGAGATATTACCTGTGCCACGCGTGACTTAAGTCTTGGTGCAGGAAGGACGGTTTTGGGTTTTTAGAGCACTGGGCCATAGATGGATTGCACCTATACGGGAGAGGGTCTGCAGTGCTGTGGGATAGGATGGCTAGAAGGTTGGAGGAGATTTTAAACTAGTAGTAGGGCGGGAGGGTCATAGCAATCTACAAAATGGAGATAGGACAGAAAGGAGATGGGCTTTAGCACAGTATAAAGCGGGTGAAGACGGGGGAGGGGCAAGCTCAGAACAGAGAAGGTATGTAATGTTGATAATTCACAAAAAGTAAAAATGACTCATGATATTAAATGTATGCTTACTAATGCAAGGAGCCTAAATAACAAAATGGGGGAACTAGAGGCAGTAGCATACACTAAACAATATGATATAATAGGCATAACTGAAATATGGTGGGATGAGACATGACTGGGCAGTTAACTTAAATGAGTCCATGTTATTTAGGAAGGATAGGAAAAACAAGAAGTGTGGTGGGGTATGTTTGTATGTCAACCATGATTTAAAGCCAAATCTTAAGCAAGTGGAATGTGATGAGGAAAATGTGGAAGCTTTATGGGTAAATATCTGCTTGGGGGAAAAGAAGGGAAACCAACTATTGGTTGGAATATGTTATAAACCACATAATGTTAATATTGACGAGGAACAACAGCTGTTTGAGCAAATTGAGAAAGCTGCAAATCTTGGTAACACTTTAATTATTGGAGATTTTAATTACCCGGACATAAATTGGGACAGAGGGACTAGTAGCTCAGCAAAGGGAATTAGGTTTTTAAACTTGTTAAATGACACCTTCATGTCACAACTTGTACAAGCACCAACTAGAATGGATGCTTGTCTGGACCTGGTTTTAACAAACAACGTTGATCTTTTGACCAACATTCAAGAAGGTGAGCACTTGGGAAATAGTGATCACAATATAGTGTCCATTGAAATAACCTCAAAAAAACAAAAGCACATGGGGTATACTAAAACATATAATTTTAAAAAGGCCAATTTCAATAAGTTAAGGGCAGCTTTACAATATATTGACTGGCGTAAACTCTTTAGTGAAAAGAACACTGAGGATAAATGGATCATCTTCCAACAAATATTAGAAAGGTACATTTCTCAGTATGTACCATTGGGTAAGAAATATAAAAACGAAAAACAAACACAGACTATACAAATGTTAAAAAACAGATGTATTGATCTGTGTATATCTGGAGATAACAAAGTAGTCAATCAATGAGGGTGATATTATAATAATGAGACCAAATTCCTATATATAAATAAATCAAAAAAAGGATCAAAAGAATATATATACATGTATCAGAAACCCTGCATTGATACTGGTGTATATATATATATGTATATATATGTGTATTGCTGGTGACAATTATAATGAGCTTTAATATATCAGGCTCAATTATGTCACTATTATAAATGTATCAAACAGGGAACAAGCGGGTACATATGGTTAGAACAAATGGCTTAAATACCACTGAAAAATAGCATCTACTATACACTCTTAATTTGTAGCTAGTAATAGCCCCAATCCATATCTAGACAGAATAATGCTATATAAAAAACTAGTCTTATATAATTAATACAAAGGGGCCATACATAACTACATATATTGGAAAGAGAAAAACAGACTGGATATTGTGAAGCTTAGAATGCTCACAGCATATCCATATAGAGTAATAGAAAATGGACAGAAAAGGTAATTAGTAACCTAAGTATCTAACAGACTAAGTTGCAATGTTATGTCTGTTTAAATGTATCTATCTGAACCAATATAATATAGTTGCTAGCAGGGGTATCTGAAAATCAAGCTATCTAAACATATGTGGAGTTGTGGAGACCGGCTTGGAGACTATGGTGAGGCCTAATAGAAAGCAGTTGTTGTTGGGTGATTCCATTATAAGAGGTGTGGAGATGGACAATGGTGGTCTTGTGAGGTGTCTTCCTGGAGCTACTGCTCACAGAGACAGGAGACGTATCTGTAATATTGTTAAGCAAGCAAAGCAGGAAGGGGAATTGGATGTACTTGTCCATCTAGGGACAAATGACTTGGCTTGCAATGAGGTTTCAGAGGTTAAGGAAGTTTTTAGTGTTTTTGCCAATGATATACGGCAGGTTGCTTCCACACTGTCATTCTCTGAAGTTCTGCCTGTGCATAACACTCAGAACGACAGGCGGATGCGTATTAGGGACTTTAATTTGTGGCTTGGTGAATGGTGTCGGGAGCAAGGATTTGGCTTTATTTCTCATGGTAGCTCTGTTTGGAATGGAGATAAGCTGTACAAAAAAGATGGTTTGCATCTTTCTCAAAAGGGAACAAATGTTCTCAGTGAGCAGTTCAGAGGTTTTGCTAGGATGTATTTAAACTAGGAGGGGGGGCAAAAGGGTGATAAAACATCAATCCAATTGTCCCCCAAAACAAGGACAGAAGGTGCCTGTAGCAAGTGTGTTAAAATGATAAGCTTAGAGTCATGTCTACAAATGCTCGCAGTTTAGGGAATAAGATCCATGAACTTGTGGCAATAATGGCAACTGATAGTGTAGATTTAGTCGCTGTTACTGAGACATGGTGCAATGAGAAAAATGACTGGGACATAGCAATACCAGGGTACTCTTTATATAGGAAAGATAGGGAAGGCAAGAAAGGGGGAGGGGTGGCCTTGTATGTGAAGGATAGCATAAAATCTAGCCTAATAAAAGTTAGTGAGGCAAACATAGAGACCGTTTGGGCTACGTTAGAATTTGGTAATCACACAGTAACTCGTGTAGGTGTGATTTATAGGCCCCCAGGACAAATTGAAGAGTTAGATAATCTACTAGTTGAGGAAATAGCTAAAATGACAATGAAGGGGAAGTTATCATCATGGGTGACTTTAATCTTCCTGATGTAAATTGGAAAACAAAATTAGCTACTTGTGCCAGGAGCACACATATTCTAAACTCCCTACTGGGATTGTCTCTAAAACAAGTTGTTGAGGAGCCAACTCGTAAAGAGGCCATACTAGATTTAGTGTTAACAAATGGAGATTTAGTATCAGATGTTACTGTAGGTGAAAGTTTAGGATCCAGTGATCATGAGTCAGTGTGGTTTAATATAAGAACAGTGACTGAGTCACACCACACAAAAACAAAAGTTTTAGACTTTAGAAAAACAGACTTTTCTAAAATTAGAATATGGGTAGAGGAGTCATTATCAGACTGGAGCAATTTAAATGGAGTCCAAGAAAAATGGGATTATTTAAAAGTTGCACTATTGAAGGCAACAGAAAATTGCATTAGGCTTGTCAGTAAAAGCAAAAAATTCAAGAAACCACTGTGGTACTCCGCAGATGTGGCCAAAATAGTTAAAAACAAAAAGTTAGCATTTAGGAATTATAAAAAAACCCAGAGTGAGGGAGACAAAATGATCTATAAGATTAGGCAGAAAGAGGCTAAGCAAGTTATAAGAGCTTCCAAATCACACACAGAAGAGAAAATAGCACAGACAGTAAAAAAGGGGGATAAAACATTTTTTAGATACATAAATGAGAAAAGAAAAGTAAAACAAGGATTAGTTAGATTAAAAACAAAAGAAGGAAGGTATGTAGAAGAGGATAAAGGTCAGGCTGACTGCCTCAATGAATATTTTTGTTCTGTATTTACAGAAGAAAATGAAGGAAAGGGACCTCAGTTGAGAAAAAAGATAAATGAGTCATTTATTACACGTGAGTTTACAGAGGAAGAGGTTCTATTTCAACTGTCAAAAGTAAAGACAAATAAGTCAATGGGACCTGATGGAATACACCCAAAGCTATTAAAAGAGCTTAGTGGTGTACTAGCAAAACCATTAACAGATTTATTTAACCAATCATTGTTAACAGGTGTAGTCCCAGAAGATTGGAAGTTAGCGAATGTTGTGCCCATTTACAAGAAAGGTAATAGGGAGGAGTCGGGCAACTATAGGCCAGTAAGCCTTACTTCAGTAGTGGGGAAAGTGATGGAAACCATGTTAAAGGATAGGATTGATGAACATCTAAAAACACATGGATTTCAAGATCAGAGACAACATGGGTTTACTTCAGGGAGATCATGCCAAACTAATCTTATTGATTTTTTTGATTGGGTAACTAAAATTATAGATCAGGGTGGTGCAGTAGACATTGCTTACCTAGATTTCAGTAAGGCTTTTGACACTGTTGCACATAGAAGGCTTATCAATAAACTGCAATCTTTAAGTTTGGATTCAAATATTGCTGAATGGGTAAGGCAGTGGCTGAGTGACAGGCAACAGAGGGTTGCAGTTAATGGAATATATTCAAAGCTTGGACTTGTCACCAGTGGGGTACCACAGGGATCTGTACTTGGACCCATTCTCTTTAATATTTTTATTAGTGATATTGCAGAAGGTCTTGATGGTAAGGTATGTCTTTTTGCTGATGATACTAAGATATGTAACAGGGTTGATGTTCCAGGAGTGATAAGCCAAATGACAAATGATTTAGGTAAACTAGAAAAATGGTCAGAATTGTGGCAACTGACATTTAATGTGGATAAGTGCAAGATAATGCATCTTGGACGTAAAACCCAAGGGCAGAGTACAGAATATTTGATAGAGTCCTAACCTCAACATCTGAGGAAAGGGATTTAGGGGTGATTATTTCTGATGACTTAAAGGTAGGCAGAAAATGTAATAGAGCAGCAGGAAATGCTAGCAAAATGCTTGGTTGTATAGGGAGAGGTATTAGCAGTAGAAAGAGAGAAGTGCTCATGCCATTGTACAGAACACTGGTGAGACCTCACTTGGAGTATTGTACACAGTACTGGAGACCGTATCTTCAGAAGGATATTGATACCTTAGAGGGTTCAGAGAAGGGCTACTAAACTGGTTCATGGATTGCGGGATAAAACTTACCAGGAAAGGTTAAAGGATCTTAACATGTATAGCTTGGAGGAAAGACGAGACGGGGGGACATGATAGAAACATTTAAATATATAAAGGAATCAACACAGTAAAGGAGGAGACTATATTTAAAAGAAGAAAAACTACCACAACAAGAGGACATAGTCTTAAATTAGAGGGGCAAAGGTTTAAAAACAATATCAGGAAGTACTACTTTACTGAGAGGGTAGTGGATGCATGGAATAGCCTTCCAGCTGAAGTGGTAGAGGTTAACACAGTAAAGGAGTTTAAGCATGCATGGGATAGGCATAAGGCTATCCTAACCATAAGATAAGGCTAGGGACTAATGAAAGTTTTAAGAAAATTGGGCAGACTAGATGGGCCGAATGGTTCTTATCTGCCGTCACATTCTATGTTTCTATGTTTCTATGTACCCAAAAGAGTAAAGTGCATAAAATTATAGTGCCATATCGTGGAAATAAGTGAACTCCCAAAGAAGGGGGACTAAAAGACGCCTAACGCGCGTTTCGGTGCATTAACAGAGCACCTTCGTCAGAGGCAAAAGTATGACTGCCCGGGGAGTGTGGCGAAACCGGCCTCGCCACGTGTCCTTGGAGGGAGCTGCTTGCCCGCCTCTTGCCTTTGGACTATGGACCGGACTTTATGTGAATGTGTTATACCCCAGATAGGAATCCCATGGAGCCCATTCGTATGAAACTGACTGTAAAGACTTTGGCTCCATGGCGATTAAACTGTATTTGTGTGGTCCGAGCGCCATTCACTTAATAATGTGCGCCAGACCTGAGCTATCTGGGGATATGTGAAATGTCTGTGTGTTATGTGTAAAATGTGACTTTATGTATTTTAAAGTGTTTTGTGTCTTTTTGCAACCATGTGCTTAATGGAGTCTTGTGTCTGTCCTGGGAGATAATTGAATTACTTATCTCCAGGATAGAAGACTCTGAAACTGGTTTGGGCCAGAAAGCCATGCTTCATTTAGTCACAAAGGACTTTTTACTAACTTTTGAACCCCTTGTCTGATTTGTGCCATTTTTGAATATGTTGTTCCCCTGAATGGATTGATTGTGAATATGTAATTTTATGTGAATGTGATGTATGGTTTTGGAGTTATGAAAGTTGGGTAGAAAGTATGTTTTAACTGTATGTATAATTGAGTTTCCTCTCAGGATAAGGGGAGGGAATATGTGGGATGTAACTGTGATGTGATTGGTTGTTTTGTAACGCCCTGTGGGCTGTACTATGTTTGTGGATTGGGAATAAAAGAGACTGTATGTGACAGTACAGGGAGTTCCTGTTTTAACCCTCAAAGTGAAGTGTCGTCTCATTATTGGGGGAAGGATTTATTGTATGCTGTTCCAGTTTGACTGCTAGGAGAGTAAACCTATTCGTATGGTTCCTATTCAACTGTCTACAGCATTCATATGCTTGGGAGAATTTATTTGTTTCTCCAGTTCGGTGATTGTGGTGTCTGCCAGAGTGCTTGGAGTCCTCAGGAAGCGCTAGGAGCATCCTTCAACGGAGGTACCCAGTCGGGGTGCCAGGTGATCCGTTACATTGGTGGCAAGCGGTGGGATGGCGTCCTAGTGCGAGGTAAAGCAGCTCAGAGACACAGTTCGCTTGGAGTTACAAATTGAGGGCAACGCTAGCACACGTGCAGCGCCCCTGGGAGCAGAGGTATCCAGCGACTTGGAGCAGACAAGTATGGAAGGCTCTGGCGATGATTGGATGGCCGAGGTAAGGCAGCGAGTGGCCCAGTATGGGGATGATTTACCCATGGAGGTACGCCGGGTGATCTGGAACCAGGTCACGGCCGAGCGAAACACAAGGCTGGCCCGAGAATTCCGGCTGGCGAAAGAGAGAGAGTATGCTCAGCTGAAGGAGTGTTACAGCAGCCGAGTAGAGGCTGCATCCGAGGAGGCTAGCCGTCTCCCCCTGAGGCGGCCGCAGGAACCCGAAGTAGGGGTCCTCATAGACTGGTCCTGTGAGGAACCACAACAGGCAGGTGGAGATGGGACCGGCCCAGATCCCCAGCAGCAGCCGAAGTTGCCAGGTGCGGAAGCAGGTGGTCCTTACTCGCAAATGTTGAGGGACCTCACAGACTGGTCCTGGGAAGACCCACAGATGGCAGGTGGAGATGGGATGGCGGTCTCTCTACCGGCCCTACAGGGATGCTGGGCGGTCGGCCCAGATCTCCAGCGGCAGTGTGCACCCCAGGGAGCAGAAGGTGCAGTCCTTTCTCCCCAGCGGCAGTGTGTACCCCAGGGAGCAGAAGGTGCAGTCCTTCCTCCCCAGCGGCAGTGTGTCCTGCAGGAAGCGGAGACAGTCGGTCTCGCTCCCCAGCAGCAGAGCAATATATTAAAAGGGGAGACAGTTGGTCCCCCTCTCCAACAGCAGAGAGAGTGTCAGGGAGAGGAGCTTGTTATCCCCGCTCCCCAGCGGCTGAAAGTATGTATGGGAGAGGAGCTTGTTACCCCCCCTCCCCAGCGGCAGCGTGTACCCCAGGGAGATGAAGGTGCAGTCCTTCCTCCCCAGCGGCAGTGTGTACCCCAGGAAGCAGAGACCATCTGTCTCGCACCCCAGCCGCAGGACAAAATATTGAAAGGGGAGACAGTTGGTCCCCCTCTCCACCAGCAAAGAGAGTGTCAGGGAGAGGAGCAGGTTACCCCCTCTCCCCAGCGGCAGTCTACAGTTCAGAGAGAGGAGCTTGTTACACCCTCTCTCCAGCTGCAGCCTAACCCACCAAGGGGAGATGTTAAGCCCCACAACTATGCAGATGGGACCGTAGTCTCTGCACTTGCAGCCCCAGGGGCAGGGACGGTCGGTCCTGTCCCCCAGCCACAGAGCAGTGTATCCAGAGGGGAGACAGTCGATCTCCCCCTCCCCCAACCAGGCTCCAACCAGGCTACTTCAGTGGTAGCGCTGGCACCCGGGCAGAGTACCGCTGGTCTCTGCCCACTCAGCAACCCACCAAGGCAGTCTACCAGCCCCCCGCACAGCTGTGGTGAGGCACCTGGACATGGACAAGTTGCTATTTTATCCAGGTGTAGTAACCAGTTATTGTGGGTGGGCTGTATTGCTGTTTGTGCTTCGTGGGTGGGTTACTGGACTAACCAGGGCACTGACCGGCAGGAGGTCAGATACCCTGTTAGTTTGGATGGTAAAGGGGAGAAATGTGGCGAAACCGGCCTCGCCACGTGTCCTTGGAGGGGGCTGCTTGCCCGCCTCTTGCCTTTGGACTATGGACCAGACGTTATGTGAATGTGTTATACCCCAGATAGGAATCCCATGGAGCCCATTCGTATGAAACTGACTGTAAAGACTTTGGCTCCATGGCGATTAAACTGTATTCGTGTGGTCTGAGCGCCATTCACTTAATAATGTGCGCTCAGACCTGAGCTATCTGGGGATATGTGAAATGTCTGTGTGTTATGTGTAAAATGTGACTTTATGTATTTTAAAGTGTTTTGTGTCTTTTGCAACCATGTGCTTAATGGAGTCTTGTGTCTGTCCTGGGAGATAATTGAATTACTTATCTCCAGGATAGAAGACTCTGAAACTGGTTTGGGCCAGAAAGCCATGCTTCATTTAGCCACAAAGGACTTTTTACTAACTTTTGAACCCCTTGTCTGATTTGTGCCATTTTGAATATGTTGTTCCCCTGAATGGATTGATTGTGAATATGTAATTTTATGTGAATGTGATGTATGGTTTTGGAGTTATGAAAGTTGGGTAGAAAGTATGTTTTAACTGTATGTATAATTGAGTTTCCTCTCAGGATAAGGGGAGGGAATACGTGGGATGTAACTGTGATGTGATTGGTTGTTTTGTAACGCCCTGTGGGCTGTACTATGTTTGTGGATTGGGAATAAAAGAGACTGTATGTGACAGTACAGAGAGTTCCTGTTTTAACCCTCAAAGTGAAGTGTCGTCTCATTATTGGGGGAAGGATTTATTGTATGCTGTTCCAGTTTGACTGCTAGGAGAGCAAACCTATTCGTATGGTTCCTATTCAACTGTCTACAGCATTCATATGCTTGAGAGGATTCATATGCTTCTCCGGTTCGGTGGTTGTGGTGTCTGCTGCAGTGCTTGGAGTCCTCAGGAAGCGCTAGGAGCATCCTTCAACGGAGGTACTCAGTCGGGGTGCCAGGTGATCTGTTACA
>OW240914.1:248472987-248515071 GCA_933207985.1 Pelobates cultripes
CTGCTTGTGGGATTGGGTGTAGAATGAGCTGATTGTGGTGTGGTATTGTGTAAATAGGTCAATTTCATTCATGTTTGTGGTGTAATATGTGTGGCTAGGGGCTGTAGAGAGTGTGTGTATAGAGAATGTAGTATGTACTTAGGGGATCCAGAGTTTGTATGTCAGGAATGTAGTGTGTGTAGGTGGTACAGTGTGTGTGTCGGGGATCTAGTGTGTGAAGGACCCAGAGTGTGCAGAGGAGATTTAGTGTGTGTGTGTGTGTGTAGAGGATTCAGAGTGTATATAGGGATCTAGTGTGTGTTTGTGTGTGTGTGTGTGTGTAGATTATATGATCAAGAGTTGGTGAAAGGGTTAATGCTGTTCTGGACTCAACTCCCCTCGATTTTCGATTCTCCAGTCACCATAATCAAAATTGATGGAGAATCATTGTTAGCATTAAAGACACGGACACCACAAATGTGCTTTAACAAGATTCTCAATGAGTGTATTTTCAGGGCTAGCATTTCTACACAGTTTGTCACGCAAGCAGCGAGATTTATAGTGTCCTTGTAGTTAACAGTACATACTTGTCTGACATTAAAAAGATAAGCATTCGAATAAAGACGGGACAGGAACATCCTGAGGTCAAGCAAGGTCATACATCCTGTAGAAGAAAGACCTTGGTACAAAATACATCTGCCAAAGTCAGCATAATTACTTCAAACATTATTTTAAAGCATATAAAGCAAAAAGAGTTAACCATTTCATATCCTTACATGCTCTGCCCTACAATACACATTGAGACACAAACACTGGAAAACCAACCGCCTAAGCAAGCGAACCACAGGGGGGGTGGAGGCTGTCAGGAACAAATTTGAGGAACAAATTTGCTCATATCATTGATAAAATCTTTCCCAGGACAGAGAAACTTCCACATGATATTTTCAGGAGTGCTAGTCATTCATTGATTTCTTCACCTCGATTCCCATGTGGTAATTCCTAAGGCCCAGTTTTAAAGATGGGTTAATATCCTCCAGTGGCAGAGAGGAGAATTTCCAATTGTTTCTGTTCTGAATTATGGATTAATTTCTGTATTCTCTTCCTCAATGTACAAGTAAGATGGCAGTTATATAAAATCATACCCAATACAATCAGGACTATAATAACAAGAGGATAGAAGAATGATTTCATTATCTGGGATCCAGTCGGGGACCAACCAGTAAAAGCATCGTGCCAATAATGGGCTAAATCATTCTGAATTTGTGAACTCACCTTAAGGAGTTCTCCTTTTAGGATATGTGTGGCTACCTGTGTGTGTACTCTAGCATCATTATGTATAACAAGATGTTTAAACATATTTTGTTTTCCTTTCATTAAGGAGACAATAGTCTCAAGAGGTAAATGGTAATCTTTAAAAGGCTGAGAGCCTAATAGGGCATTAATATGTTTGTCTAAAGTGATTGTGTCGCTGAAATAATATTGGGTGTCATTAAGATCTAACCAGGTAACATTAGTCAAACATCCTGAAAAGGGGAGAGGTAGATTAATACTTGTATTACTAGTAATTATCTTTGTAGGGAGGTTAGTTGCCAAACAGATATGTCGTGTGCTTATTTCGGTCATGGTAAAATAATTTTCAGGCTATATGTGCCATAAGCACTTGTTGAGTTCATTTTGGAGTAAGCATGGTTTGTAAATAGGGCACAAGTGTCGACATGCATATCCTTTGTCAGTGAGAACACAGTGTTTAAGGGAATAGGTCATATTATCTTTGGGAAAAATATAGTCCCCTGTGTATGTGGGTGCCCACCAGGTTAAATTCCTGGCAAAGAAATCATAAACTGGTACTGGTAATATGTTAAATTGACAAGCTAATTTAACATCCTTTGATGATGTATGATATAGTGTAAAATAGCATGAGCATGAAAAATGTGAAACATTACCAGTTAACCATTCATTGCATTTAGTGGATTGGGGTTTTAGAAGTAACTATTCATTATCTGTGAGGTTAAGCATCCCTCTAATCTTCTCTAGTTTAGGAATCATTAGTGTGTTTTGTAGCGGAGCGGCAATATTCAATCCCACGAACTCCGCTGGTAAAGAAGGTAATCCACAGTCAAGCGCTGAAAAGTAAGGCAATATCCCAAATCCCCCAGTAACCGGACGAAACACAGTTCTGGGAGTCAACTGAGGTTTTTTTCACAGCATCCAGTATTTATGCAAGTCCCCATGCAAGGGGTTTCCATACTGTCATAGCAGGGGTAATACAGTAGGGGACTACATGGGGGACTTAACATTCAGACCTTTTCTCCCATCAGGCACTGCTGGACGAGAGGGATACTCCCGCTGAGATGTACCGTTAAGTGGATTATCCCTCCGTGCAGCAGAACCGACAATTCACATTAAAATCTATAACTTTAACAATACTTGGTAGATTTAAACGAATGGATGTTCGGTATATAGCTGAGGTCTGAGCGCACCTTTCGTGAGAATACCGCTCAGATCCCAGCTAAAACAACCGAACGACGCACAAAATACACTTTGCCCATGAGTTCACCTGAAACTACCGAACACCGATGGGAAACCGTAATAGGGGAATACCGGAGCTCCCGAACGGCCTGGAAGTCCAGCGGGGTTTGCGCCATCGAGTAGCCGATTTCACCTTTTTCAATGGCGGCGTAGCTTACTTCTCGTGGTAACAGTTTCCGGCTTAGATATGCTACGGGGTGTTCTCCGCCATCTACTCCAACTTGGCTCAGCACTGCTCCCAATCCAAACATTGAAGCGTCTGTGTGGACAATAAATCGTTTAGTTGGATCAGGAGCATCAAGTACAGGTGCATTAGTGAGAGCTGTCTTGAGTTGGTTAAATGCCTGATTACACTCTGGGGCCCAGACGACATGTCGGGCAGATTCTTGGGGGACAGGTCAGTCAGGGGTTTGGCCAGGGTACTGTAATTGGGCATGATTTTTCTGTAGTACCCTGCGGTACCCAGAAAAGCGAGTACTTGAGTTTGGTCCTAGGAGTGGGCCACTTCGCAACGGCTTCAATTTTGGCTGGTTCGGGTTTTTGTTGTCTGCTTCCCACCCGGTGGCCCAAGTACTGTACTTTTGCCATCCCTATATGACACTTGCTAGGTTTCAGTGTCAACCCTGCCTCTCCAATACGATCAATAACGACCCCTATGTGTTGCAGATGATCTGCCCAGGTCTGGCTATATATGGCGATATCGTCCAGATATGCGCATGCATATTCCTGGAACCCATCCAGTAGCCGATCTACCATCCGCTGAAAGGTTGCCGGGGCGTTCTTCATCCCGAAGGGCATGACCCGAAACTGTACAGGCCAAACGGGGTGACAAACGCCGACTTGGGGATGACATCTTCGGCTAGTGGAATTTGCCAGTATCCCTTACATAGATCTATGGTAGTGAAATACTGGCCTCCTGCCATCTTACCCAGCAGCTCGTCTATCCAGGGCATCGGATAGGCATCAGACACCGTTTTGTCGTTTAGCCTCCGGTAGTCCACACAAAACCGTGTTGTACCATCCTTCTTAGGTACCAGCACTACCGGCGATGCCCAGGGGCTATCGGAATGTTCAATAACCCCTAGCTGCAACATCTCCTCACTCTCTTTCCTCATATGTTCCCTGACTGCTTCAGGGATATGATATGGCGTCTGCCGCAAAAGTCCAGGGGTCTCGACTTGGTGAGTGGCTAGCGGAGTGTACCCAGGTAAATTGGAGAAGGTGGCTCCTTTAGCCGCTATTAACTTTTGTACCTGGGCTCACTCCTGAGGGCTTAGCCGCTCCCCCAGTTGAACCACCTTGGAGGGTTCTGTCTGGTCGTCCTGTGCTAATAGGTCAGGTAGCGGCAGGTTCTCCTGATCCTCAGAGGCGGAGGCGCATATGGCTGCCACGTCCTCTATCCTCTCATGATAGGGTTTGAGCATGTTCACGTGGCGCATGCGTCTCTTCCCTACCCCTGAGCAGGGGCCAATCACATAGGTGTTGTCACATCTCTGTTCCACCACCTGGTATGGGCCTTGCCAGATGGCCTGCAGCTTGTCTGTGCGGACAGGTTTTAAAATCAACACTTTCTGTCCCACTTGAAAGCTGCGGTCTCCGGCTCCCCTGTCATACCAGCGGCGCTGTCGTTGCTGGGCCGCCTGGAGATTGGTGCGCACGGCCTGGGTTAGGGCCTCCAGGTGGTCCCTGAACTCCAGCACGTAAGGTACAGTGGGGGTCCCATCACTACTCTCTCCCTCCCAATGCTCTCTAATTAGGTCCAACGGCCCTCTCACCCTCCTCCCAAACAACAACGCAAAAGGGGAAATCCGGTCGACTCCTGTGGTACCTCTCTATAAGCGAAAAGCAGATGAGGTAGAAATCGCTCCCTGTCCTTATGGGCCTCTCCAAACGTCCGGAGCATCTGCTTCAGGGTACCATTAAACCTTTGCATAAACCATTGGACTGGGGGTGATATGCTGAGTTTACTATCGACTTAATGCCACATATCTTCCACAGTTACTGGGTGACCTCGGCGGTGAACTTGGTACCCCTATCGGATATGATCTCCTGGGGAAACCCTACCCTGGAAATGATTTTCATTAAAGCTTCAGCCACAGTTTCTACATGAGTATTAGAGTGGGCGATTGCCTCGGGGTACCGGGTGGCGTAGTCCACCACGGTCAAGATATACCTCTTACCGGAGGGACTAGGCTTAGGCAAGGGTCCCACTATGTCTACTGCCACTCTACTAAGCGGTTCTTCCATAATGGGCAGGGGGCACAATTTCGCTTTGTGGCGGTCACCTCTCTTCCCCACTCGCCGGCAAATGTCACGAGTTGCAGTAATGCTTTGGAAGTCCCTGGCCAGAAAAAGGCCTGAGTCAGCCGGTACCGGGTACGGGTCATTCCCAGATGCCCCGACAAAGGAATATCATGTGCAATCCTAAGCAGTTCTTGCCTATACTTTTGGGGAACTACTAACTGCTTAGTCGTTACTGTGACTGATCCCCCTACTACTCTTTCCGCAATACGATACAGTAGCCCTTTCTCCCAGGTATACCGCTCCCCCTCTAACCCGGCCTGATCTGTGCTTACCCTGTCTCTGTAGACCTGCAATGTGGGGTCTAATTTAACCTCCGCCCCAAATGTAGTCGGGGTATCCCAGGTCATACGTGTCGTATGGGGGTCATTGTCTCTTACCTGAGCCTCAGAGTGTGTTGGTGGAACCGTGGTGCAAGCTTGCTGCCGGGTGGTCACTGGATGGGCTTCCTGGAGTGGCGCCTGAGGTATAAAAGCAGAGGTCATCCGGCCCAAGTAATTTCCTAGCATAACATCTGCAGGTAACTTCTGCATTATGCCCACTTCTACCATCCCCTCCCCAGCACCCCAGTTCAAATGTACTTTGGCAGTGGGTAGTCGGTACACTGCTTCCCCTGCCACTCGTACCACCACAGATCCGCCAGTGTGTGCTGTACCCGGAACCAAATGGGGTGCTATCAAAGTGAGGGTGTCTCCTGAATCCCGGAGCCCCTGCACTTCTTTTCCCTCCAGTGTCACCAGCTGGCGATGATGTTGCCGGTTGTCAGTGGCTTGTACCGACATCACCTCATGTAGTATTCCCAGGGGTTCCTCTGCCTGAGTGCTCAATAGCTCCTGGGTGACTGGCTCTACTTGGTAGTGATGGGCAGTGGCCCTTGGTGCAGGGTTCTGTCGGACTTGGTTCCATGCTTGTCGGCTCCGATTCTGCGTGCACTCTCGAGATATATGTCCCCACTACCTGCAGGTATGGCATTGGATGTTCGCCCTGCCATTGTATCGTGAGGGTGGAGGTTGGTTCCCCTGGGTAGGTCTAAAGGGGGTTGCGGTGGAAGTCGTAGGTGTGACTGTACTGGGTTGCACAGTGGGTCGAGGGTAATTCCGATTCAAGGCAATGTGGTGCCTCCTTGCATCAAAATGTTGATCGGCTAATTGGGCTGCTTCAGTTAGGGTGAGGGGTTTGCAGTCTCTCACCCATTCTTGTGCCTCTGGGGACAAACCATTAAAAAATTGTTCTAACAACTTCAATTGTCGGAACTCCTCCATAGTGGTGGCTTGACTTGCCTGTATCCACCCTTGTGATGCCTGATCCAGCTGGTGAGCCCATTCCGCATGAGAATCTTTCTCTGGTTTGCGCAATCCTCTGAATTTGCGCCTGTATGCCTCCGGAGTAATGGCATATCTTTCCAGTATGGCTCTTTTTACCTTCGCATAATCTTTGCTGTCCTCTCTGGGTACAGCGCGATAGACTTCTGCTGCCCGACCTGACAGTTTGCCTGCCAGTAACGGCACCCATACTGCCTGTTCCAAGTCATGTAAGTCACATAGCCTTTCAAAATCTTGCAAATATCCATCAATCTCATCCTTCTCCTCACAAAACATTTTAAAGGCATGGTATGGGATTTGGGGTTTTACCTGGACGTAGACTGAGGCAGTAATGGATTCTGCCCTGGACGGAGTCTCCTGTGGACGGTGTGCCATCACATAGTCCTGCACATCCGCCATCAGCACGGTCAATATTTCCAGGGGTACTGGCTGCGGCAGAAACTCCATCCTGGTTCGCATCTCCCATTGGTATGGGGTTTCCTCCATGGCTGGTGGGGGTGTAATGCTGTGAGCTCTGTCTCCCTCCATCAGTTCGGCAATCAGCACTGCTTTCGGCTTGTTGCTGGCTATCTTTGCCCTGGCTTCCAGCAGTTCCTTTAGTGTCTGCCTTTTTAATGCAGTGTAATCCGTCCCCATTCACTTTTCTCTTTCGGTTGTCTGCTGCATACAAATTGCCATTCCCTTTTCTGGTTCGGTAGTTTCCCTTTATCCGAACGGCGCTTTTCGGCTGTAAGGTTGGATCCCACCGCTGCCACCAATTGTAGCGGAGCGGCAATATTCAATCCCACAAACTCCGCTTGTAAAGAAGGTGATCCACAGTCAAGCGCTAAAAAGTAAGGCAATATCCCAAATCCCCCAGTAACCGGACGAAACACAGTTCTGGGAGTCAACTGAGGTTTTTATTCACAGCATCCCTCCATCAGTTCGGCATGCAAGGGGTTTCCATACTCTCATAGCAGGGGTAATACAGTAGGGGACTACATGGGGGACTTAACATTCAGACCTTTTCTCCCATCAGGCACTGCTGGACGAGAGGGATACTCCCACTGGGATGTACCGTTAAGTGGATTATCCCTCCGTGCAGCAGAACCGACAATTCACATTAAAATCTATAACTTTTACAATACTTGGTAGATTTAAACGAATGGACGTTCGGTAGATAGCTGAGGTCTGAGCGCACCTTTCATGAGAATACCGCTCAGATCCCATCTAAAACAACCGAACGCCGCACAAAATACACTTTGCCCATGAGTTCACCTGAAACTACCGAACACCGATGGGGTTCGCACCATTGAGTAGCCGATTTCGGCTCCATGCACTTGACGACCAAACCCCGCTGGTAAGACAAAGGATCCAAGATGGCCGACCGCCGCGTGTTCGGTAGCCGAACGACGGCCACCTAGGAATGCCTTTAATTACCAATTGCAACACTGTTGCAATCGGTTAACGAGCGCCACACGTCCCTCTGTGTGTGGGCTATTAGGGCATATCTCATTCAGTTCACGAACAGCCTGTAAAGTTGCTGTTCGTGAAACGAAACCTATGAATGCTAGCGGCTTTCGGCTGCTAGCATACAAATGCAATATACACATACAGTAATACACATGTTACAGCCAAGTTACACCAGACAGTACAAGGATTATTATAGGCAACCTTTTCTGTGCATAGTCCAGAATATTATAAGTGGCTAGGTTTGCCACAGTCTTCTAATTCCAATCTTTGTTGTTGCATCCATAAATACCTGATGGCACAAGTACTCCAGTTACCTAGACCTGTAGTGAATTTCATAGTTGCAACAGTTAAATTACCTAAATAGTTATACATTGATTTATCTAAATCCAATCCTGTAACCTGTGATTTAACAACAGTTGGAGCCCAGTTTGCAGTAGCGTGGAAACCAGTCCCTATATGCATGCTGGCCGTATTTAACTTGAGGGTCTCCATGTCTATACTATTTAGTATACCCATAGTGGTTCCAGCACCTCCTAACAGTGTGTCATACCATTCCCTTTTCTGCCTTTTGTTTGCTGTGTTACATAATGTTACAACAGGAGTAGTGATTTTTAATGACACATGTACAGCTTGTAAGAAGGCAGTTGTATTAACACATGTGGATGGAATAGGTGTGTGTGTGTCGTGGTTGACCTTTGGTTCTATGGTAGAGGATAAAGGACAGTAATGAGGTGTAAAAATATAAGGTAGTGTACAGTTCTCATTTGCAGTGTCGTTCATAATGACTAACATTTGTTCCCTTTTCCAGTTAATGAGACCAGTTGTATAATCATTATTAAAAGTAATAAGGCCTGTCTGTTTACATTGATATGCAACCTTACTAATTTTCTTATAATATATATCCCAAACCTGTTTAGGTTGTTTTTTCTTACCATCAGAACTTATATTAAATAAGGTGGCACAGATGCTAGTGTAATTAGCAACCTTAACTGTGCACTTTTCTGTGTTATAAGATCTAACAATTTTCCGTGAACCTTCAAACAAACATAATGCATCGGTTTCATTAGCTGTGGACACATTCCATATGGGTAACTGGTACTTATAAGGGTTATTATTTATCCAATTCATCCATATGTGTTCAGTCAATGAGTGATTGCATATTACATGCTGATAGAAAGGTGGTGGAGAAAGGTTCTTGAGGGAGCGTGTGTGACGAATGCTAGATGAGGGGCTTAGGACTAATTGGGCTGGGGGTATTGAAGAATTGTTCATCGTATCAGTCTTTTCTCCAGAAACAAACAGATTTAAAACTTCCCATTGACTTGTACTCATAATGGCATTCAAGGAACAATATCAGAGGGAGTATAACAACTCCAGAAAGCATAGCGCAAAACATAATCTTGGTCTCAGATTCGTATGATCCTCTCAATCTACGATATGGTGTGAAAGCCATGATGCTTCGCTAAGGGGAAATTCTTCTCTTTCCAAGTGAGGAGTGGTGTTGTCTTCCTTGGTTCCCCTCTTTGAACACAGCTTCACTCGGGATGCGTGAATCCAGATGTCGTGGGAATCTGTGAGGACAGCGGTTCTGGTTACAGCAATCACAGTAGCAGGTGGTCCGAAAGGGTATTCTCGTTTCTTGGTCCTGTTCAGTTTACGGATATACACCTTGTCACCGGGCT
This sequence comes from Pelobates cultripes, assembly GCA_933207985.1. NCBI lineage: Eukaryota > Metazoa > Chordata > Amphibia > Anura > Pelobatidae > Pelobates > Pelobates cultripes. The sequence continues at coordinate 248,482,253 of OW240914.1, forward strand.
GGTATGGATGAGTAGGTTCCTGTGAAGGTAAGGGAAACTGCGAAGAAACATTGCCATATATACCATTCAGTTTTATCAACAATTCCTGTACATATTGTTCTTGTATTAGCTGTAAATCCCCAGACATTATGACAAGCGGTTCCCTGGCCCAGGGTGTGGGAAAATGTCATCCCATCAGAATCTCAAATGGAGATAATTTAGTCACCTTGTGGGGAGTCATTCTTATCTCAGCTAAAATAGCTGGAAGATATTTTGTCCAATTTACCCATGTTCCTGCAGTAGATTTCATAAGCTTCTCCTTAATGGTCCTGAACTCTGTGGATGAGAGGGTATATGAAACTTCCAGATAACTTGCAAGAATTTAGCAAGTTCCTGGGTAACCTTACTAGCAAAAGCCAGGCCATTATCAGAGTTAATCTGCAGAGGGCAGCCATACCTGGGAATAATTTCAGTAGCAAGAATCTTCACTACAGTCCTAGCATCTTCCCTAGATGTCACAAAGGCCTTGGGCCATCTACTAAACTGATCAACTATGACCAGTAAGTATTGCTGTTTCTTACCAATTTGGGGTACATGAGTATAATCAATCTGTAAGTGTGTAAAAGGAGCAGCTGGAGGGGGCAAATTTTCGTGCTGTGATTTGTGTGGAATATTCGGATGTGTTCACACGATCTTACAAAAGACTGTACATGCTGCCTGAGATTCCTAATATAAAATGAATTCATTAGGAATTGGATGGTGCTTGCTATGCTTTTGTGACCAGGACCATGTGCCTGAATGATGAAAATAAAACAGCTGGCTTCAGGTATGCCTATCCTCCCCTCTTTAGAGATAAGATCATTCTGATCTTTCTCTAAACCTTGTTTAATCCAAAAATCAAAGTCAGATTGCATTGCAAAGGCTTGGAGCTGCAAAAGCAAACTGTCAGTAGGGCATGTGGGAGGTGTGAGCACAGCAGGAAACATTTCATAGTAAAGAGTCTTGGCTGCAACTTCTTTTGTCACTTTGTCAGCCAAGGCATTACATCTGGAAATGGGAGTAGGATAGCATCTAGGAGTGATTGGATGAGATTTGTGTGTGAAATGGCTTTTCCATCGGCTCCTACAAAGCCTCTTTGTTTCCACATTACACCAAAATCATGCACTACCCCATGAGCATATCGTGAGTCTGTGTAAATGTTCACTCGCTGTCCTGAGAAAAGCTGACAGGCACGTGTGAGAGCAATGAGTTCTGCAGCTTGTGCAGACGGCTGGAAAATAGTGTCAGCTTCAATGATTTTATCAGGTAGCTGTACCACAGCATAGCCTGTGAGGTATGTACCGTCATTTGGTCTGGAGCAAGAGCCATCCACAAAGACAGTGGTCACATCCGGGCCACTGAGTGCTGTGGAGGAGAGGTCTGCTCTGGGAGATGTGGCAATATGTATTTGTTCAATGCAATTATGAGGCTCAGATGGTATAGACACAGAGTCAGATGCAGAAGTGAGAATAGCATGCAAAACAGACATAGGACCAGAATTAACAGGACTATAGACAATAGACAGATTCTGGGTATTAAGAAGAATAATCTCATAAGCACTTAAGCGCTGGGCTGTCATGTGTTGTGTGGCGAGATTTTTTATAAGCTGAGTGACCTGATGACTGGTATGGAGTATTGTAGGATGCCCTAGTGTGATAGTAGTAGCAGTCTCAACAGCCATTGCACATGCTGCCAATGCTCTGAGACACGCCGGCATACCCTGTTTCGGAGCTGGAACTACTTTGGAAAAGAATGCTATGGGATGCATACCGCCTCCCTGCTCTTGTGCACAGACTGCGGCCATGGTTTTACAGTTGTCCCAAACATACAAATGAAATGGTTTACAATACACAGGTAGTCCTAAAGCCGGGGCTCGCACAATAGCAACCTTGAGGGCAATATACGCAGCTAGCATGTCTGGTGACCAGCAGACATTTTCAGGGCTGTCAGAACGTACAGCCTTTCTTAGGATTGAGTAATAATGGGAGCATTCAGGGATCCATTGGCGGCAGTAATTAATCATGCCGAGGAAGGTGAGCAACTCCTTCCGAGTAGTGGGTTTAGGAATCCTCTGAATGACCTCAATACGTTTTGGACTCAATTGTCTGGTGCCTGAAGCCAGAACAAAACCTAATTAATCAACCTTTGATTTACACAATTGCATTTTGTGTTTTGAAGCCTTGTGACCCACAGTTGCTAAGTGTTTGAGCAAACTGACAGTATCCACAGTGCTTGCCTCATAGCTAGGGCTACATAACAACAAATCATCAACATATTGCAAAAGGACGGAACCATGACCAGGGGACCATGTTTTTAGAGTATGTTGGAGTACCAGTGAATAAACGGCTGGGGAATCCACATAGCCTTGGGGTAAACGTGTCCAGGTATACTGACAGCCTTCAAAAGTAAAAGCCATAAGTAGCTGTGTCTCTTGATCAATAGGTATAGAAAAAAATGCATTACTTAAATCAATGACAGTGAAGCAAGTGGCATCATGTGGAATGGCTGTAATGAGGGATGTCACATCAGGGACAATGGGTGCAATGGGCACAATTAAACTATTCAGGGCTCTAAAATCCTGAACTAAGCGATAACCATTACCTTTAGGAACTGGATTAATAGGTGTGTTATATGGGGAAACTACTGGCTTTAGTATTCCCTGCTCTAAAAAAGATTGGATCATGGGGCAAACTCCCTCAACCTTGACTTCTGACAGGGGGTACTGTTTAACCCCTTAAGGACCAAACTTCTGGAATAAAAGGGAATCATGACATGTCATACATGTCATGTGTCTTTAAGGGGTAAAGGTCGATAGGAGTTACATCTGGTTTTAGTTTGGCTTTGTAAGGGGTGCAGATGACAAATCCTACATCTAACTTAGGTGAAGCCCACACAGAGGAAGGAACATCAGACAAATCAATAGTTTCAGAACACAACATAGACACATCAATACCACCAGAGGGCGTGCAAGTAATAGTAGCTCCCAGAATACCAAGAAGATCCCTTCCCAGCAAATTAACAGGACATTTAGGTATTAGACGAAAAGGGTGCACAGTAGAAGAACCATTAAGAGGACAGAAAACAGACTGGTGGTGTGACAAAAGTGGGTGTTGACACTCCATTAATACCCAATGAAGGTGTAGACTTTTCCCTTGACCCCTAAAAATAGGTGTCACATAGACTGGAACAGGTAGCTCCAGTATCTACCAAAAATGGCAAGGATCTACCTTCTATGACCAGAATGCAAAAAGGCAGATCATTATTAGTAGAGGACAAAAGTGGAAAAGTTGGAGTGTCACCTTCAAGGCAGCCCTATTGGGGCCATGGGATGTGATGGGCGTGCTGGTCAGTGGTACCTGTGAATGGCCCTAGTACAGTTTGGGTTTGCTGGAGAGAGGGGGGGGAGGGGGAACTGCCAGCCAGTAGTGTTGGGACTGGGCCTGGTGTTGTTCTTGCCTACCGGGCATATTTTGAGAATTGTGGGGTTGTCGGGGCTGCTGGGGTGTCGACACTCATTCCTCCAGTGGCTGTGCTGGCCACAGTTGAAAAAAGTGTTCCTGTCTATTCCTCTTTGGTTACCCCTGCCCCTTTAACCCTGATTTCCCTGTCTCCATCCCCTTGCCCCTCTATGACCACCCCTTCCACGGGCTCTATGTGCTCCATTCCATCCTCTCTCTCGGGCCTGTGTAGGTGGACAGTGTTGCAATCCCTGAGCATAATAAGCAATCTTGCTTCCTGAATCTTTTCTTAAATCAAAACAACTTGCATTTTCCTTCTCTATAACCTTGGTAAGAAAGTCTGAGCCACCCAAATTGGCCCAGTCTGAAATCAACTGTTTCACAAGCAAGGAATACTGTGGCAACATATTACCAAGGCATGACTGTATTTTAAGGAGATCCATATCATCTCCAGACTTCAAACCTGCCTCATCCTTCCAACACTTGTAAAATCTATTTACAAAAATACCAATCTCTTCCTTTGCACCTTGCTTACATGCCAAAGCAGTGGATATAGACTGCTTATTCTTCCATAATCTCAACATTTCAGCTTCCACCTCATCCCACATTTTAGCACATCCTGCTAAAGTACTAAGCTCATAAACACCATCACTGCCAGCCACTTCAACTCCAGTACCGTTGGCTGTCTCACTGATAGAGGGTACCCTAGACCAATCCCAACCAGAATCTGAGTCATACCCTAATATTCCATTTATAATTAACTGTATGTCTATCTGTGTCATGTTCTGTCCTAAACACATTCTTTTCAGATACATTAGGCATGCAGAGGGATTAGTACGGGGGTTTGGGGCACCTTGAATAATGTCCTTGAGTACTCTGGGATTAATGGGTTTCATTATTAACTGATTACCAACAGTCATGAACGGGGCAGTAAGATCAGCACCTTCTAATTCTGGCATATCTACTTTTAAGTTTAACTCCTGTTTGTACTGTTAATTTAATTGTACCGGGAGGTGGCGATGGATATTCTATATCAGAATCTGGTGTAGATGATGATTCCTGTAATTGCTGTGATTGTGAATTAACAGCTGCAGCAATACAAATATCTTCTATATCATCCTCTGAGGGGGCATTAGGTACAGCAGGATACATTGCTTTATAGGGAGGTGGGGGTTGTGGTTGGGCATGGCTGGGGGCTGACTGGGTAGGGGGCACAATTGGTGGTGGATATAGATTCTCAGGAGGGGATTCTATGGGAAAGCAGATGGTATTACTGTCAACAGTTCCCTTTCTCTTAGCCAGGTCTTTCTTAGCTCCCTTTAAAACCTTTCCTGTTACACTACAAGGAAACCAATGAGGGGCTATCTGCAACCAATTTTCACCTCCTGCTTTCATATATTCCTTATCCCAATCTGGATCAGGACCATACCACAGCCATGACTTCCTATCTCCCAAACACAATTCTCGAATCATATTCATATGGAAATCATCATTAGCCCCACACCTGGGAAAAGGATCAGATTACTTCATAGTCTCTGTCCATCCTGCTAAATTTGACACAAAGGGGATTGTAAGAAATCCTCTTTGTGCTCCTATTCTAGTAACATAATTTAGACATGACTCCCCTGGGTGGGGTAAAGGGTAAGAAATAGACTGATTATTTCCCATATTTCTGGCTCAGGGTAGAGACACTACCTACTTACCAATAGTGTATCTCTACTTAACAAGCAAAATAAACAGAAAGCAGATACAGGGTGACCAAAGGAACGAGAAGTTTGGGTTATTCTAGATCTATAAACCATGTTCCCTAGAACACCTATAGTCTTAATAAACCGGAGACTCCTTTATAGTCTCAAAACCTGTATCTACCTGAGATACCCTGTATCTATCTTAGATACTAACCTGGGTTACCAAGAACCCTATACTAGACCAAATGTCCAGTAAAAACCGGAGACCTATTTACAGCCTCAATATAAATAAAGTCCTTACACCTTTCCTTTCTACTGGATACAGACTTAATAAACCAAAGGGGGTCATAGACAATCAGCGTCAATAAGACACAAAAAGGCTACTTACCGCAATGGTTTTGCTGATCCCACTTCTAGACACCAAGCTGAAAGGGTTAATGCTATTCTGGACTCAACTCCCCTCGATTCTCGATCCTACGGTCACCACATCAATTGATGGGAGTTCTTGTTAGCAAAGTAAGACACAGACACGAAAGAGTGCTTAACAAGTTCTCAATGAGTATATTTTCAGGGCTAGCATTTATACACAGTTTGTCACGCAAGCAGCGAGATTTATAGTGTCCTTGTAGTTAATAGTACATATTTGTCTGACATTAAAAAGATAAGCATTTGAATAAAGACGGGACAGGAACATCCTGAGGTCAAGTGAAGTCATACATCTTGTAAAAGAAAGACCTTGGTACAAAATACATCTGCCAAAGTCAGCATAATTACTTCAAACATTATTTTAAAGCATATAAAGCAAAAAGAGTTAACCATTTCATATCCTTACATGCTCTGCCCTACAATACACATTGAGACACAAACATTGGAAAACCAACCGCCTAAGCAAGTGAACAACAGGGGGGTGGAGGCTGTCAGCCGATTAATGGCCTTTGATCCTGCAAACGTGACCCCCAGACCTCCACCGCCACCAAAATGGGGAAAAGCTCCAGAAAGGCCAGATTCTTCGTGAGCCCAGAGACATGCCAATTGTCCGGCCACACGGCCGCACAACAACTGGAGCTCAGAATGGCCCCAAACCCCACCGAGCCAGCCACGTCTGTAAATAGGTGGAGGTCGGCGTTAGAAACCTCCGGCTTTTGCCAGTAGGACCAACCATTGTATGCAGCCAAGAAGGAGTCCCAAACCGCCAAATCCTCCCGCAGCGGCCGAGTAAGCCGAATGAAATGACGAGGCCCAGAGACCCCGGCCGTCGCTGCAGCCAGACGCCGGTTAAAGACCCATCCCACAGACATGATTTGACAGGCAAAATTCAGCTTCCCCTCGAGCGACTGCAGGCAGCGCAGCTGAATCTTCCGCCGCCCCATGGCCACGGCCACCTCGTGCCGCAAGCCTTGAATCTTATCCAAAGGCAAGCAGCATTTCCCCACCAGAGAGTCAATCTCAATGCTCAGAAAACTGAGACAAGTGACCGGGCCCACCGTTTTGTCGTGAGCCAACGGGATCCCAAACCGATGGAATACCACACCCAGAACCCGCAGCAGCATTGCACATCCTGGCAAGTCGTTGGGACCCACACAAAGGAAATCATTGAGGTAGTGTAGCAAGCAGTCTATCCCAGCCTCCTTCCTCACCACCCAGTCCAAGAATGTGCTGAAGCATTCAAAGTAAAAACAGGATATGGAACAACCCACAGGGAGGCACATATCCACGTAATGCAGGTCTTCAAAAACACAGCCCAGAAGATGGTGACATTCCGGGTGCACCGGCAGCAGACGGAAGGCCGATTCCACATCAGCCTTGGCCAACAAGGCTCCAGGGCCCACGGCCCTGACCCTGGCAACCGCCGCGTCAAAGGACGCATAAGACACTCGGCAGAGTTCCGAAGAGATGTCATCATTCACCGAACCCCCCTTGGGGTATGATAAATGGTGAATCAGACGGTATTTCCCTTGCTCCTTTTTGGACACCACACCCAGGGGGGAGACCCGCAATTCCGGGAGCGCGGGGGTCCCTAAAGGGACCAGCCATCCGACCCAATGACACCTCCTTACTCAGTTTTTCCCGAACCACCCATGGGAATTCCCGGACCGACCAAAGGTTCCGAACCAGAGGGGAAGGGGGATGACAATTGAAAAGAATCCAAAACCCATGCTCAAACCCATCCAAAAGGATGTCGGCAGCCTGACGATTGACCCCAAATCCCCTTTCTCGACAACTTTGCCCCGTTTGAAGCAGCGGGAGATGGGATGGGCTCCCCCGCAGGTGGAACATTCATGCTTGAACCGGCAAGGGTGGGTCATAGTGGAGAGTCAGATGCCAATGTCCATCTGGTCCCACGAAATGGAGGGGCACACCGCTAACCGTTGATGGAATTGCTAGTCATATTTCCACCACCCCAGACCTCCATAGGTACGACCAGCGTTCCAAATGGTATCCTGGTAGCAGAACAATGCGGATCACTTCTGCGGAGCCCTTTCCCCAATCACACTGGCCAGGATCGCAAATGCGCGAATCCAATTCCCGAAAGTCTTAGGGATCTTCCGGTACCGTTACTTCTCCTTGTCTTTGTCGGATTCCTTCCCGTCCTTTTCCAGTAAAGGAGGAGCCTCCTCCATAGGAAGGAGGGAAAAAATCTCAACAAATTCACCCCTCCAAATTTTTTCCTGAGCCTCCTGTTTTAAGTGCAAGCCCAAGGGCCCCGACCAACACATATAGGCAGACCACGTGCAATGTCCGCAACACCCGGGGGGTCACCCGACACTAGGGACCCCCCCCAGCAACAGCCGGCGCCGAGGCACCCGACGCCATAGCAGGGGTGCCAGCTTGGCCACCCACCCCAGGAGAGGGGGACCCCATGACCCCAGGAACCACCAGAACCCCCTGTGGCTGCAGCGCTGAGGACCGAAGCTGACCATCTAATTGGGGGACCCTACCTGCTTGCGCACCCTGCTCCCACTGATACCACTGATCAAGTAACCCCCTAAGCCATGACAGAAACCCCCCAGCAAGGGACCCCCAGATTGAAAAGAAGAAAAATTAGTAAACTCACCAGCCGATGCCCGAGGAACCTCCCGCGGTAAAGGATATGAAGATGATCCAGGCAGGACAGAGTTAACATCATTTTTAGCACTGCTCATTCTTGCAGCAGTACCAGGCGCCATCTGCTGGACAGTCCCAGGAACTGCAGCCACAGCAGCCAGATCCTGTGAGAAGAGCAGCAGAGAGGAGGTAAGCTCAGGAGGGCAGCCGAGGTGAGTACCCAGGGGGGCAGGGGGGACATAGGGACTAGGAATAGGGAGAGAAGGGACAGAAGGGACGGGGAGAGGAGGGAGGGAGACAGAGAGAGAGCCAGGAGGGGGAGCAGATAGAGGACGGGCACCCAGCCCAGCAGGAACAGGGGAGGAGAAGAGGGGACTCCAGAGGGAGAGGAAAGGGATGGCATCACAGGAGGGGACCACAGAGGGAGAGGGGACAAGGGATGGCACCACAGGGTCGGAGGAGGGAGGGGGGAATTGCTGACAGAACCCGGGGGAGGAGAGGGGGACCCACCCTGGCCGGCCGACCCTCATCCGCAGAGGAGCAATCAGAGCCTGGGGAGGACCCCCCTCCATCCCCCGAATGGCAGCACAGTCGTGCCTCGCGTGGCCCTGAGGGGTCCACTCACCGGCCCGGCTCTTGATCTGCCGGTGCGCCAACCACGTGGGGGCTGGGAAGGCCTCCCAGACCCCCCAGGATGCGCAGCAGGCCTTCTGGTACCCCTGGCCCGCTGTCCCGGCCGGCGGGTGCGCGGGAGGTGGCAGTAGTAGCAGGCCGCGTGTCAGATGGAGCTGACACGTGGGCCTGGTGGTGCCTTGTGCCCGGGTTCCGGCTCCTATACCAGGCCTGAGGTGAAGCATCAGGGCTCAGCCGAGCAGGCGGGCGGGAGCGCCAGCCTGTGCTCCTGCGGCTTGCAGGGGCTATAGCCGTGTGGGAGGCCCCAGGAGAGGCCTGACTGCGGGGGGGGGGGGTGAACCCACACCGCCACCATGTCCGCCACTGTCCCCAAGCATCTCCACACTGTCCCATGGAAGCGTTCAGCTGTCCATCTCCCAAACACTGCAGAGAAAGAGGAAGTACCCCCTAGCCACCCGCGATCCCTGGCCCTGAATGCCAGCATTTCAAAATTCATGACCTTTGAAATGCTGTCGTTCCGTCTGGTGGAGATGGACAGTTTTAAAAACCTGATGGCGGTGGCTGTCCCACAGTACATGGTTCCCAGCTGCCACTACTTTTCCAGGCGAGCCATCCCTTCCCTGCACAACCAATTGGTGGAGAAAATCAGGAGTGCACTGCGCAACTCCATCAGTGGCAAGGTCCACATAACCACAGATACGTGGACCAGTAAGCACAGACAGGGACGCTATATCTCCCTAACTGCACATTGGGCAAATGTAGTGGCGGCTGGGCCTGAGGCGGATAGCAGTTTGGCGCATGTCCTTCTTCCACCGAGGATTGCAGGGCATTTGTCTTTGCCTCCTGTTGTCTTCTCTTCCTACTCAGCTTCCTCCTCCTCTACCACCACCTCATCCGTGCAGCGTAACATCTTCACCACCAACTTCAGCACTGCCAGGGGGAAACGACAAGGCTGTTTTAAAACTCATATGTTTGAGGGAAAAAACCCACACCGCGCAGGAGCTGTGGACGGGCATGGAACAACAGACTGGTGAGTGGTTGTTGCCACTGAGCCTCAAGCCCGGCCTGGTTGTGTGCGATAATGGGCGAAATCTCATTGCAGCTCTGGGCCTAGCCGCTTTGCCGCACATCCCTTGCCTGGCACATGTGCTGAATTTGGTGGTGCAGAAATTCCTGAAAAACTACCCAGATATATCAGAGCTGCTGCAGAAAGTGTGGGCCATCTGTGCTCACTTTCAGCGTTCTCATCCTGCTGCTGCTGTGCTGCAGTGTAACTTCGGCCCTCCCGCTCACCGCCTCATATGTGATGTGCCCACAAGGTGGAACTCCACCATACACATGCTGGAGAGACTGTGAGAGCAGCAGCAAGCGATAGTGGAGTTTCAGATGCAGCACGCACGGGTCAGTCGCTCTGCGGAACAGCACCACTTCACCACCAATGAGTGGGCCTCCATGCGAGACCTGTGTGCCATTTTGCACTGTTTCGAGTACTCCACCAACATGGCCAATGCCGATGATGCCGTTCTCAGTCTTACTATCCCGCTTTTATGTCTCCTTGAAAAATACACTTCGGGCGATGATGGAAGAGGATGTGGCACAGGAGGAAGAGGAGGAGGAAGAGGGGTCATTTCCATGGTTATCAGGCCAGTCATTCACAAGTGGCTTGGAGGGTGAGTTCCTGCACCAGCATAGGCCAGGTACACAATTGTCCAGCCAGGGCACAGTTCTGGAGGATGAGGAGGAGGAGGATGATGAGGATGATGAGGAGGAGGAACTGTGTTCACAGCAGGGTGGCACCCAACGCAATTCGTGGGCATCAGTGGAGCATGGCTGGGGGATACGGAGGACACAGATGATACACCTCCCAGAGAAGAACAGCTTATCCTTGCCTCGGGGCAAGGCTACATGCTGCAGTGCCTGTGCAACGACTGCCGAGTTGCCCACATTCTAACTTGTGCTGATTACTGGGTGGCCATCCTGCTGGATCCCCGTTACAAAGACAACGTGCCATCCTTAATTCCCTCACTGGAGCGTGATCGGAAGATGCGTGACTACAATCGCACGCTGGTAGACGCGCTGCTGAGGGCATTCTCAACTGACACCGGGGGCCCAGTGGAAAGGCAGAGGAGGACAAAGAGGTCGCCAACTCAGCTGGGGCATTGCCAGCACCTCAGAAGGCAGGGTTAGCATGGCCAAAATGTGGAAAAGCTTTGTCAGCGCACCACAACAATAAGCACCACCATCTGATATGGAACCATCTTAGCAGGAGGCAGCATTTCAGCAACATGGTGGAATAGTATGTGTGCACACGCCTACACGTACTGACTGATGGGTCTGCCCCATTCAACTTTTGGGTCTCCAAATTGGGCACATGGCCTGAGCTTGCCCTTTATGCCTTGGAGGTGCTGGCCTCCCCTGCAGCCAGTGTATTGTCTGAACGTGTGTTTAGCACGGCAGGGGGCCTGAGGCGGATAGCAGTTTGGCGCATGTCCTTCTGCCACCGAGGATTGCAGGGCATTTCTCTTTGCCTCCTGTTGCCTTCTCTTCCTACTCAGCTTCCTCCTCCTCTACCACCACCAGGGGCGGGCTGGGCCGGGGGGCAAGGAGGCAATTTCCCCCAGGCCGCTAACTTCTGTTAGGACCTTTAAATGCTGCAGCCGCCTGAGCGCTCTGTTAAGAGCCTCAGGCGGCTGCGGCTGCTCCACCCTTGCCCTCCCCTGTAGCGTGGCCGAGCTGCTGCTGATCCACGGTACCCGCGCGGAACTGGAGTTTCTGTTTCCTGTAACCGGTCGGACTGACAGGAATGCACACTCCTTCCTGTCAGTCCGGCCGGCACCGCGCACAGCAGAGCAGCTCGGCCACGCTACAGGGGAGGGGAGGGAAGGTGAGGGGGGATTAAGAAGAAGGGGGGAGGGGAATTAAGAAGAAGGGGAGGAGGAAATTAAGAAGAAGGAGGGGAAATTAAGGGGAATTGAAGAAGAGGGGAGGGGGGAATTAAGAAGAAGGAGGGGGAAACTAAGAAGGGAGGGGAAATTAAGAAGGGGGAATTCAAGAAGAGGGGAGGGGAATTCAAGAAGAGGGGAGGGGGGAATCAAGAAGAAGGGGAGGGATTAAGAAGAGGGGGGGGGAGAAGGAGGGGAATTAAGAAGAAGAGGGGAATCAAGAAGAAGGAGGGAAGAAGAAGGGGGAGAAGGGGAAATTAAGAAGGAGGGGAGAAGGAGGGGGGAAGAAGGGGAGAGGGGGGGGAGGGAACAGGGGTTGGGGGATTAAGAAGAACAGGGGAAGGGGAATTAAGAAGAAGGGGAGGAGGGGAATTAAGAAAAGGAAGATTAAGAAGAAGGGGGGAAGAAGGGGAGGGGAATTAAGAAGAAGGGGGAGGGAGGAATAAGAAAGAGGGGGAATTAAGAAGAAGGGGAGGGAGGGGAATTAAGAAGAAGGGGGGCAGGGATTAAGAAGAATTAGTGGGTGGGGAGATTAAGAAGAACAGGGGGTTGGGGGAATTAAGAAGAACGGGGGTTAAGAAGAACAGGGGGAGTAAGAAGAACACAGAGAGGAGGGGGAAGAGTAAGAAGGACACAGGGAGGAGGGGAGAGAAGGGGAGATGAGGAGAACACAGGGAGGAACACAGGGAGGGTGGGGGAGTGAGAAGAACACAGGGAGGGTGGAGGGAGTGAGTAGAACACATGGGGGGAGGTGAGGAGAACACATGGGGGGGAGTGAGAAGAACACAGGGAGGGAGGGGGCTGAAAAGAATACCGTAGGTTTGGGGGAGGGGGGATGAGAAGTGACTGCTAGGGAAGGTGGGGGGGAGAGACCACTAAGGGGCAGGGGAGAGCTCTATAGGACAGGGTGCAGGACAGGGAGCTCTTTCACACTACGCGCACACACACACAATGCATCCCTATACATACACAAACACACAATGCATCCCTACACATACAGAAACACAACATGCTTCCCTTACACACAGAGAAACACACAATGCATCCATTACACACAAAGACAATGCATCCTTTGCACACATACACAGAAACACAAAATGCAAACTCTTCCACACACATGCAAACACACACACATGCAAACACACACACTGCTTCTCTTACATATACACAGAAACACAATGCATTTCATACACACACTCAATGCACACACTACAGACACACACCTTGCATCCCTTATGCATACAAACACAGATTCACACAATACATCGCTTATACACAAACACTGCCTCCACTACAAATACACTGCATCACCTACACAAACTGGTATCCCTATACACTACATACCATAAGCACACACATTAGATCCTCTACAATAACACATAACACATCCCCTACACACTCCACTCCCTGTGAGTGAACTCATGGGTGGAACATGTAGGTGGACTTTTAGGTGGGCCTTATGGGCATACTAACTGTCAGGCCCTGGGACCCAGACCTTGAGCTGTTTAAGGGGCCCCAAAAAAATGGAGCTGCTTCCCATTCTACTAGAACTTTGAATTTTGTGACCACAGTTACAAACAGCCTTCAGAGATCCTCGTCTACACCAGACCAGGGGAGCCAAACCGCAGCCCATCGTCATCCTCATCTGGTTATAAGTAGGCAATCTAGTATATTATTAGTGACACTAATCTATAATTTACCTCACATTAAAGGGACACTATAGCTTAATGAAGTGGTTCTGGTGTTTATAGCCTGTCCCTGCAGGCTTTTTAATGTAAACACACACTGTGTGCAGCTTTGGCATTAGTTCATATGGCAGATTATATAGGTGGGGCATTGTGATGTCACATGGGGGGGCAGCTAATTTTTCCTTTGCCTAGGGCAGCAAAAATCCTTGCACCGGCTCTGATCCTGGGCAGGTGCACCAGTCTACTGGTGACCCACAGGAGGGGATTGCACTGCACTCTCCTCCTGCCCAGACCTGTCTTTACCGCAGTGCAAGTGCCCTCTGCCCCTAATTTACAATGGCTCACACTCACAGCAAGCAGTGCCTGGAGCCCTTTTCAGCGATGGGAACTAAGAGGTTCTGCGGCAGGTGGCCGTCCTGCAAGCATTACATTAAACAGCTGTTCCCCATGCAGCCACAGATGGCGCTGTGCTGGGAGAATGTGATAACTCTTCACTTCCTCCCAGCCTACAGCGCAGCGCATGGGAGAGGGAGAGGAGGAGGCATGATTTAATCTTACATAAATCCATTAAGCAAATCTTTGGGTGGATCAGCTCTGTTTGCACAGTGTTGGCTTCCTCCTCCTCCACCGCTGCTTCCACCTACACTGCCACGGTCACTGCCTCCTCAACCTATGGGTCACTTAGTATACTCAGTTTACTCTGATGTCTGTATTAATATTGAGGGATTTCTAAGTAGTAACATCAGTATGAGTCAGCAGGGCCAGCCGTTGGGGTGTGCAAGCTGTGCGGTCACGCAGGGTGCCATGACAACAGAGGCGCCCGGCGGCCAACACAGCTCACAATTTGGGGACCCCAGCATATTCAATTTAAATGATTCGCTGGTGGTCCACTGGTGCGCACCAGCAGTAGGTGCAGTCAGATTATATCCTCTCCCTCATGGTTCTGGCGCTCAGTTAGTGAGTCAGAGCACAGGCTCAGAGATTCTCAGCCTGCGCTCTGACAACATTGAAAGTCAGAGCTGTGAAGGAGCGGGTATGGCAAAGAGCTACTGATTAGCATAACATCAATACACGTTATAAAACCAGGTGGGCATGGATGGTGATTTGGTGGTGCAATGGGCCACTTGACTGGTTTTGCCCCCCAGGCCTAAGGCTGCCAGCCCTCCCCTGACCACCACCTCATCCGTGCAGCGTAACATCTTCACCACCAACTTCAGCACTGCCAGGGGGAAACGACAGAAGGCTGTTTTAAAACTCATATGTTTGAGGGAAAAAACCCACACCGCGGACAAGCTCACGTTTATTAAAATGAACCAGGCATGGATCCCACCAGACTTGTCTGTACCTTGTACAGAAGAGACATTTATACCGGCCTCACCCAGCCATTGTTATACTCAAGTGCACTTATTCTTTGTTTTCTATTTTTCCCAATATTTTGGGGGCTACCCCAATAAAAAAAAAATGTAAAACAAACAAACAAAACAGTGTTGGCTACCTCCTCCTCCTCCACCGCCGCCTCCACCTACACCGCCACGGTGTATACCCAGATATATCAGAGCTGCTGCAGAAAATGTGGGCCATCTGTGCGCGCTTTCGGCGTTCTCACCCTGCTGCTGCTCGCCTTACCCCCATTTTACCTCCTTTTACAGCTCTCTAGCCATTTCCAGGAGTTGTTTAGAGGCATTTTTGTGGCCAAAAGTTCGGGTCCCCATTGACTTCAATGGGGTTTAAGTTCGGGGTCAAGTTCAAGCCCGAACCAGGGCTTTTTTTAAAAGTTCGGCCGAACCCACTGGACCCGAACATCCAGGTGTCCGCTCAACTCTAGATATGAATATACCACGTGAGCAGGTGTACGTACCTGGTAGTATGGTTTTGAAACTGAAAATCCGTATAGGTTTTAGTAGAACCTGCAAATTGAATGGATAAAGCAACGTATGAAATAATGGATATGGCATATACCAAGCTTATCCTAATATGTGCTGTATGTACAAGATAAAGAGCAAAGTACTGTAACCTGTAAAACTACTTAAACACCATATGAAATAATGGTTATAAACATGTGTGACAGACCCATCCGTATGAACCAAGATTGCTGTGTTCGTCTGTTTTGCCGTTTGCATGAATTTAGCCGTTCGTATGCCTTGTTTAAGTGAATGTACTTTTCTGCCAAACGGAACTGTCGAACGGACGGCCACCCAGAAGAGAAGTGTGCTGCTGGTTAACCTATTGATCCCAATTAGAACGTTGTGGTTAACCACAGACACTTCTCAATTAAAACCGAATACAGGGTGGTCGTCATTCGCATGTCGACCACGAGGCGGCGGACATTTTAACCATGCGAAAGACCACCGGTGTTCAACGGTTATTTCATGGAACTAAAAACGGACACTTTTTCAACCGAACAGCGCTGAAGCTGTCGACCTCCCTTCTCAATCGACAGAAGTGTGCGAACACCGGCCGTTCCGGAGATGTAAAGGCTCGAATAGACTTACCCCAGATAGCCTTCCCATGGAGTCAATCGCATACCGAAGAACTGTAATAGACTGACTCCATGGCGATTGAACTGTGCGTATGGGATCTGAGCGCTATTCGCCAATAATATGCCCTCAGATCCAGGCTATCTGGGGATTTGTTACACGAATGTAATATGTTCGGCAGTTATAAAGTTATATATTTTTATGTGTTTTGTGACTTGTATTTAAAATGGCGATTTGCCTCTGCTCTGGGAGATAATTGAATTACTTCTCAATTATCTCCCGGGCAGAGGGGAGGAAACTGTGATGTATGCTGGGAATATTGTGTGATTGTATGTCTGAAATGTCCCCATGTCCATCTGCTATTCCAGTCTCCCATTTGGTCCCCTAGGGGAGTGTCCACGGCGGTTTGTACATTTATTACTGAAGGTACCGTAACAACTGGTGGCAAGCGACGGGATGACCCTCAGCTCCCAGAGAGACCACTACAACCAGGATTAAATGGATGTACAATATCAAAGACTAAAAAGAGCTACCCTAAAGGATTTATTATAACAAAGAGGCGGACAAGCCAGTAACCTCAGGAAGAGGGAAATTATTGCGCTACTATTGGAAATGGATGGAGTACCAGAGGCAGAGAGAACCAATGGACCCAGCACACCGTATTGCTGTTCGGCTGCTATTGGCGATTTGTGCATTTGGAGCTTGTGAAGGGAAGGAGCCGTACAGGTACTGTTCGGGAGTTTGGAGTGTTCGCATGGTTATACTGCATACGCTACCAGACCACATTATTGTGAACGGGGAGCATTCACTAAACGGCGGTTTGTGCATTTATTACTGGAGGCACCGTAACAACTGGTGGCAGCGGTGGGATGATCCTCAGCGCCCAAAGAGACCACTACAACCAGGATTAAATGGAATTACAATATCAAAAAAAAGGTGCTTCTTATGCAAGCAGCTAGGGCACAAGCGACCGGAGTGCCCGATGAACAGTGCCAACCAGACCCAGTCTTGGAGGAGACCAGCTGGCGGCAATCCACGACCACCTCTCCCGGCTGCTCACTGTGTAGAGGAAGAGGAATGCTGGGGCATCCTGCATGAGGCAGACCCTGCTCAAGCTGCCCACCGGGATAACAGACAGCACCACCGGCAATGTGTTAAGGTCAACGGGAAGGAGGTCAGTGGTCTACGAGATACCGGTGCAACCATGACATTGCTTCAGAAGCACCTGGTGTCCGAGGCCCAACATACTGGAGACACGGTCGTAGTGCGAGTAGTGGGGGGTGCTGTGTTTCGTCTACCCGTTGCCCAGGTACATTTGGATTGGGGAGTGGGCGCTAGACATGTAAATGAGGGGGTCATGAAGGATTTACCTTGGCAATGACTTGGCGCCCCTTGTTTCAGCCTTCGCTCCTATGGGTCCTGCTGAAGTGGACGCTGTCACGACTCGTGCCTAGACCCGTGCCGCCGAGACCGGCCCACCTGCTGCTGAGACCCAGATAAGACTCTCTACCCCGACTTGTACCTTTGACCAGGCCCCTTTAGGCTGGGATACCCCCGAGATGTACGGGAAGGAAACTAGGGAAGACCCGACCTTAGCGAAGTACAGAGCCAGGGCCGATTCTGGGGGAGAAGGGGTAGATGGGGAGCATTACGAGTGGGTGGGGGATAGGCTGTACAGGATCCCTAAACCATCCCATAGACCGAGTACCCTTCCGCAGAATCGACAGCTAGTGGTGCCTGCAAAATACCGGCAAGAGATTCTGCGGATTGGGCATGATGTGCCGTTAGCGGGCCATCTAGGCTCCCGCCGCACGGCTCATAGAATCACCCAAAACTTTTTCTGGTCCAATTTTAACCGAGATGTGCGGGTTTATTGTAGCATGTGTGACACATTTCAACGGTTACGTAAACGGGGGATCACCCAAAGGCTAGGCTTCAGTCGATGAAAAAAGAAAAAACCCAAAGGTACAAAACAGAGGGAGATATGCCTGATTTCATCTTATCTCTGTGAGTTTTCTACCACTCATATTTTCAAGTGGTCTTTAACAATATTACACTATATATTTGTATATTTTTTACAGATACATTTTTGCATCTAAATATATCAACATAATTCAGTTTGTATTCATTTACATATTATCACTTTTTGGTGATTCACATTATTTTGTACCTTTGGGTTTTTTCTTTTTTCTTGTCACTGTTGTTCTTTGAGTGTTTATAAGGGAACACTTATAAACCTAGGGTACTGTGTGCATTATAGAACTGACGGTTAACTGCTTGCTTTTTTCTAGGCTTCTGTCGATGCCTATCATTGGAGAACCCTTTTCCCGCATAGCCGTTTACATTGTGGGTCCACTGGCCAGGGCTAGTCCATCCGGTAAGAAATATATTCTCACCGTGGTGGACTATGCCACACGTTATCCAGAGGCAGTAGCGCTGTCTAATATAGAGGCAGAGACGGTTGCTGATGCCCTGGTTAAAATTTTCACTAGGGTCGGGTTCCCTCAGGAGATCCTCTCCGACCAGGGAACTCAGTTCACCGCTGTGCTTACCCAGCAGCTGTGGAAGGTGTGCGGCATTAAACCTCTGCTTAGCTCACCTTATCATCCACAGACTAACGGTCTCTGCGAGCGATTTAATGGTACCCTCAAACAGATGTTGAGGACCTTTACTGACACTTGCAGAGACTGGGAGCGATTCCTGCCTCATCTGCTATTTGCATACAGAGAGGTGCCCCAGGAATCTACTGGGTTCTCCCCCTTTGAGTTACTCTATGGGAGAAGGGTCCGCGGACCCCTGGATCTCATTAGAGGGCACTGGGAGGGGGAGACAGAGCAAGAAGGGACCCCCATAGTAACATATGTCCTGGAACTCCGGGACCGCATGGAGAAACTATCCCTGATGGTAAGGGAGTGTGACTAGAGCAATCTCGCCACATTGCATTGGAGAAGCCTGGTTGCTCGCCTGTTGCCTTTGGATTATGGCCCCATGTTAAAAGGCTTGATTTTCCCCTGCAAAGACATGAAAGCCGGGTCATTTGGTGCTTGCCCTGTTTGAGCGGTGATACTCCAGATAGCTATACCATGGAGCCCATTCGTATAATGAAAGACTATGGGAAAGACTTTGGCTCCATGGCAATTGAACTGTATGTGTGTGCTCTGAGCGCCATTCAGTAATAATGTGCGCTAAGACCTAAGCTATCTGGGCATATGTTGCATGTCTGTATTTTATGTCATAAATGTAACCTTGTGTATTTTATTGTATTTTACTGTCTTTTTGTTGCCATGTGTTCAATGGAGTTTTGCCTCTGTCTTTGGAGATAATTGGATTACTTCTGTGACGAAGTGCCCTTCGCCACTTGGTCCTGGAGAGGCCAACTTGCCAGCCTCCTCCCCTGTGACTATGACTCTTTCATCTATCTGGTTTTAAAGCCCCTAGTCTACCTTCAGACAGACTATTTATGTGGGCTGCTTTATTTATCCTATGTTTTAGTCACCCTGTACCCATTATAGGTGCAGGGTGTGTGTAATGTAATTGTTTATAGTGTGTGTGTGTGTACTGTGTAATGTATTGCCTGCTCTCTTGTGTTGCTGAGGTTTGCTACCAACTAGGTGGGTTTGGCTATGGAGCTTGTCTAGTGCCCTCTGTTGGTAGCAACAGCAATATACACTACCTGAATTGCAAGACTGGTTCATTTGCATATTCGGGTAGATTTGCATATTGCTAATTCTGCAGGCAGGTGAGATATTTACTGTTAAATATTGTCACCCCCCACCCCTTTAAAAATGTGCCATTGTGTTGTGATAAGTCACTGTGTGTTTCTTGATATGGTTTGACTGGTTGTGATTTTATTGAGGTTTCACAACAATGTTATTGTGGTGACTGTATTGGCTGGTCCCAAGGGAATAAAGGTTTTGACAGTTCTTCTTGATCCCTCTAAACGTAGCCTTGTCTCATTATTGGAGGGAAATGTTATAATCACACTGGGGATTGCTATGCTCTGCATGCTCCTCTGAGCTTGAGTCACTTAGCTCTTTTAAGAGCTTGTTCCTGACACACTCTCCTTGGAGGAGGGGTCTTCACCACACAGTCCTGGAGGACAGAAGCTGATCCAGGGTGGAAGGAAGACAGCGAGACTCCAGTCAAGATACGGTGGTTGCGGAGTCTGCGGTGGTTGTGGTGTCTGCTGCAGTGCTTGGGAGTCCTCAGGAAGCGCTAGGAGCATCCATCAACGGAGGGTACTCAGTCGAAGTACAAGGAGCTCCGTTACAACTTCTAATTATCTCCAGGATAGAAGACTCTGTGGAACTGGTTTTGGGCAGAAAAGCCATGCTTCCTGTGGTCACAAAGGACTACAATCTATCTTTTGAACCACTGGACCAATTTGTATGATTTGACGTATGTTTGTATTTGGAGTATGCTGATTCTGAAAATGTAAGTTTTATGTGAATGTGATGCATACTTTCCCCAGCGGCAGTGTGAATTACAGGGAATTGGGAGCCCGGTCTCCAGTCCCCAGCGGCAGGCTGAGTTACAGGGGGCAGAGACAGTTAGTCCTGTCCCCCAGCGGCAGTGTACCTTGCAGGGAGAGGAGAGCAGCGTCCTCCCTCCCCAGCGGCAGGGTGAGCTACAGGGATGCTGGGCAGTTGGCTCAGATCCCCAGCGGCAGTGTGAATTACATGGAATTGGGAGCCCGGTCTCCATTCCCCAGCGGCAAGCTGAGTTATTGGGAATTGGGAGCCCAGTCTCCATTCCCCAGCGGCAGAATGATTTATCGGGAATTGGGAGCCCAGTCTCCCTTCCCCAGCGGAAGAATGATTTATTGGGAATTGGGAGCCCAGTCTCCATTCCCCAGCGACAGAGTGTCCTACCGGGAATAGAGAGCCCAGTCTCCTTTCCCCAGCAGCAGGACTGTGTATTGGGAGCAGAGACAGTCGGTCTCCCTCCCCCGTGGCTGGAAGTATATGTGGGAGAGGAGCTTGTTACCCCCTCTCCCCGGCAGCAGCTTAATGTACCCAGGGGAGACAGTAAGCCCCACAACTGTGCAGATGAGACCGTCCAGCACAGGGGGTAGGGACGGTCGGTTCTGCCCCCCAGCAACAGGGCTGTTTAGCCAAAGGGGAGACAGTCAGTCTCCAGCAGCAGAGCTGTGTGTCCAAAGGGGAGACAGTTGGTCCTCAGCAGCAGGGCTGTATATCTAAAGGGGAGACAGTCGGTCTCCCCCTCCAACAACCAGGCTTCAACCAGGCTACCCCTCCAGTAGCGCTGGCACCAGGGCAGAGTACCGCTGGTCTCTGCCCACTCAGCAACCCACCAAGTCAGCATACCCATACCCAGCACAGCTGTGGTGAGACACCTGGACATGGACAAGCTTCTCCTCTACCCAGGTGTAGTAACCATTTATTGTGGGTGGGCTGTGCTGTTGATTGTGTTTTGTTGGTGGGCTGCTGGACTAACAAAGGCACTGACTGGCAGGAGGTCAGATACCCTGTTAGTCTGTTTGGAAAAGGGGAGAGATGTGACGAGAGCAATCTCGCCACATTGCATTGGAGAAGCCTGGTTGCTCGTCTATTGCTTTTGGATTATGGCCCCATGTTAAAAGGCTTGATTTTCCCTGCAAAGACAAGAAAGCCGGGTCATTTTGTGCTTGCCCTGTTTGAGCAGTGATACCCCAGATAGCTATGCCATGGAGCCCATTCGTATAATGAAAGACTATGGGAAAGACTTTGGCTCCATGGCAATTGAACTGTATGTGTGTGCTCTGAGCGCCATTCAGTAATAATGTGCGCTCAGACCTAAACTATCTGGGCATATGTTGCATGTCCCGTGGCTGGTAAAATATTTGAAAGGTTATTAAGGGATAATATTCAAGAATTCCTTGAGAAGAACATGGTTATCAGCAAAAATCAGCATGGTTTTATGAAGCACAGGTCATGTCAAACTAACTTGATTGCGTTCTACGAAGAAGTAAGTAGAAGTATAGATCAGGGTGTTGCCGTGGATGTGATCTATTTGGATTTTGCCAAGGCATTTGATACAGTTCCACACAATAGATTAGTGTTCAAACTCAAGGAAATCGGTCTAGATGAAAATGCTTGTTCTTGGGTAGAACATTGGCTTAAAAACAGAGTACAAAGAGTTGTCATTAATGGTAAATTTTCAAGCTGGACAGAGGTGGCAAGTGGTGTCCCTCAGGGGTCTGTTCTGGGACCCCTTCTATTTAACATGTTTATAAATGATCTTGAAGACCACATTGAAAGTCATGTTTCAGTGTTTGCAGATGACACCAAACTTTGTAAAACAATACAATGTGAGCAAGATATTACTTTGCTGCAGAGGGATTTAGATAGACTGGGGGACTGGGCACTCAAATGGCAGATGAAAGTTAATGTTGAAAAATGCAAAGTTATGCACTTCGGCGTAAAGAATACACAAGCAACGTATACCCTTAATGGAAGCGAATTAGGGATAACAACACATGAAAAGGACTTGGGAATTGTTATAGACAACAAACTATGCAACAATGTGCAATGTCAATCAGCAGTGGCCAAGGCCAGTAAGGTATTGTCATGCATGAAAAAGGGCATTCATTCTCGGACAAGAATATAATTTTGCCTCTTTATAAATCACTGGTAAGACCCCATATTGAATATGCTGTGCAATTTTGGGCACCTGTTCTAAAGAAGGATATTATGGCACTAGAAAAAGTGCAGAGGCGGGCTACAAAATTAATAAAAGGAATGGAACATATCGGCTATGAAGAAAGGTTAACAAATTTAAACCTATTTAGTTTAGAAAAACGGCGCCTGAGAAGGGATATGATAACATTATACAAATATATTCGGGGCCAATACAAACCATTGTGTGGAAATCTATTCACAAACCGGACTTTACATAGGACATGAGGCCATGCGTTTAGACTGGAAGAAAGAAGATTTCGTCTAAGGCAAAGGAAAGGTTTTTTTACTGTAAGAACAATCAGGATGTGGAATTCTCTGCCTGAGGAAGTGGTTTTATCAGAGTCCATACAGATGTTCAAACGGCTACTAGATGCATACTTGCAAGAACAGAATATTCAAGGATATAATCTTTCAATGTAGGGTAATAACTGCATGATCCAAGGATAAATCTGACTGCCATTCTGGGGTCAGGAAGGAATTTTTTTTCTAGCTTGTTGCAAAATTGTGCTTCAAACTGGGTTTATTTTGCCTTCTTTTGGATCAACAGCAAAAAACAAATGTGAGGTAGGCTGAACTTGATGGACGCAAGTCTCTTTTCAGCTATGTAACTATGTAACTATGTCTGTATTTTATGTCATAAATGTAACCTTGTGTATTTTATTGTATTTTACTGTCTTTTTGCTGCCATGTGTTCAATGGAGTTTTGCCTCTGTCTTTGGAGATAATTGGATTACTTCTAATTATCTCCAGGATAGAAGACTCTGTGGAACTGGTTTTGGGTAGAAAAGCCATGCTTCCTGTGGTCACAAAGGACTACGATCTATCTTTTGAACCACTGGACCAATTTGTATGATTTTGACATATGTTTGTATTTGGAGTATGCTGATTCTGAAAATGTTTTATGTGAATGTGATGCATTCTTTTCAAGTTATGAATAATGTTATAAATTGTATTTCTCTGCTTGTGCTAAATTACATTACCCATTGTGTAAGGTAATTGAATCACATGCAGAGAGGAGGAATTTGTGTGGGAGTGTCTGAGTGTATTGTATGTGTTTATTGGTTGTGTTCCAAAACCCTGTGGGTGGTACTAATGTGTAAGAATGTGTACATAAGCACAATAAACCCTCAGCTCTGTCTGTTCACTGCTTGATTTATTGTATGCTGTTCCAGTTCGACTGCTAGGAGTGTAAACCTATTCGTATGGTTTTTCCTATTAGGCTGTTTACAGCATTCGTATGGTTTCCTGTTCGGCGGATTGTTCTGCAGTAGCTGTGCCTGCATCTCTGGAAGGGGACGATCGCCTAAACAGTTTTAACCCCTTGTGTGCTGAAACGGTCCGTTACAGGGAGAATCTCCAGGCGGCCCAGGGGAGACAGAAGAGGTTGTACGATCGGGGTGCCCGACAGCGGGTCTTCCAGGTTGGGCAGAAGGTTCTGGTGCTCAAGCCTGTGAAGACGAACAAGATGCAAGCATCTTGGCAGGGCCCGTATAAAGTGTTAGCCCAGGTATGTGATACTACCTATTTTATAGCCAGCTGTGCAGATGAAAGGATTCAACGATCCTTTCATGTGAACATGCTGAAGGAGTATCAGGAGAGACCAGAGGATGTTGCGGCAGTATGTGCCCCAGCTGCCGACGACCCCGAGAATTTACCCCTGCCCGACTTATTAGAGAAGGATCCCCAGACTGACCTTACTAGTCTTGTGCAGCTAGGGGACCGGTTAAACCCCGCAGAGAAGCTTCTGCGGGAGAAGCAGGCGACGTTCTCCCAAGAACCCGGGTACACTACCCTAGCTGTGCACAAGGTCGAGACACCCAGACAGAACCCCCTATGACAACCCCCATACCGTATCCCTGAAGCAGTCCGAGAAGGAATGTGGAAGGAGATACAGGAGATGATCAGGCTGGAGGTCATCGAGCACTCAGACAGCCCTTGGCCCTCCCCTGTAGTCCTGGTGCCTAAGAAGGATGGGACCACCCGGTTCTGTGTGGACTATAGGCGACTCAACGAGCGGACCACCACTGATGCCTACCCGATGGCCCGGGTAGACTAGTTATTAGACCGCATTGCCAGGGGGCGCTATCTGACCACCATTGACCTGTGTAAGGGTTATTGGCAGATCCCCCTGGCCGAGGATGCTACCCCTAAGTCGGCATTCATCACCCCATTTGGTCTGTACCAGTTTAAGGTCATGCCATTTGGAATGAAGAATGCTCCGGCTACCTTCCAGCGTATGGTGGATAGGCTCCTCGATGGCTTCCAGGAATTTGCATGTGCATACCTGGATGACATTGCGGTCTACAGTGAGTCCTGGGAAGAATACTTAGTACACGTGGGGGTGGTGCTGGACAAAATTCGGGCCGCGGGTCTGACTTTGAAAGCAGACAAGTGCCATCTAGGCATGGCAGAAGTGCAGTACTTGGGTCACAGGGTAGGATGTGGGAGCCAGAGACCAGAGCCAGCCAAGGTAGAAGCTGTAGCTAACTGGCCCACACCTATCATCAAGACCCAAGTGCTGGCCTTCCTGGGGACAAGAAATGTGCTGCTGGTTAACCTATTGATCCCAATTAGAACGTTGCGGTTAACCACAGACACTTCTCAATTAAAACCGAATACAGGGTGGTCGTCGTTCGTATGTCGACCACGAGGCGGCGGACATTTTAACCATGCGAAAGACCAGCGGTGTTCGACGGTTATTTCATGGAACTAAAAACGGACACTTTTTCAACCGAACACCGCTGAAGCCATCAACCTCCCTTCTCAATCGACAGAAGTGTGCGAACACCGGCCGTTTGGGAGATGTAAAGGCACGAATAGATTTACCCCTGATAGCCTTCCCATGGAGTCAATCGCATACCGAAGAACTGTAATAGACTTTGGCAATTGAACTGTGCGTATGGGATCTGAGCGCTATTCGCCAATAATATGCCCTAAGATCCAGGCTATCTGGGGATGTGTTACACGAATGTAATATGTTCGGCAGTTATAAAGTTATATATTTTTATGTGTTTTGTGACTTGTATTTAAAATGGCGATTTGCCTCTGCTGTGGGAGATAATTGAATTACTTCTCAATTATCTCCCGGGCAGTGGGGAGGAAACTGTGATGTATGCTGGGAATATTGTGTGATTGTATGTCTGAAATGTCCCCATGTCCATCTGCTATTCCAGTCTCCCATTTGGTCCCCTAGGGGAGTGTCCACCAAGTGGGAGACCTGCATAAATACGGGCAGGTAGCCCACAGTAAACTCAGTTCATGTTTTACCCTCAATGCGGAGCTTGGTCTCGTTATTGGGGGGATTTTATTACCGGCGACTAGAGACTGCTATTTGGAATTATTTGCCGCTTGGAAGATATTGGCGTTCGGCTGATATTGGCAGTTCGTGAACTTGTGGCTCGTGAAGGGAAGGAGCCATACGGATACCGTTCGGGAGTTTGGAGTGTTCCCTGGCTGGTGGTTCGCATGGTTGTATTGCATACACTTACAGACAACATTATTGCAAACGGGGAGCATTCACTAAACAGCGGTTTGTACATTTATTACTGAAGGTACCGTAACAACATGTACCAAGCTTAACCTATTATGTGCAGCATGTACAAGTGGTAGAGCAAAGTGCTCTGTCAAAATTCTTGTATGCTGTATGTCCCCCTTCTAGGGAGACTGTATTATTATTATAAGCCGAGTGCTCTCTGTATGTGTGTTCATAGAATTAATTAAGTACAGGTTATATATAGTAGTGAAAATGTGACTGTCTACTGTTAAAACAATATATGTGTAATTCTACACAAGCTGGTAGAAAATTCCTTATGTTGATATGTGAAACATATGTGAAACAGCTGTTTGGCTGTTGACCGGTAGGGGTCAGTAACCATGAGTGTTCGGAAGAAAAATCCCATGAATCAAAATTTAAGTTATCCTGAAATATTAGGAGTGACCTTTAGGGGTCAGTGTAGGCATGTTGGCATTTGCTGCACGAATGTAATAGCTTAATAGTTTAATGACCAGCAAAATGAAAGCAGTGCCCGTTTGGGAGATTAAATGCACGAACGTAAGCTTGGTACTATAGGCAAATGTAAAACAAACAGTGTTCCCGTTCGGGTGATTAAATGCACGAACGTAAGCCTGGTATGACATGTAAATGTAAAACAAACAGTGTTCCCGTTCGAGAGATTAAATGCACGAACGTAAGCCTGGTTTGACAGTAAAATACGAAACAAACAGTGTTCCCGTTCGGGAGATTATATGCACGAACGTAAGCCTGGTCCAACAGGTAAATGTAAAACAAATAGTGTGAATGTAATAGCCTGGTATGACAGGCAATGAAACGATACAATGTTCCCATTCGGGAGTTTAGAAATGCACGAAAGGAGCAAGTAATACGTATGACCATGTAATTTTAAACGAACGGTGTGCACGAACATGGCAACAGTAAATATAAACTGAAATAAGTGAACGAAAGTGAGGACCCAACCTAAGAATGATGCCGTGGGACTAATGCCTGACGCGACGGGTAGGTCGAATTACGGTTTTGTGAGTCACTGAACGCTATCCGCGACAATTGACTGAAGAAAGAAGCTGGTTGAACGGAAAAACCTGCGGCTGGATTCCTGGACACAGCTCAGAGAAGAAGAACTCGTGGAGCAAATGGTATTCCCAAAATGGCGTCTGAATGAACCGGAAGTGGATCTCATTCAAACGCTGACCTCAAACGGTATGGAGCCAGGTAAAAGGTGTTCCTTATATAGGTAAGTGTATAATCATAAGCCCCTCCCACAATTACTGGCCAAACGGCCTTAATACATATATATATATATATATATATATATATATATATATATATACACACACACACACACAGTATCTCACAAAAGTGAATACACCCCTCACATTTTTGTAAACATTTTATTATATCTTTTCATGTGACTTTTCATGTTTAACTTTTTATGATCAGTGTTATTTGTCTTATGTTTAGTTTTATTAATATACAAGTGTTTTATATGTGTTACAATTTTAAAAATATTTTATTATTTGATATGTATTTTTATTCATACTTTTATTCTCATGTTATTTATGACCCATCCTTTTTCATACCTTGTTTTATTCTTTTAGTTATTCCTTAAGAGTCACTTTTCCCTTTAGTATATCTTTATATATGTATCTATTTATTAGTTCCTTTTCATACATCATTTGTAGTGGTCCCTACTATCCACTCTTATCACTACCTCAGTCTTACTTTCACTTTTCTTTCCTTTCCCTCTTCCCTCCTTTATTTTTATTCCTATCTATGTTTATATCATCCCTTCACTCTTTCTTCTCTATCCAGTCTCACTCCTGAGTGATCAGACTGCATCCTATCACTGTTTCGTTTCGAGACGGCTAGACCCCAACTAAGCTGCGTCGGTTCGTGTGGTCTGCAGTACTTATGGTGTCTGGAGAAGTGCTTGGAGCCCTCGGTAAGCACTAGGAGCATCCGTCAGCGGAGGTACCCAACCGGGGTACAGGAAGCTCCGTTACAGTGGGTGAAACGCGTTGTGGATTATATATTTTACATTTTATTGTCATAAGAAAGGTTTTGTATATTTTATTACCAATATTAGTACCATATTCCTTGTTTTTTTTCTTTTCCTTTTGACCTGGCATCAAGTTTTTATTTTCCCAGTGAGGACCTCACAAAGCATCCTTGGTGGGATTTATACCACCTACGCTGACTATACTGAGCGGGTTATCGGCTTAGATAAAAGTGAGTACTCTTTTTCTCCTACTCGCTATATTTTATACAGAGAGCTCTATCTGTTGTACCTTTGTTTTTACTTTCACATATCCTGCTGACAAGAAACATTTTGGACTATACCTCCCATCATACTTCATCCCTGAAGTGGGGAAAAAATACCACTGCAAGCACTTCACACTAGAGCTGGTTTTAAGCTCTATTCCATGTGAGTAGGCCATTTGGATTTTATTTTATTCTAGCCTTTACACTTTTGGAACATATTGCACTATTGGATCTCTTTTCTTCTCTTTTATGTACCTGGACCTTAATTATCTGGAAGACATAATCACCTGGAGATAAAGGCAAACTCGTATAGAATACCTATATACCTCATTTTGGACTGTGTTGGCTTGTTTGCTTTTATTTATTACTGATATTATCTTACTGACCTCATATTATCTGTTTTACTTCAGTTGTTTTGAGTATCACGTCATCCCCTACCACCTGGCGCACCCTACAGTTTTGTATTGAGATATATATATATATATATATATGTATAACAAAACAGTAGAAAGCAGCACTCAAGGGACTTCATAGGTGTAGTGAAAAAAGTAACTTAGCTTTATTCAACAACTGCCACAACAGTGTCAACGTTTCAGTTCTTGTGCAGAACTTTTGTCAGGATAAGGTGCATTACAGAAACCAACAAATATATAGCAAACAGATACACATTAAATTAGTACATTGCATAGTAAACAGGTGTAGCTTACCCCTATCCCAGAGTAGTCCCTATGGTGATCACCCGAAAATCGCAAGTAAAATTGACCCTAGTGAGTGTATTCTGCAGCTGAGTTATAGCGGTTACCGAAATAATCGGCTGGAACGCAAGAGGTTTGTTGATATGTTGCCATGGCGACATGTCGATCGAACATAGGTGGGCGGAGGAACTTACTGTGTGGGAGGGAGATTGTCACGGTGGCGGTATGGAAACCAGGACCCCTGAGTGCCTGATGAGAAGGGAGTCTCAGCGTGGAAGAGGATTATCAGAGTCTGGTGCAGGGTAACCGCACGCCCCCTGGTGTTGAGCACCAGCGTTTGTGGAGCCACATACCAGAACCCTGATGCAACTTATGCGGCTCTCAGGAACTAGGAGCTAGGAAATAAGCAGACCTCCCAGGAGCTCAGCCCATCTGCAGCAAGAATGTATCCAGTACAGAAACAAGGCAAGGCTAGGGTAGTCACCAAACATGAAAACAAGACCAAACTAGGAAAACCCAGAACCGGAGCAGGACAGAAAGCAGAACCCAGAACAAGTACACAAGACATGAGGAAAACAAGAACAGGACAGGACTGTACATGAACTGGGATTACAAAATAAAACAAAACAAGACAAGAGATATAAGGTAAAACAAGAGGGGACATAACTAAGCACTATATATGAAAAGTATGGGGATTTAGCTACATCATATGATCATACATTGCATAAGCCTGCCACAACGCCAATGTACCCCATATTCGATCAGGTCCTACACTGCCTAAAAGAACCATACTAAACCACAATAGCACTTACCTGCATGAAAGAGCAGAGACTTGAAACACTGCTGCAGGTCCAGACTGAAACAAAAGGAAAATGGAAAACAAACGGGTGTGGCAACATAAAACAAACATTTAAAGGAAACCTGGACACTGGGAATTCCAGGGACGGATTACAGGAATGAACCCAGAAAAACCCACCATAAAGAAAACCAGACATAGAATAGAAAACCAAAAAAAACAAGAAAAACTAAACAAGAATTGTAAAAAGAGTACTGGATACCAGAAACCAAAGCCAGACATCTCCGCAGAACATGGCATGATGTGACAGAGATAGACAAGCGATCAGAGCTAATCCCGACCTGTACAATAGCCTACATCAGTGAGTAAGATGTGGCTATACAACTAAAAGCTGTAACAGGAAGAGTTGAGTACTGCACAGTCGATGGAATGAATGGATCTATATGTTGTTAAGGATAGGGGCTGCATAGTGTATGTAATTATGTGTCACCAAGGGTGAGCTGACTTACTCATGAACGGATGTACAGTGAGCCTAGTTTACGTCACTAAGGTCCTATAAACAGACTCCCCAGTTTTATACAGTAAGTATGCCCATATGTGGAAGGTAATGGGACCAATGGTATAAATCTATACAGCAACCTGGTGACCATCCCATATGTAGTAGACTATATATGCAGAAATGTATATAGAGCGGAAATATATATAGAGAGCATTAGGCACTGGGCAAGCGCTCCGCTGGGTATTAGAACAATAACGTCTGGTTGTCCTATGGATAAGGACAGCTATTACAAATGATGTAAACGTATGTTATAGCGTATTCAGAGCCATGCATACAAATGTGTAGTGGTTATGGTGGTTGGTCTGGGTGTATCATGGTAAAGAGCAAGGGGTGTGTTTCTGTCAATGGGACCCCCATGTACATAATCAACATCCACAGATAATATTTAAGCAGGTGACATTCAGGTATGCACAAATATAGTACAATAGATCTTACTGATAATGCTGCTGACCCATCAGTAATAATAGTGTCCAATTGCTATCTATATAAACCAAAGTATATGTTTAAATATAGATCTGAAGTCAAAGGTCAGGGATACTGGCAATCCCTGTCAAGGACAGTACAGTATAGTCTATAGTCAATGTTGCAGACATGTAAGCGATTGTAATGTCCAATTGCAATCTGAACAGTGAAATAAGTAGGTATAGAGTAAGAGGTCTGAGATACTGGCAATCTCAACCTAGGACGTTGTGATGTCATAGGAAGATGCCCAAGGTATATTTTTCATTCAGTCCCTTAGGTTGCACAGTGTCTAGAGTTCTTATCCAGTATAGCTCTCTTCAGTGGCGTACATACCAGGGTCGCAGGGGTTGCGGCTGCCCCTGCAACCCGGTATGTACCCACAGGGCCAGCCTCTTCTCCTGGGGGGCCCAGGAGGCGGCCACCTCAGGCCCCCCCGAGGCTGGCCCTGCTGACCCCAGCGGGCAGGTGGCCGGTCGGGCAGGCGGGTGCGCGAGGGAGCACTCAGTGCTCCCTCGCGCACCGCACTGATACCGGAGCCGGAAGAGGACGCGGCGCGCGAGGGAGCTGAAGAGGAAGCACACAGGGGAAAGTGCTCCCTCGCGCGCCGGCCGCCCAAACAGCCCGCCCACCCAGTGACCTCCCGCCCGGGAACACCGCAGCACCACCACTGGACACCAGGGAATCCCCCCAGCACTCCAAAAGGTAAGGAGGCTGGGGGGATTAGATTTGAAAAAAAATTTGAGTGTGTGTTTGTCAGTGAAAGTGTATGTTTTGTAAGTGAGTGTGTATGTATGTCTGTCGCTGAGTGTGTCTCTGTCAGTAAATGTGTGTGTCTGTTAGCTAGTGTGTATGCGTCTGTTCGTGAGAGTGTGTGTGTGTGTCTTCAGCATTTACCTTTCTCCAGCGTCGGACTCCCCAGTGTCTGCCACTCAGCTCCGAAATGCACATGCGCGGCAAGAGGCGCGCGCGCATTTAAACCGCCCATAGGAAAGCATTACTCAATGCTTTCCTATGGACGTTCAGTGTCTTCTCACTGTGATTTTCACAGTGAGAATCGCGGAAGCTCCTCTAGCAGCTGTCAATGAGACAGCCACCAGAGGTTGGATTAACCCTCAGTGAAACATAGCCGTTTCTCTGAAACGGCTATGTTTTCAGCTGCAGGGTTAAAACTAGAGGGACCTGGCACCCAGACCACTTCATTGAGCTGATGTGATCTGGGTGTCTGTAGTGGTCCTTTAAGTGTGTGTGCATACCGCGGTCGCGGGGCGGCAGCCCTGCAACCCCTGCGACCAGGTGCCCGCCACCATGTGTTGCGACCCCGACCCGCGCCGAGTAAGCGCGTGGGTGCGGGGGGCATGGATCAATTTTTGCACCGGGGCCCCATGGGTCATGTGTACGCCACTGGCTCTCTTTGTAATAAGAGCTTCTTGCGATCTCCTCCCTCAAGGGTTGTGGGATATGATCAATTGCCAAGAACTTACTTGAGGGGAGAGGGTGGTTGTGTTCCAGGAAATGTTTTGCGACTGGTAACTCTGAGCCTTTATCTCTGTAAGCAATACGTATGCTCGACTGGTGGTTACGTATCCTTTCTCATAGTGGTAAGTCAGTTTTTCCCACATATGCCATACCACATGGACACCCCAGTTTATATACAACATAATCACTTGTACAGGTGAGTCTGTGCCTTATTAGGTATTTCTTGCCTGTATGTGGGTATCATGTGGCTGCACGTCACGCAGCCCAGACATCTGTAACACCCCAGATTATTATCTGTTATTGGTGTCTGTCTGGTTTTCGCATTCTTTATCTCAGACTTGAATGAATAGAGTTACAGAGAGAAGTAATAAAATGTGTCTGTCTTTACATTCTGTTACAAAATGGAGTCATCTCTGTTCTGATGGT
>OW240914.1:248520259-248538837 GCA_933207985.1 Pelobates cultripes
AGAATATTTTGGACCAGTGGATACAATATCGTAATCCGGTTTTACCCTGTGAGTTTGAGTAGAGAACATCCAATTCGAGTCCCCTCTCTTCTCCCACCAGCCTCTGGCAGCAATTAATATTTTTAAACAAATGTTTTTTTTGTTTGTTTGTTTATTTATTTTTTAATGATTTTTTTTTTAATGATTTTTTTTTCGCCTCGATGCATTCCAAAATGTACTTATGATAAAAGAATATTATGCGTTTAAGATAAATGATTAGAAGTGACTTTCAATGCTATCTCCTGAATTACGGTTTATTATTTAAATATCTTTATATGGGGATAACGGAATACATATTACCATTGATTATTGAATACCATTATAGTCACTTGTCGTTAGGGGCTTTGTTTAATTTCTGTACATCATATATATGTTGTTTTATGTGATTTATAAATATGTAGAAAATCTAAATAAAGATTGATATATAAATAAATATACTGACATAACCCCCCCTTAGTGATTAACATAGCAATTAATAATTTAGTCTATGAATAAGCACTACAGAAGTTACAAGACATATTGTGTACTCATATCACTTCTTCTGGCGTTGGGCATGTGTATGCATAATGAACATTTTTGCATATTGTTGTACCTGTAAGAGCTTTGAACCTTACACTTAGTACAATGAACCATTATACCATTATTATCATTGTAAACCCAAGAACTATTTTAACATAGATGAACCAGTCAACTCGAGCGATGAGGTCAGTATCTAGCTCAGAGTACTTGAATGTGTCCACAGAAATATTATCTTTTCTGATTGACATTTGGAAAGTGTGGCTGGGCTTATGGTCTAGCAAGAATTTTAGATTAGGATCTAGTGGGATATCTAGATTCTCACTAGATCCATCTCCATAGCACTTTCAATGACGTCAGTGTACACCGGTATAGCGTAATGTCACCGATGGTGATACGAGAGTCGTGGGGTACCTTAATTAGTGAGACAGGTGCTGGTAAGGCAATTACTGAATTAGTCACCTTGTCCCTGTGAAAAACACTCTTGTTTTTAAGACACGTGCTAACCAACCATTTATCTTTTACTAAGATCGCATGTACTAAAGCATTATCATCGGTTTTAGACACAGTCACTTGACATGTTTCAGAGCCATGTTTAATGTACTCGATCCAACACAAAGCATTTGTAAAATCGTACATGAAAGGTTTTCCATCACACTGGAAATTAGTGTCTTTGAATTTCTCTCAGTCATTTAAGATGGGTTTTGAATACCAATCTGGTACCCATGGTTGAAAAGCCAAAACAATTGGGGTTTGAACTTTTACGTGGATATCTTCCTTCCATGTACCGACATTGTAAATTGTTTTCATTTGAAAATTGTTTTTGGGAGTAACATACGGTATGGCCAATAAAAAGCAAATCTCCATGCGCTCCGGGTCAATTAAGAGAGGTAGAGCACTCTCCATCTCAAAGGCAAGATTTAATTGCATAGGCTCAACTGTATCTACATCCACATTGGCAAGCATCGCATGGACAATATCCTTGGATACAAAATACAGAGGTATACGTCCCCTTGCCAATTCAATCATTCCGGTTTGCACTTCATCAAGAAAAGCAAGTGTGTGGAACAATGTTGGGTCGTGCAGAAATAGAAGTTCACATTTAAATAAGTCGTGACTTTGGTGCAACTCAGTGGACTTGGCAATTAACTCCGAATGCAAATTTGTTGTAACAACTGTGTCTTCCACAATAGTTAATACGTCCTGGAGAAGTGTTCTTTGCTGTTTTTTCACCTGATCAATATCGTTAATGCAAAGATTTCCATATCCAGTATCCAGATTTCCATATCCAGTTTTTGGACTGAAATAGAGTTGGCTGCAGACATTCCAGTTGCGATAACTGCACCAACAGTGGCATAAACCAATGCCATAATTATAGCGGTGAGGAACCTTTTGGGTCAGTTGCTCATCGAAATAGTACTGGATACAAAAGGTTTCCGGGCTTGCTCCAAGATGTTTCACACACGTCCTGTGCTCTTTGGAGGTGCATCTGGTAACTCAGGAATCTTTGTAACTCAGGAAGCTGCATTGATGAAATGTTGTATGCCTTCTCGATGGAAACCTTGGGGTCCAAGCTGACTGTCACGGCAAGGGTGTATAATTTATTATTACATTATGGAATATCATCCTTTAATGTAATTTGTGTAGTAAATGGCACAGAGATGCTATTGCTGAGGTCAACAGGGGTTACATCTTTTGAAGCTGGGACCCCCACAGAGGTCAGATGACAGAAGGGGTAGTATGAATGGCATAGGAATGTGAAAAGGATTTTACTATATGGATGTGAAGTAATCAAGGCTCTGCAAGGTGTGAGGTTCTACACTTGGAAAAAGTCTGAATGTCTCTTCATCCATTTGGCATGTACCTTGTAAAGGATAGTTCAATCCTTTGATATGGTAATGGGATTAGTTTCATGAAGATCCTTGTGTTCCAGTATTTTATCCAAGAGAAACATTAATACTTACCCACAGTTTAATAATTAAGCCTCATTTGTATTATATTTGGAATGGGATAAGCCCACTCTCTTAATTAAGCCTAAACATGAGTTGCACAACTTAAACCGTGTGGCAGGAATTGTGCTGTCTGTCCTATTGGATCGTGGACGGGGCGTGCAACATGTCTCTGGAATGGGAAAACAATAACAAATTCATAGAGGCAATTATTATTTCTGTGGCAAGTACAGTAGAGGAGATAAAACCAAAAGTTTATATGTGGCTTGTTGTTTTCTGGAACAAAGGAGGTGGTCACTTAGTATCTCTATAGGTACGCCTTGGCGAGGCGTGGTAATTTACACGGTATATCTCCTGTGATCCTGAAGGGTGCTTGTGTACTTGCTTGGGGCCAAGATCTAATTTTGAGTGAGTCACCATCTTTCCTTGCCAGAGACCCCCTGGACAGAAGTTGTACTTTGAAAACCTAAGTGAGTAATTAGGACTTCTGTATTTTATCCTTTTTGTTTTATCTGTTGTTGGTGTAAATAATTTGTTTATCATATATTGTTATATGCACTGTGACTATCTTTTGCTCATAATAAACATTCATTTATTAAGTTTTGCCTTTGTCTGGTTAAGAATCACGTTACCTGAAGAGACTAGTTAGTATTTCTGTAATTCCTTAAATATTGTATTAAATAATATTTGGTGGGTTTTATTATTGATTTACCTGGGGGACCAAGGCACCCCATTTATAAATTGTCTTGGTGGTGGCAGCATTAAAAAATAGTTATATTATTATGTTTAAGTGTGGATGGTGTTAAGGGGGATTTTGTCATTATTTCCGGTCTAGTGCAGACAAATAGTGAACTTTAACCCTTTCACCACCACAACTACATCACGCACACTCTTGGAGTAGGGTGCGTTCGTGACAAATTGGTGGCATAGCGGTGGGATAACTAAAAAGATTTTTCATCTTTTTGTACCAGATTTTAGTGTTGCTGGATTTGTTGGTTAATCCAGGCACTAAAAGAAATTGTGTCTCAATTTCCAAAGGATGAACTCAGTGGATATATAATATATTTACACCTCAACAGCCCCCCCCCCACCCCCTTCTCTGTTTTCTTTGCTATCTTTTATTTACCAAATGGAGTACCAGGTGCAGTCCAAGGCAGCGCTAGACCAGCTTTGCCGCGAGAGATCTATTCCTTGTCGGGGGAAAACAAAAGAGCATTGGTGGACTATGATATGCAACAAGCGGTGCAAAGTGATGCCTCAAACTCTGCAGAGGAGATACCTGCAGCTTTTGTCCCTGATGTACCGAGATCTGGAGATCCTTTGGATTGTTACTTACAAACTGTGTTAAAATATGTGAACTCAGCAGATGCAAACCAAAGACTACAGCTTATCCTTCAATATCAGGAGGCTGAGAGAGAGAGGCTGCTGAGCACCAAGCTGAGAGGGAGAGAGAGGCTGCTGAGTGGAAGAGAGAGGCTGCTGAGAGGCTGCAGAGTGGCAGGCTGAGAGAGAGGCTGCGGAGCGACACGCTGCTAGAGAGCATGAGCTAAAAATGGCTGAGTTGGAGAGGTTGACTGCCTCCCCTATAAGTATTAATTCCAGAGAGTTTTGAGAAGGTTTGCAGGCAGTACCAGCTACCAAGGGACCAGTGAGCAAAATACCTCAGCCCTGGTCTCAGAGGTCCTGCACTGGAAGCATTTGCTGCGCTTCCAGCAGAATTTGACCAGGACTATGATGCGATTAAGACTGCCTTGCAAAAATGGTACAACCTTACTCCTGAGTTGTACCGAAAGAAATTCAGGACTTTGCAAATGCATCCCACAGAAAGTTATGCAGCAGTTGTGGGGCACCTGGCGACAGCATTCCGACAGTGGACTACAGGGCTGGAGATTGCCACTTTGGAAAGTTTGCAAGACCTGTTAATAAAAGAACAGTTTTTGCAGCTCTGCCCAGCCGATGTACAGGAATGGCTCCTGGACCGGAACACCAAAACGGCATTGGAGGCGGGTGAGCTGGCAGATTTCCACACTGCCAATCGAGCAACAGTGGACCAGAGCAGAGGTTTTGCCAAGGGAACATCCAGCTGGAGGACCACACCACCATGACTCCCCATCACCAGGCCTAGCGGACCATCTTTTGTTTCAGCTCCTACCTCAGGGAGAGGGGGAGCTAGTGCCATGTCTGCTCAAGGAGATAGTCGCAGATGTTTTTTTTGCAACCGAGTGGGGCACATTAGTGTTTCTTGCCCTGGGAAACGGCAGCCAGCATCATCAGCTGGGGAGGGACGCTCCTCAGAACCAACGTCCTCTGTGTTGTTTGTAACCAGATCAGAGGGCGGCAACAATGTTAATCTGCAACCTGTAACAGTTGGAAGAGAGGTAACTGTGGGACTCAGGGACACTGGGGCAGATGTGACTCTTGTGCGTCCAGAGCTAGTACGCTCTGAGGACTTAATTCCTGGCAGGACACTAGCTGTCAAAGGGATTGGGGGAATACGGCTTGTAGTGCCAATGGCATGAGTTTATTTGGATTGGGGAGTGGGGAAGGGTTTCAGAAATGTGGGGGTAGATGAGAATATCCCTGCAAATGTATTACTTGGTACTGACTTAGGTAGATTGTTATCCCAGTATGTGCCTGAAAGTAATGTGTGTTATAAACCCAAGCCTCATAGGGGCCCTACTGTGCAGAGGGCAGTATGTGAAAATGTATGCAGACAATTGTGCTGCGAGGGAGGGCAGAATAAGCATGTGTGTGGGTCTGTGCCTGACCTAGAGGTGTCTGCAATATCATGTGAGAGTGTGCCAAGACAAAGTTGCTGGGAGGGAAGGCAGATTGAGCATGCGTGCCAGGCTGTGCCAAAACCAGAATTGTCTGTGGTATCGGGTGAAAGTTTGCCAGGGCAACTTCGCTGGGAGGGAGGGCAGAATGTGTGTCAATCTGTGCCAGAACCAGGGGTGTCCGTGGAAACTTGTGAAAATTTATGCAGACAATTGTGCTGGGAGGGAGGGCAGACTGAGCATATGTGCGGGTCTGTGTCTGAACCAGAAGTGTCTGCAATATCATATGAGAATGTGCCAAGACAAAGTTGCTGGGAGGGAGGGCAGAATGAGCATGCGTGCCAGGCAGTGCCAAAACCAGAGTTGTCTGTGGTACAAGGTGAAAGTTTGCCAGGGCAACTTCGCTGGGAGGGAGGGCAGAATGTGTATCAATCTTTGCCAGAACCAGGGGTGTCCGTGGAAACATGTGAAAGTGTATGCCGGCAATTGTGCTGGGAGCGAGGGCAGATTGAGCATGGGTGCGTGTCTGTGCCAGAACTAGGGGTGCCTGCAATACCATGTGTAAGTGGGCAAAAACAACTGCACAGCAAGGCAGGGCTGCCTATCTGTGTGCCTATCTGTGTCAGAGCCAGGGTTGTTTAAGATGCCATGTGAAAACACAAGTGGATCAAACCATTGGGAGCCAGGGCAGGATGAGTTGATGTGTTCACCTGTATCTCAGTCAGGAGTATGTCAGGTGCCAGAACAAGGAGAAAGTGAGTGGCTATGTGAGATTATGAAAGGATGGCCTGGCTGGGAGAGGAAATTACGTGAGTGTGTATCACATCATGTGCCTGACCAAGGGGTGTTAAAGTTGTCATGTGACAATGTGCAGGAAGAGAATTCTAGGGAGAGAGGGTTGAATATGTGTGCCAATATGTGCCTGACGCCAATGTATTGGCTGGGATGTGTGAAAGTGTGGAGGGAGAGCATGGCTGTAAGGGAGGGCAGAGTGTGTGTGAGCCTTACTCTGCGCCAGACTCAGCCAGTTCCCAAGGTTCTGTATGTATGAGGACATGGAGTGAAAGTGAGAGAGAGACAGAGGTTCCATCGGTAGGAAGGGGGACCCGTCCACGTCCTGCCCAAAGTGAGGGGCAGGGACAGACTCAGCCTGTGGGTCCAGGGAGAATGGCCGCAGGGGAGCATACTGATGGGGGAACCATGAACCTTGTCAGCTTATCACAATCACACCTCCCACATACACCCAAGCCAGCTCAGGAGATGGAGTCTGTCTCTAAGCAACTTTTTGATTCTGAACCAAACGTTCAGAGTAAAAAGGTGCAACGAGCCGAGCAGACAGACCACAAAATAAAAGAGATAAGGAGTGTGGATACAGCGCAGGTACCCTGGGAGTGTCTTCTGTCTCATCTTTTGTGTGCTTACAGAGTACTGCAGAAATCGGTTGGTTTCTTCCCCTTAGAGCTACTACCCGGGCGCAGTGGGTGTGGCCCGAGAGATGTAATCAGAGCGCAGTGGGAGATGGAAACAGGCAAATCAGGCATGTGTGTTGTGGATATGGCTGTGATTTGGCTTAGGGACTAAGGGCAAGCCTTTTTGGGGGAGGTGTGTCAACACATGAGGGCTACCCCAGTCATGGAGAATCAGAGTTATGAAACAGATGAGTGTATGAGGTGGAGGCAAAAAGGAACAAGTGT
Source organism: Pelobates cultripes (assembly GCA_933207985.1). Classification (NCBI taxonomy): domain Eukaryota; kingdom Metazoa; phylum Chordata; class Amphibia; order Anura; family Pelobatidae; genus Pelobates; species Pelobates cultripes. The sequence goes on from OW240914.1 coordinate 248,527,235, forward strand.
TGATATGCAAGGTAGAGGCATGTGAGCCTTCTCCCATTGCGTCTCTTATTTGGGGGAGGTGTCACGGCAAGGGTGTATAATTCAGTGTTTCCCAACCCAGTCCTCAAGGCACACCTACCAGTCCAGGATTTAGGGATTACCCAGTTCTTCTTTGTAAAAACACCTTAGACACAACTGGGTAATCCCTAAATCCTGGACTGGTAAGCGTGCCTTGAGGACTGGGTTGGGAAACACTGGTATAATTTATTATTACACTATGGAATATCATCCTTTAATGTAATTTGTGTAGTAAATGGCACAAATTACAGAGATGCTATTGCCTGGGTGAGGCGTGGTAATTTACAGGGTATATCTCCTGTGAAACCACAACAAAAGCAATTCGGGAATAGCTGTGTAAATCTACAGAGAGAACATAAGACAAAACATAGTGTAATATTGTTACAAAATACAATATTCTGTCCGCAATTATCGGTTGCACTCACTAGATAAAAGTAGGTATAAAAGCTCTCAGGGTGCCTCCCCCGGTGTAATAGGGGGCCAAACAATCCTTCTGTTCACCTCCAATTTCATGTCCCACCAAAAGACATCCACAGGTCAGGGTTTAGAAAATTGGAAAAAGAAAATTTCAATAAAAGTATAAATATAAGCAGTCACCAATTTAGCATAGGATATGGATGCAGAAGTTCATAACGAACGAAACGCGTAAGACTATTTTTCTGCATCCATATCCTGTGCTAAATTGGTGACTGCTTATATTTATACTTTTATTGAATACATTTTTTCCAATTTTCTAAACCCTGACCTCTGATAAAACACCTGCCTTTCCAATTGTTCCTTCCAATTGATTCAATTAATTATTAGACATTCAAAGAAAATATAGAATGAATTAGAGGCTGAACTGATTGATTTAGATACTAACCCCACTATTGATGTGAACAGTGGGGAGTATAAAGAGAGAGAAGAGTCCTTACAGAATAATATCAAAAATTTGGATGAAAAAATTGCTGAAACGAAAAATAAAAAGTATAATCGAGATAAGGAAGATAAATTATTAAATACATTTTCAACTAAAAATAGAACAAATCGTAGAACAAGACGTTCCTCTACCTTTAGGGGGGCTATAGTAAGGGATTCAGGACGAAGGACTAGGATCAATTCATACTTTAGAGATCCACAGAGAAACAGATTAAATTCTATTAACAAATCTTATGGAGTGTCTAATAGGTCTTCGGACCTACGAGAACCCAGTAGAATTCATGGAGGGAATACTCACAGATCACCAAGGAGACATAGGGGTTCACCATCAAGAGGACATAGAGGTCCATCACCTATGAGAGGGAAAACAACTAGGCCCTATACACAAGTAGTAAGGAGCAAAAATAGTTTAATTGATCATGTATCCCAATACAATGATTCTACCATGAATTTTCAAGGGAAACCCGGAGGCCCCAAAGAAAAGACTATCACCAATTATTTCCGCCCCAGAGCGGAGACATGGGAACATCCCAATCGGTTCTCAGCTCTGTGTCAAGATTAGTGATGTCGCGAACACGAAATTTTCGGTTCGCGAACGGCGAATGCGAACTTCCACAAATGTTCGCGAACCGGGCAAACCGCCATAGACTTCAATGTGCAGGCGAATTTTAAAACACACAGGGACTCTTTCTGGCCACAATAGTGATGGAAAAGTTGTTTCAAGGGGACTAACACCTGGACTGTGGCATGCCGGAGGGGGATCCATGGCAAAACTCCCATGGAAAATTAAACAGTTGATACAGAGTCTGGTTTTAATCTATAAATGGCAGAAATCACCTAAAGATTCCTAAATCACAATGGATATGGATTGATACCTGACATATGACATATTGACACAGAGCAGAATAGGGACTGTTCCCCCTACATAGGGTCACTTGGCAGATATGGATTGACACCTGTCCTCAGAGCCCCTGATACACACTGACACAGAGCAGAATAGAGACTGTTCCTCCTACATAGGGTCACTTGGCAGATATGGATTGACACCTGTCCTCAGAGATCATGATACACACTGACACAGAGCAGAATAGAGACTGTCTCCCCTACATAGGGTCACTTGGCAGATATGGATTGACACCTGTCCTCAGGGACCTGATACACACTGACACAGAGCAGAATAGGGACTGTTCCCCCTACATAGGGTCACTTGGCAGATATGGATTGACACCTATCCTAATGATCCCTGATACACACTGACACAGAGCAGAATAGGGACTGTTTCCCCTACATAGGGTCACTTGGCAGATATGGATTGACACCTGTCCTCAGAGATCATGATACACACTGACACAGAGCAGAATAGAGACTGTTTCCCCTACATAGGGTCACTTGGCAGATATGGATTGACACCTGTCCTCAGAGACCATGATACACACTGACACAGAGCAGAATAGGGACTGTTCCCCCTACATAGGGTCACTTGGCAGATATGGATTGACACTGTGCACAAGGACAAGCTGCAGGCTTCCTGGCAGGGCCCATACAAGGTGATATCACAGGTTTGTGATATCACCTTTGTGATCGGTGCGGTCACAGGCACGGGAGGCAAGCGCATGCTCCATGTGAACATGCTCAAGCCATACCACGAGCGCACGGAAGAGGTAACCGCGATCTGTGCACCTGCCACTGAAGATTATGATAATTTGCCACTCCCAGATCTCCTAAACCAAGAGGGCCAGAGCGGAGACCTGGGAGAAGTACAGTTAGAAGAACGGTTAGACGCCCAGGAGCGAACCCAGGTCCAAAGACTAATCCAGGACAAGGGGGCCACGTCTTCCAACCTACCTGGGTACAGTCCGATAACCACTCACAAAGTTGAAACCCTAGACCAGACCCCCCTTCGCCAAACCGCCTATCGCATACCCGAAGCAGTTAAAGAAAATATGCGGAAAGAAATTGAGGAAATGATGCAGTTAGGGGTGATAAAACACTCTGACGGCCCCTGGGCCTCCCCGGTAGTACTAGTACCGAAACGGGACGACACGACCCGTTTCTGTGTAGACTACCGGAGGCTAAACGATAAAACAACCTCAGACGCCTACCCTAGACGAGCTCCTAGACAAAATGGCCAGAGGCCAGTACCTCACCACAATAGATCTGTGCAAGGGATACTGGCAAATTCCATTAGCCGAGGACGCCATCCACAAGTCGGCATTTGTCACCTCGTTTGGCCTGTATCAGTTTAAGGTCATGCCATTCGGGATGAAGAATGCCCCGGCTAACTTTCAGAGGATGGGTTTCAGGAGTATTCCTGCGCCTACTTGGATGATATAGCCATTTTTAGCTGCTCCTGGCCCGAACACCTGACCCACATAGGAGCCGTACTAGACCGGATTAGGGAGGCCGGACTGACCCTAAAGCCCAGTAAGTGCCATATAAGAACCTGTAAAAACCTCCCCAGAGTGTGGGCCCCAGAGTGTGAACAGGCCTTCCAACAGCTCAAGACGGCGCTCATTAAATCACCTGTACTTTCTGCTCCTGATCCAACTAAACGCTTTCTCGTCCATACAGACGCTTCTATGTTTGGATTATGAGCAGTACTGAGCCAAGTCGGAGCAGATGGCGGCGAGCAACCCGGGGCTTATCTAAGCCGGAAACCTTTGCCCAGGGAAGTAGATACACTGCCATTGAAAAGGAGTGCCTGGCGGTGGTGTGGGCCCTCAAAAAGCTGCAACCTTACTTGTATGGACAACCGTTTACCTTACTCACAGATCACAACCCGCTGGTGTGGCTGAACAGGGTGTCAGGAGACAATGCCAGGCTGTTGCGCTGGAGTTTGGTGCTACAGCCTTTTGACTTTACAAGTCACTATCGCCCTGGGAAGCAAAATGGCAATGCTGACGGGTTATCCAGACAAACAGACCTTGAACAGTGATCTGTGAGTACTCCTCCGGACATCCCCAAGCCGATCCTGGCCTGCTTCAGCACGTCCTGTAAGCCTGGGTACTTATGCACAAAGCATTGTACAATCAGATTACACACATGTGCCATGCACGGCACATGTGTCAACTTGCCCAAATTCAATGCAGCCAACAAATTTCTTACGTTGTCACAAACCACTTTGCCGATCTCCAGTTGGTGCGGAGTCAGCCACTTTTCCAGCTGTGCGCTCAGGGCGGACAGGAGTGCTGGTCCGGTGTGACTCTCTGCTTTCAAGCAAGTCAAACCCAAGACGGCGTGGCACTGCCGGGATGTGGAATAGTACCTGGGGAGCTGGGGGGTGCCGTTGATGTGGAGCAAGACGCAGCAGCAGAAGAGGACTCAGCCGAGGAGGTTATGGAAGAGGATGGAGTAGGAGGAGTAGAGGAGATGGCAGCAGGCCTGCCTGCAAGTCGTGGCGGTGTCACCAACTCCTCTGTAGAGCCATGCATTCCATGCTTGGCAGCCGTCAGCAGGTTTACCCAATGTGCAGTGTAGGAGATATACCTGCCCTGACCATGCTTTGCAGACCAGGTATCAGTGGTCATATGGACCCTTGCCCCAACACTGTGTGCCAGACATGCCATTACTTCCTTTTGCACAATCGAGTACAGGTTGGGGATTGCCTTTTGTGAAAAGAAATTTCGGCCGGGTAACTTCCACTGCGGTGTCCCAATAGCTACAAATTTTTGGAACGCCTCAGACTCCATCAGCTTGTATGATAAAAGCTGGCGGGCTAGGTGGGCGTGTCCTAACTACTGAAGCGAGAAGTCGCATGGCCGCCGAGCTCCGCACCAATACAACCCTAAACATCGATTTTCAACCCCCAACCTCCGACCAAACCTGCCCAGAGAAGACCCCAACACCTACCAGCACACCATGGGGCAGAAAACCAAAAAACTAAAACCTGAAACACAACGGTCGGGAATGCACATTGGCGAGCTATGGAAGCAGGCCGCAGAAGCCTCGAATTCCAAGATGGCGTCCCTCCACGGTTGATGTTCTGATTTTTATGATGGGACGTCATAGCCCCGACCCAGCAGCAACCACCACCGGCTCGAATGCAGCCAAAACCACCTGCTACACCCTCCACACCTGTCAGCATGGAGGCCATAAGAGAGCTGATGGCGGATCACCACAGTAAAATAGCGGCAGATGTGGCATCAATCCTAGAGAATACTCTTGCGACCCATTTTTTGCTCTCCATCAATCCGAGAGACCTTGCAGGGCTTGAGCGGCCGGCTGGGAGCTGTGGAGGGAACCACAGACACCCAAAAAGGCCAAATATCAGAGATGCAACACGAGGTCCGAGAACTTAGGAGGCAACATCAACTGAATGAGCTGAGATTTGCAACATTGGAGGATAAGCGCCGCTTAAAACACCTGAAGATCAGGGGTATAGCGGACAGTATTCTGGACGCCGAGCTACCTCACCTCATCAGGAGGCTCCTAACAGCGTTGCTCAACCCGAAACCAGCCAAAGCAGTAGCTCTCGATGGCATATTCCGCCTTCCTAAGCCCACAAAAGCCTCAAGCACGGCCACACAAGACGTCATCGCACGGTTCCAGACCCTAACAGACAAAACTGGCAGTCCTGGCGGCCGTCAGGGAACACCCGACATACCTCTTGGAACAGATGAGCCTCACATTCTACTCAGACATCTCGGCGGTGACTATGGCATGGAGAAGAACCCTGCAACAGTTCACCTCCCTCCTGCGCATACAGAAAATCAAGTACCGCTGTGGCCCAGCGCATACTCTGCAGGTTACCAAGGATGACGCCAGGCATATCGTACGCAACATGCAGGAGGCAGAGGGAATCCTGGGGCAACTGGGTCTCCCCCCGGACTCGCTACTCACATCGAAGCCTCCAACAAACTCCACGCTTCCTCCATATTGGGGCAACGCCGAGGCTCCAACATTTGTCCCTAGAAACCTAGCCGGGACATCACCCACAACTTGAATGGAAAACGGGACTAACAGGACAACCCTGCTTACGGAGACTCTCAGGTCATTGATCGTGTCAAGAGGAGAGGAACAACTTCAAAAATAGATTCCTGGCAAATTCGGAAAAAAAACGTGCAAACATGAATCCTGAAAGTACAGAAAGACAAAACCACAAGAAGAATTTTTTGAAGGCGACAAATAGCTGTGTGATATAATGTAGAAACATTTTATTCACCAGATAAAAAGAAAACAATCGACTTAATACAGTTTTTTACAACTTTGCTAGTTTTGCATTGAATTTTTTAGCCGGTACTTCCTTTAGATATTGCACTGAATATAATAAACTCTGTAGTATGTTAGTTTTAGTTGCCAGAAAAGCTAAATAATAGTTTTCACATTTGGTAGATAGCTTGTGTGTGCTAATATTCATACTTGCATTTTGAATTTTAAGGCAGTATTTCTTTTTTATAAGCAGATTTTGATATTTTTGTATCTTTTTAAACATATATTTTCTCAAGCCGCTTTGATAGATTAACATTTCTTTGTTTTATTAATCAACGTGCTTAATCGTATTGGTGTACTAATTTCCAGTACATCTAAAAATGTTTTACATATTTTCTGATTTTAATTGCCATGTGTACCTTTCGTGTGCCCATGTGAAACGTTTTACCATTTAGGGCCCAGAGTGGGGTCATTTAAACAGATCATACCTCGAGTGCAGAGTGCGTTTAATCCGACTCGTTAGTGTTAGTTATTCACTAAGCTTAGTGAAAACATAGTTGGCTTAAAGATGTTTTCTATTCAAGTTCTTGTGCCCCACAGTTCAAATTAACATTCAAATTACAATTCATGACAGATCACACAAGTGAATAGCCCTGCCAATGTCGTCTCACAATTTTTTTGTTATCTAAGAAGAAATAAAAATGCATATCAACGAAAAATGCTTTTCCTAGCTGTTATGGTATTGAAAGCCAGCTGTGATTTCCCTATGCACAATTAGCAATGCTAACTGCTGTATGACGCCCCCTAGCTGTGTACACAGTTATCTTTTATAGGTCTTATTCCAACTAGGTACTACTATACTAATCATCAGTCAGCTGTTAACTACTTTTCAATGCTTTTCCTGTGCCTAGTCAGGGTATAGTTACATAGTTACATAACTGAAAAGAGACTTGCGTCCATCAAGTTCAGCATACCTCACATTTGTTTTTTGCTGTTGATCCAAAAGAGGTAACAAGATCTTTGAATATTTTATACTATAGTTAGCGATGTTACATTTGTATTCAAGTGTCCTAGATCAGTTAGATAAGCCAGTGCCTAGATTGAATGCTCCATAAAGTTTATAACGCATTGTGCCGCCAAGGTTTCGTTAGACCTGCTCAGCTAAACTAGGACCACATTTTAATTGTATACTCAGTGTAATGTGTAAACGTGGACAATCTCGACATAAATAACTAAAAAATGTGCACGGATTTATGAAAACCCCATTGTTAAAAATGTTGATGATCAGCGTGAGGAATGCTATTGGGGCACCACACGCATGCTGTTATGATTTTTTTGCACTGCAAAAATAAAGAATAAAAAAAAAAGCCTGTGAGCAGATGAGCGGGAACTGCTCAAGGTGAGAGACGGAGTGGCGGATGGTTGAGAGGGGGCAAGGAGGACAGCAGTGGTTGACATGGCTGAAGATGCTGGACAAGGAGGAGGATGGCGGCTTTGAGTTTGTGTGCTGCTTGTACACATGTGTTGATCCCATAGGCGTTTGTGATGTGCGATCATGTGCCTACACAAAGCAGTTGTACCTAGGTGGGTGTTGGACTTTCCACGACTCAGTTTCTTTTGGCACAGGTTGCAAATGGCATCGCTGTTGTCAGAGGCAGACACACAAAAAAAATGCCACACTGCTGAGCTCTGCAATGACGGCATTCTGGTGGTGGACACAGCATGCGTTGATTGGCGTGCTGTCGGGCTGACCCCAGGTGCCGATGCATGCTGTCTGACTGTGCCACTAGCTCCTTGCGACGACCTCCCCCCTGCTTCCAACTCGTCTCCTCCTCCTCCCTGTCTCCCCATCTGAACTTTCGCCCTGTTCTTGTTCTTGACGAGCGGGCACCCACGTGACATCCATGGACGCATCGTCATCATCAACCGCTTCACTTGTATCTGACAACTCAGCAAAGGAAGCAGCAGCGGGTACAACATCATCATCATCACACCGTACATATGTAATGCTGCCTGACTGAGACATATCCCTGTTATCTACATCCTCTGTCAATAATGGTTGCGCATCACTCATTTCTTCAAACGGATGTGTAAATAACTCCTCTCACATACCAAGTGAAGCGGCTGTGGTGCTAGTGTTGGTGGCGGCGGCAGGCGGGTGAGTGGTATCTTGAGAGGTGCCCGAAGCTAAGCTGGAGGAGGATGTTGCGTCAAGGTTCCGAGCGGAAGCTGTAGAAGATTGGGTGTCCTGTGTTAGCCAGTCAACTATGTCCTCAGAACTTTTCAATTTCAGGGTACCTGGCCTCTGAAAACTGGGCATTATTCTAGGGCAAAAGGGAATCACAGCACCACGACCATGACGGCCCCTTCGGGGTGGCCTGCCTCTGCCTGTCATTTTTTTTTCGATTAGTGGTACTAGGCGTGCAAGCTACTGTGACACCAGATATGAGTGGCACTGTGAACTGGCAGAGGTTGGCAGAGTACACGCTTTAGGGCAGACACACCCGCTTTGAGACAACTACCTGCTATTCAATCTATAACAGTGAAAAAAGTTTTTGGGTTTCTAAATGCAAGCTATTGTGACACCAGATAAGAGTGGCACTTTGAACTGGCAAAGGTTGGCAGAGTACACGTTGTAGGCCTGACACACAGACGCTTGGAGACAACTACCTGCTATTCAATCTATAACAGTGAAAAAAGTTTTTTCTTTTTAAATGCATGCTATTGTGACACCAGATATGAGTGGCACTGTGAACTGGCAGAGGTTGGCAGAGTACACGCTTTAGGGCAGACACACCCGCTTTGAGACAACTACCTGCTATTCAATCTATAACAGTGAAAAAAGTTTTTGGGTTTCTAAATGCAAGCTATTGTGACACCAGATAAGAGTGGCACTTTGAACTGGCAAAGGTTGGCAGAGTACACGTTGTAGGCCTGACACACAGACGCTTGCAGACAACTAACTGCTATTCAATCTATTACAGTGAAAACAATTTTTTTTTAAATGCAAGCTATTGTGACACCAGTGAGTGAGTGAGTGAGTGGTGGCACTGGGCAAGTGGGCACAGTATACGCTGCGAGCCTGACACACAGACGCTTGCAGACAACTAACTGCTATTCAATCTATTACAGTGAAATACATTTTTTTTTAAATGCAAGCTATTGTGACACCAGCGAGTGAGTGGTGGCACTGGGCAAGTGGGCACAGTATACGCTGCGAGCCTGACACACAGACGTTTGCAGACAACTAACTGCTATTCAATCTATTACAGTGAAATACATTTTTTTTTAAATGCTAGCTATTGTGACACCAGTGAGTGAGTGGTGGCACTGGGCAAGTGGGCACAGTATCCACTGTGAGCCTGACACAGAAGCTGTCAGACAACTAACTGCTATTCAATCTATTATAGTGGGGAAAAAAATTAAATGCAAGCTATTGTGACACCAGTGAGTGAGTGGTGGCACTGGGCAAGTAGGCACAGTATCCACTGTGAGCCTGACACAGAAGCTGGCAGACAACTGCAATTACATTACACAGAAAAAAAAAAAAAGCAGACTGATTTTCTAGCCCTAAAAAGGGCTTTTTGGGGTGCTGTCCTTACAGCAGAGATCAGATGAGTCCTTCAGGACTGTAGTGGACACTGTATACACTAACCTAGCTATCCATTTCCCTATCAAACCAACAGCAGCTACACTTTCCCTCCTCTCACTAAGCATGCAGCTTGAGAATGAATCTAAAATGGATGCTGTCCAGTAGGTGGGAGGGTCTGCTAGGGAGGGTGTGCTGCTAATTGGCTGGAATGTGTCTGCTGACTGTGAGGTATAGGGTCAAAGTTTACTCAATTATGAAGAATAGGGGGCGGATCGAACCGCGCATATGTTCGCCGTCTGTGGCGAACGCGAACACGCTATGTTCGCCAGGAACTGTTCGCCGGCGAACCGTTCGGTGCATCACTAGTCAAGATTCTCCATAGAAGAGAATCAGAACAGAGGATTAGAAACCGCTACTTTGACCATGTACTCCCTAAATGAGAAAGAATTGAGTAGGGGGATTTTTAATTTAACTCCAAATCCACTCTCTGATAAATAAATTAATTTGTTATCAAGGGGTTTAAAATTCTCCCCTAACAAAAAGGCTAATGATTTTGAGTTATACATTGATCTTAAAAAATTCATCCGCTCTTTAACAATAAAAAGGCATTTTTTATTGCATCCACCTAAAATAGAGGGTGTTGTTGAGGAAACCAATATTGATTACAGATTTCGCCCTAAGTCCCATTTCTTTCCAACTTATAGTAAAGGTCCCTTCCTAAAGACTTTCCAACATATGGTAGATCAACAATTTCGTGATATAACTAAGGATACTAATAAAAAGAGGAAAAATTATACTCAAAACCTTAGCAAAGAGGAGGAAAAGACACTTAAACAATTAATGAGAGATATGACTTGATAATTAGGGAAGCGGATAAGGGGGGTGGGGGGAATAGTGTTAATGACCACTACATACTATCTTCAGGAGGCAGCTCATATCTTGGGAGATGATAATACATATAGTAAACTTAGAGGTGACCCAACCAAACAATTTAATATAGAGCAGAAATAGATAAATCAAAAGGAATAGGGCTCGCCTTGATAAAAATATATAAAATATAACAGTAAAAAAGTACGATAAAAATGGGAATAAAAAGAGTCCAGATATTATAGTCAACAGAATGTTCTTGTAACGTGATGTGGTATCATCCCAGATGATGATTTTCAGTGGGTAATATGTGAAGAGATAAAAGGAACAGCCAATGGTACAGTATGTCTGTATAGGTGGGTATATATTGAAAAATAAATGAAATTACTCACAATTTCCAGAGCTAAAATCCAGCTCTGGTATGAAGTGCGTGAAGTGGAATGATCCCCACTCAAGGATATATGGAGCTCTTTCTTGAAGGTTTGATGATTCACCGAGGAGTCCAACCGAAAAATTTAAGCAGATAAGATATATAGTGCTCACTGTTTTACTGGAATTGAGTATATAAATAATGTGAAAATATACTCACAGTGTATTGAGCAATCCTCTCTGCTCAATTTTAAGCGTATGGGTGGTATAATCCCCACCTAAGGATTTTCTTTAGGTTCGTGATGGTTCAATTAAGTCAGGTATACGAATAAAAGTTATAATAACAACAGGAATGTGGCAAATGCAATAAATGAGGCCAAAATTCCTTTATTATTACAGTATAAAATATATAAAAATAGATTCTAAACGCGTTTCGCCCACAACAGGCTTCTTCAAGTAGAATATAATAAAAACAGTAACCTGACTAGTAGTGCTTTATATAGGGTATGTTAAATAAGCTGGAATTTGAATATTCCCGCCAAAATGACATCATCATAGATTAAAGTTTGTGAATTACAGATCAAAACAGAATAGCAGTAGTAACATTGACATTGTATTACAATATAGATTCAATTTACATATTTAAAGTACA
>OW240914.1:248538937-248640683 GCA_933207985.1 Pelobates cultripes
TAATACATGACGGAGCATTACATACATAAAATTACCTCTGGCAGGGGTGGAAACAAGCAAAAGATTCCTCGTTCACAATCAGTTTAAAACTAGACACATATATGTGCGTGAATCATGTGAGTGAGACTCACCCGAATGAAGTAAGGGGTGTATCGAAACATGTAGATCGTTTTTTTCAATCTGGTGTAGATGACGTATATGTCTGTTTATACATAATGTGCACACTGTCCACCAATGCCTTGTTAACCCAAATCAATGTATACAGTCTCTTTGAAAATGCTCTATATGTTGACAATTTATTGGGCTTGCTAACTACACTGATCAGCAGGGCTGGATTGGGAAAAAAAATGAGGCCCGGGCATTTTTCAATCAGAGCGGCCCCCTAAGAAGAGGGCAGGGCCAGAGAGGGTGTGTTTTGTCATCACTAATGACAAGCACGCCCCCTCTCAAAGTGAGCACGTTGGTTCAATGGGCAGAGCCCCGCTGAAGAGCTCTAGCATGTAGCCCTGTATTTGTTCTGCGCAGCGCAAGCAAATGTAATAACATGGCCATCGCGGCCCACCAGGCATTTGCCCGGTATGTCTGATGGCCTGTCCGGGCCTGCTGATCAGCTACAACATTAAAACCACTGACAGGAGAATTGAATAACATTTATTGTAGAGTTACAATAGCACCTGCTGATCGTCTCTGTCCACTAATTGTCTCAGCTGGACAGTTTCGCTCGGGTCCTCCATGTTGCGGCCAGGGTGGATGGATTATTGGGAGGGGCTGGGATGATCCTGCTGTCCTGGTCCATATTGGTATCAATGACAAAGTCAGAGGAAAATAATAAGGTCCTAAAGAATAAGTTCATGGAATTAGGAAGTAAACTAAACAAACGCTCTCCAAGGTAGTATGTTCAGAAATATTAGCTGTACCACATGCTGCAGTGGAAAGGCAGCGGGAGATTAGGGAGATAAATTTGTGGCTAAAGTCATGGAAAAAGGAGAAGGGTTTGGGGCTTATAGAGCACTGGGACGCTTGGGTACAATCTTTATAGGTGCAAAACAGAAAAAAGGCACATGGGGGACTTTGGGAATGAGACACATGGGGAGTAATTAATTTATGCTGAATACTCCAATAAATTTAATTGTGGATTTTGAATATTTCTAAATTTAAACATGAGATATGTTTTAGTAATACAAATTCACATAAATTAGACACTTCTGATAATAATAAATGTATGCTTACTGATACAAAGAGCCTAAATAACAAAATGAGGCAACTAAAGGCAATAGCGTACTAAGACACATGGGGGGGAGGGGGCTAGGGAATGAGACACACGTTGGACTGGGGAAATGAGACACATGGGGGACTTTGGGAATGAGACACACAGGGAGTAATTAATTTAGTCCTGTTGAACACTTCAATAAATTTAATTGAAAGAAAAAAAATATTTTTAATTATTTGCCTTATTCCAATGGATGATTATTTTAAATCAATATGAGATATACAATCAAGGCAATGTGAGATGCGTTGTAAATAACCTATTACATTTAACCTATCCCATCACAACCAATTCAATTTTCAGTGATACACCACACATTAATAAATTAACCCCAATTGAGGCCGACTGTGTCAGTAGTGATAGTGCACAACCGCACTGCCTCTCACATTGCCTTGATTGTATATCTCATATTGATTGAAAATCATCCATCCATTGGAATTAGGCAACTTATTAAAAATATTTTTTTTCTTTCTAACAAATCATTTGAGTGCGGTATCATATGTTTGTATTTACCTTATGATAGCCAACAGACTTATGAATGCAAAAGCAGAACGGGGTGGTAACTACCCATATCTTCACATATCATTTTAAAGATTAATTATCTGGAACGATTCATCTAGCACAGTTTTAAGTGAGTGTCTGTGAAGAACACAGTGAGAACTGGTGCTGTTATTTGCTACATTTCTTTATCATGTCACAGCACCTGCCACTTTTACAACCATTGCTTTGGCACCATCACTGCACACATCTACACATTTGTCCCAGTTTATACAGTTAAAGATATTCTCATCAGTGGTATGAGTTTGAAAAAGTTCCACACAGAAGCAAGTATTCTTCAATCCGTTTGTCAAAATTATATCTAACAAAAACCAACAAAATTGAAAGTCCTGCAATATCTGTGGACTCGTCTAATTGTAGTATGTACCCAACACATTGATGCAGTTGATACATTAGTTCAGTATGGATGTCATCAGCAAGATGATGAATACGGCACAAAACTGTGTTGCTGGAAAGTGGCACAGCTTAAATTTTTGACACAACTTCTTACTTAAAATACGTGACACAATTTTTTTTTGCACACGGTTTTATTAGTGATTCTCCAATTGTGTGTGCTTCTCAGGCAAGTGCTATGCAATACCTCACTCTGTAAGAAACCTCTGTGGCTTTTTCATTATAATTTTAAAATTGTTTGCTCATAAACTGTTTAGCCTTCTGATACTCCTAAAGCATTCGCTTAAAAAAGGCAATGTCTTTATCTTTGTACTCTGCGTGGTTTTGCTCAAAATGATGACATAATTTACCAGGTGCCAACAAACGGTTTTGGTAATATTTTCTTGAAAAGTAAGCATTGTGCTTCAGGACAGTCTTAATTTCTGACACTTGTGAATCCAAATGACAAGTAGTTGTCATCATATTTTCTTTTCTTTGTTTGAGAAGAATATTTGGTAGCATTGAGTGCTTTTTATTTTCTTTGACTTGTCACTTGTCTCTGCTATTTGAGGAACAGTAGATTCAACTATTTCAGACATGTTTTCTGGATTTCTGGTTATATCTTCTTTCTCAGTTTCAGTTTCTATAAGTGCCAAACAGTTAGAAGTAGTTGTGCCGGACCCTGTCCTGATACCTAGACTTGTCACCAAAATAACTATTCACTGTCTCCCTGGTTTGGTACCTTCCCTTCTCCCAAACATTTACTACCAAAAGCACTCTCACTGGCAGCTGTTCGGCAATGGTCTCCAGCAGTACTTGGCCGTGAAACTCCTCGAACTCAGATACGGCTACTGAACCTTTCTGCTTCAGATTACCTTGAGCCACTGTTTTGTCCCACTTGCCAACATGCCAGGAGAGAGCTTTTTGAAAGGTACTATAGACAAATTGGAACAATCACTCTCTGAGTACCAGTGGGAACCCTTCCTCGTTTGACAGCAGAAGCTCCCGCTATTTGACTGGGCCAAGCCACAATTACGGTGTAACTATTTTGGGCTAAATCCTCGTGTATGGCTGCTCAAAGCTTTACCCTAGGTGGCTATTGAACAATTCTTTATGGATCTGGGTGCTATTTTGCCAACTTGGGAGCATAGAAAAGCTATCCGGGGATGTATGATGCATGGGGTTCCTGTGTATTTTTACAGAATGTTGGTGGTGTTTTATGTTAGGCACTTTGTATCCAGGAGATAATTAGTTGAGAGATCAGCAACTTAATTATCTCCTGGACACAGTTGCGCCTGGGCGGTACTGTATGCATAAAATGGAGACCCCGTGCTGGGGATCTGTATATAAAAGACCAAGTCTGTGGAATAAAATCAATTGTAAACCCAGAACTATGTGTCATCTAGTTACTTGGGGGAATAGAGCTATTCACTAACAACACTTGTCCCAGCTTCAAGCGGAATCGGCGGAGATACCTATGCCAGGTAATGCAACTCTGCTACAGTAGTAATCAGTTTTCTCTGAATAGTTGCTTGCTTTAACCAGCTGTCCATATTCATGGTTGTTTATTGGTAAAAAAAACTAAACACTTGGAAAAATACAGATCGTGCCACCTATCCCTCTTGGGATAATATTCTCTCTTGTCTTTGCATTACGATCCAATAAAACTGCTCTCTATTTTAACCCATGAGTGCTTGAAGATTCTTTTTGGGTGTAATAGATATTTACCTAGCTGGACTAAAATATGGAAAAAAAAACACCAAAGGAACAATTCTAATATGCCATGAACATTTAATAGACTTTAAATTAAATATATATTTAATAGACAATTACAGTAATGCAAGATTTTAGTTTTTGTAGTGTATGCTAGTGATTCTTTTGTGGTGACTTGTGACAATCTTTTACTTTTACATTTTCTGATGAATCTCTAAAAAGAAAAAAAAAAGAAATAGTTTATAAACATACTGAAAATATAGCAATAAAGCTCGGTTACACACACCGTGAGGTTAGAAAATTAAATATAAGAGATGGAATACTTGTAGGTATCATCAATCAGTGTTAAAGATATTCAATTTTAACATTTGGAGTGTTTCTTCTACCCTGTCAGTGCCAGGCATTCACACCAAACCTAAAAGTAAATATTACTTACCTTTTTATCCAGCTTTGAGCCCTCTCTTTCTGTTGCTCTGCCCTCACCACCCCACCCCCCCCGTCTGATTGTCCATGACAATAGTCTCCTCTTCCGAAGCCTCCCTACCATTCCAATTTAGGTGCAACAGTCATGATCTTCAAGTCCATCCCTTTGGGATGCCACTGGCTCAACCCCTTTGCCCTCTCCCATCAAAGTAGACTAAAAGCATCTATTCTAGCCTTAAAGGAAATGTTATTTCAAATCAACTTAGCCTTCCTCTTTGGCCAGAGGACCCCCAGCGACAATCACCATCACGGATCTTTGAAAATTATTCAAAGACCCCAGATGGCGACTGTTCCGCTTTACAAACTTGAAATAAACTTGAAATTTGTGTTTGAAATATAAGAAACGTATCTCTTGCTAGCATTAACAACACAACTATCCATTTGTTCTTATCTGTGCATGCTCTGATCAGTGACCAGTCAAATTCTAACTCAATTCTGATTGAACTGAAATACCAGTTTCCAATCTGAATATCTGTATGAATACAAGTAAGATTTTACTCAATTTAGAGAGGCGTGGGGAGGGAGGGGACAGGAGGAGCTAGATAGTGGTTTAAGCACTATAGGGTCATGAATTCATGTTTGTGTTCCTGACCCTATAGTGTTTCTTTAATTCCCAGTAGAAAAAAAAATCATATACTGTACTAGAAATGCATTAATTATAGTTGGTGAGTGATTCACAGCAAGGTGACCCTCCTCTCTCTCCCTGTGAGCTGCACTCTGTGTGTAATTACTTCCTTTCGCAGAGTGCCACTATGTGGCCGGAGGGAGGAACAGCTCAGTATAGTTACTAGCTATGCGGGTCAGCTCCTGGGATTTGTTTTTTGCTGGGACAGGAGTCCAAAACATGGGACTGTCCAGGAAAAAATGGGACTTTGACTTTCAGGCCCTTCAAGCCTCAGATTTTACTCTACAAGTGTGTGCATGTAGTGGGGATAGTGGTGGGGTAGAGGTAGCTGTGGCCAGGGAGGAGAAAGCAGGAGCCAGTTGGATAGGTAAGATCACAACATACTCAAATGTACGCACAGACTGCTGTAGGAAAAGGCAGGAGCTCTATTTAGCAGAAATCAGAAGCTTTTTAAAAAGTGCTTTATAGATGTGGATAAGGCTGTATTTCCCATTAAGACGAGTGGGCACCTGACCACTAGGGGGCACCTGTTTTGAGCAATTAAAATGTGCCTTTTGGGGCTTAAATAGGCTAGTGGGGAGAGATAAGTACCAGGAGCCTTGGCCACTGTCCCATGTAGACCATTCAGCCTTGACAGCAGAGCTACAGGAAAAATTATAGACTCTGTGAAACTCAGTGCTGTCCCAGCATCTCAAGTGTCTCTGTGTGAGGCTGGACAGGAAGTGGAAGGGATCACATATATGTATGTATTGTGATAAAGTGAAGGCAGATAGGCCTTTTAACCCCAGGGGGAGTATGTGTAGTTTGTGTTTTGCACAACACAACACATTGTTTAGTTATGGGCCCCTGGGGTGGAGCATTTGGAGAGAAGGGTGGGCCAATGCTCCACTCCACAGTTTAGTGGTGTTCTGGGGAGACCTAGATCCAGGCCAGGGTTTTTTGGACTGTCTCCAACCCACTGCTCAGCTGCAGGTAATCAGCTGTTGCAGTGGGAATAAACTCCTCCCGGCTAGGCAGGAAAAGGAGAGGGATTGCTGGCTTCCTCCCAGGAAGCAGGTAGGAGAGAGAGGCTGTTCTCTCCAGATAGTCAAGGTGACTAGGCACTTGGAGTGCAGAAAGGAAGCAGTCAGGGCAAGACTGGCTTGGAGCACTGGGAGTGCAGAAAGGAAAGCAGTCAGGGCAAGGCTGGCTTGGAGCACTGGGAGTGCAGAAAGCAAAGCAGTCAGGGCAAGGCTGGCTTGGAGCACTGGGAGTGCAGAAAGGAATGCAACAGGCTAGGCAGCAGAGTGTTGCTAACTAATAAGGTTGGTGCAATATTGTGTTTAGTTTAACCCTGAGAGATAGGGAACTAATGTCAGTTAGTGCTCAGACGAGCTAGGTGTTTGTTTATAGGGTTTTCTGTTACTTTTGTTTTTCATTTTCTGCTGTATCCTGTGTGGATTTGCAAATAAAGTGCCTGAGTATATGCAATTACAAGGACTGTGCATGTTTTTACCCTAGAGGGCCGTGCTACCTGGTGACAAGGATCACAGTATATATATATATGTATCAACTCCTGCAGCTCTAGTATCGTCAGTCTGACTGAACTACAGAATACTAGGAGGGAGAGTACTTCACAAATAACCTCTCAAACTCCAGCAATCAAAGCTTTAAAGGGACACTATAGGCACCCAGACCACTTCAGCTCACTAAATGCAGTGTCCCTATTGCACTTGGGGCTGTAATGTTAAACATTGCAGTTCCAGAGAAACTGCAATGTTTACATTGCAGCTCTAAGTCTGACCTCATGGCTGTCTATCAGACAGCCACTGGAGGCACTTCCTGGATCCAAACGGACCTTTGGTCCAGTAACTGCTCTGCATGAAGACATGAGGAATTTTCGCCATAGAAAGTTTTTGGGGCCTGAAATATCTAGGTATTAAATTAATTATATTTACTTCATATGCCTTATTTTTGGTTTGCGTGCAGGGGTCGCCTTAGAATTTTGTGCCTTCCTGCACCTGACATGAAGATCTGGCCCTGGGTGGGGAGTGGTCCTTTAAGATGTACATGTCCACCCTTTTATACCTTTTATAACAGTAAGTGTGCTATTATTTCATGTAGTTACATTTTCTTTGTAAATATTAAAGTCAGCTTGAGATCTGGGCAACACTTGTCCACTTCAACGGAATTTGATGTTTCAGACTCCCTGGACATTTTTATATTGTTTTGATACTCCCCCAGTATATTACTACAGATGGTTTGACAAGGCATTTGATATTGATAAAATACTAACCTTACTTCTGGCCATTAGAGTCTTGGCCATGTGATTGCTTCCCAACTTCCCATCCTGCAAAGACATTGAGAGTGTAAAGTTAGACCATATCCCATTATTCTGATAGATAATACCATTTTAGAGAGGAGCAATCATTGTATTTTGACTTTTATTGTTTTTTCTGGTTGTTGCTTATAGAAAAGATGCAGCAGAGGTAAATACGGTATATACAGTCGATCACTCTCAGATTCTAGAATAGTGTTCTATATTCACACTTACACTTCAAGCGGCCTTTAAACTGGAACTAATCCCTTACATTTGGCAGCAATTTGCCAAACTCACAGGAACTGCGACACATTAGAAAAAATATAATTTAGATGAAAATAGCCAATCTGAATATCTATTTCTGCTCCTCTGTCAGTATTCAGCAATTTCCAGTTTAGTTAATTAACCCTGATAGTTGACTGTGAGCCATGATCCCATATAATACCATACATGTTTAATTGATTACATAAATTTAGCCATTTAATTACAACCTAAACATACACTTTATATCAGCACTATGGGATGAAAGAATGGAATATACGCTCAAGTTAAAAAAACGAACAGGGCTCTGGAAATTACGAAGCAAAAAAAAAGATATGATATCCTTGTTACAACCTTGTACTCATTGACCAAGGAGATCACAGTGCTTCACTACTTTTACGAAATATAGGTGATCCAACTGTTAATTCTTATACCAGGCAGACTGGGAAACAAGAATTTATCTCTATCTGCTCCTGAAACCACCATCATCAGACTTAACCCCACACTTACCACCATGCTGGGCACTATGATTTTCATAATGTCCCTGTTGTCCTTGTTGTCCTTGTTGTTTTTCTATTCCTATGTGAACCTGATAGAATTGTTGGTTTTGCCCTCCATGATGGCTCAGCTGGCCAAGGCCTTCCTGGTGTCCTGATTGGCTCTGCTGGCCAGCATCTTCATGGTGACCTGTTTGACTCAGCTGGCCAAGACCTCCCTGGTGTCCTGATTGACTCTGCTGGCCGAGGCCTCCGTGGTGTCCTGATTGGCTCTGCTGGCCAGCATTTCCATGGTGACCTGATTGACTCAGCTGGCCAAGACCTCCCTGGTGTCCTGATTGGCTCTGCTGGCCAAAACCTCCATGGTGTTCTGATTGGCTCTGCTGGCCAGCATCTCCATGGTGACCTGTTTGACTCAGCTGGCCAAGACCTCCCTGGTGTCCTGATTGACTCTGCTGGCCAAGACCTCCGTGGTGTCCTGATTGGCTCTGCTGGCCAGCATCTCCTTGGTGACCTGATTGACTCAGCTGGCCAAGACCTCCCTGGTGTCCTGATTGGCTCTGCTGGCCAAGACCTCCATGGTGTCCTGATTGGCTCTGCTGGCCAGCATCTCCTTGGTGACCTGATTGACTCAGCTGGCCAAGACCTCCCTGGTGTCCTGATTGGCTCTGCTGGCCAAGACCTCCATGGTGTCCTGATTGGCTCTGCTGGCCAGCATCTCCATGGTGACCTGTTTGACTCAGCTGGCCAAGACCTCCCTGGTGTCCTGATTGACTCTGCTGGCCAAGACCTTCATGGTGTCCTGATTGGCTCTGCTGGTCAGCATCTCCATGGTGACCTGATTGACTCAGCTGGCTAAGACCTCCCTGGTGTCCTGATTGGCTCTGCTGACCGTGCTGGTGACCCTGTTGGCTCTGCTGGCCAGCACCTCCTGTGTGACTCTGGTTGAATTGTTGGCTTTGCCCTCCATGGTGTCGTGATTGGCTCTGCTGGCCAAGACCTCCATGGTTTCCTGTTTGGCTCTGCTGGCCAGCATCTCCATGTAGACCTAATTGACTCAGCTGGCTAAGACCTCCATGGTGTCCTGATTGGCTCTGCTGACCGGCATCTCCATGGTGACCTGACTGGCTCAGTTGGCCAAGACCCACATGGTGTCCTAATTGGCTCTGTTGACCAGCATCTCCACTATGACCTGATATGTTCTGCTGGTCAGAACCCCCATGGTGTCCTGATTGACTCTGCTGGCCAGCACCTCCTTGGTGACTCTGATGGCTTTGCTTTCCAGCACCACCATCATGACCTTGTTGGCTCTCTTTGCCAGCACCTCCATGGTGACCTTGATGACTCTGTTTTCCAGCATCTCCACTATTACCTGATATGCTCTGCTGGTCAGAACCCCCATGGTGTCCTGATTGACTCTGTTGGCCAGCACCTCCTTGGTGACTCTGATGGATTTGCTTTCCAGCACCACCATCATGACCTTGTTGGCTCTGATTCCCAGCACCTCTATGGTGACCTTGATGACTCTGTTGGCCATCACCTCCTTGGTGACCTGATTGAGCCTGCTGACCAGCACTTCCATGGTGACCTTGTTGGCTATGCTGGCCAGCACCTCCATAGTGTTCTGATATGCTCTGCTGGCCAGAGCCCCCATGGTGTCCTGATTGGCTCTGCTGGCTAGAACCTCCATGGTGACTCTGTTGGCTTTGCTTTCCAGCACCACCATCATGACCTTGTTGGCTCTGTTGACCAGAACCTCCATGGTTGCCTTGTTGGTTCTGCTGTCCAGCACCAATATGATGGCCTGATTGGCTCTGTTGACCTGTACTTCCATGTTGATCATACTGGTTCTGCTGGCAAGCACCTCCATGGTGATCCTGTTGGCTCTGCAGGCCAGCACCTCCATGGTGACCTTGTTGGCTCTGTTGGCCAGCACCTCCGTGGTGACCCTGTTGGCTCTGCTGTACAGCTGTATAATTGTGACTTTGCTGACTCTGCTGACCATCACTTCCGTGGTAACCCTGCCTTTGACTGCCCTGATGACCATCTCCGCCATGGTGATCCTGTTGCCCTTGTTGGCTCTTCTGGCTACGACCTCCTTTAACTCCAGACATGATAGTATATAGTTTTGTAAAGACTGCTTGAAGAAGGAAGAAAGGTAGAGTGTTTAATATATGTGTACTCTGGTTGAAGTAGCTCCTTTTATATTCCAAATGTTTAATTTGTCAAAGAGGGATCTTATTCAATTGGATGAATTCACTCTGATTCATACATTGCTTGGTTTGTTTCATTTTACCCCTTTGGATCATTATATGAGCAACCTGAATTGTAAAGGTTCATAAAGAAGAAAATATTTAATGCTGTTAATGGATTGTTACCTTCAAAGAGATTATTTTAAACATCGTATAATGGTACATAATATCATCATAAAATACGATGACCTAGCGCATTATAAATTATGATGAGATAGCTCATTATGAGTGATTGTGAATAAGCAAGCTTTATATATTCTTAAATGAGAATAAGTGAATAAATATAAAAATAAAAGTACAAATGTAAATGAGAGAATATTCAAACTTGTTAGAAAATAATGTTAAAACATAGAAACATAGAATGTGACGGCAGATAAGAACCATTCGGCCCATCTAGTCTGCCCAATTTTCTAAATACTTTCATTAGTCCCTTGCCTTATCTTATAGTTAGGATAGCCTTATGCCTATCCCACGCATGCTTTAACTCCCTCACTTTGTTAACCTCTCCGACTTCAGCTGGAAGGCTATTCCATGCAACCAATACCCTCTCTTGAAAATAATATTTCCTGAAATTATTTTTGAACCTTTGCCCCTCTAAATATCCTCTTGTTGTGGTAGGTTTTCTTCTTTTAAATATAGTCTCCTCCCTTTATGTATTTAAATGTTTTTATCATACCCTTTGTCTCGTCTTTCCTCCAACCTATGCATGTTAAGATCCTTTAACCTTTCCTTGTAAATTTTATCCTGCAATCCATAAACCAGTTTAGTAGCCTTTCTCTGAAATCTCTCCTAAGTATCAATATCCTTCTGAAGATACGGTCTCCCGTACTGTGTACAATACTCCAAGTGAGGTCTCACCAGTGCTCTGTACAATGGCATGAGCACTTCTCTCTTTCTACTGCTAATACCTCTCCCTATACAACCAAGCATTCTGCTAGCATTTCCTGCTGCTCTATAACATTGTCTGCCTACCTTTAAGTCATGTGAAATAATTACCCCTAAATCCCTTTCATCAGATGTCGAGGTTAGGACTCCTTCAAATATTCTGTACTCTGATCTTGGGTTGTTACACCAAGGATGCATTCTCTTGCACATATCCACATTAAATGTCAGTTGCCACAGAACTGACATTTTTCTAGTTTACCACTGTTGCTGTAATGATGTAGGGAATACCCTGGTGACATTTCTTGGATCCTGGCAGGTGCCAAATCTCCCTTAATGCTAGCTGAATAGAGTCTAGCTGCAACCCTAACTGTGTAAATTAGAGGTTTAATAAGTGGGTTATGTAGGACCTGTAATTTGCAAAAATAGGGCATTGTCCATTTCACAATATTTGACAAACAATATATTCTTCCTTGTATTTTCAAAAAAAAGAAAAAAGCACAAATACAAAACAATAGTGCTCTCTGCAATATCTAACTTAAACGTTAATAATGGTCAATAAAATGTGTGCAGGGTATATCTCAAAAAGTGCTTCCCAAATGATATTGCACTCCCAATATGCCATGTATATGTGCAAGGTATATTACAAAAATGGCTCCCCAATGGTATATGCACATAATCAGAGCAAATAATCCCTTGTATTAGTCGAAGTGCAGACTCGATGGTATACGCACATAATCAGAACAAATAATCCCTTGTATTAGTCGAAGTGCAGACTCGATGGTATACGCACATAATCAGAGCAAATCATCCCTTGTATTAGTCGAAGTGCAGACTCAGAATCGACTTCGAAAGTTCCTCAGAACTCAATGGAGAGACAATGGAAAACTCTGCTCTGAAACAGTCATTGGTTGATTATAACACCAAATAGGTTTAAATCAAAGGGCAAGTAGAGCTTGCGAATTTAATGAATGTTCGCTCTGTTTATCATTGTTGCTCTACTCTTGCTATTGGTTTTTGCTCATTACCATTTGGTTTTCTCAAATTTGGGCTAGAAAAGGAAACAGTTGTCTGTCGTTCACAATGACTGTAAGTGACAGATAGTCTTGAGAAAGAACTGAGAAAACCATGACAAATAAATAAATCTATGTTTAGACGTTTTAATTTGTCTATTTTTGTGTATCCATTATTATAGAGAAAACTGAAAAAATGTTTTTTTGAAAATTTTGAAAATGTCACAAAAGTTTTCAAATCAAATAATACATTAGGCACCATAAGAAAAATCTGCCCGTCCTTTAAAAAATATGAGCTATTTGGATGCATTAAATATTAAAATGGAAACTGTTGTCTAAAAGAAAAATGTAATTGCTCTGGTCTTCCAGAGAAAAATATCCCTTGTCTTAACGGTTAAGCTGTAGCTATGTAAAGTATGTGGTTCTCCTGTGTGAATTGTTCATTTGAATGACACATGCACTTTACCTATAAAAATGACTTTATGCTTTGTATCCCGTGACTGGCCCCTGTATTTTTATTAAAGAGGAAATATGTATAAAATGTGTTGGGGGTTAGCTGTTGTTAATTTCTTTGCACCAGGTAAGCGGTTGGTGGATTTTGGGTTAGCTGTAGCCATTAAATAGTAGAGACAGAGTTGGAACTCAGTTGGAAGCCAGTAATTAAGCAGCGGTAAGCTGCTTCCACAGAGAATAATGGAAGCTGTTAGCTGCTAGTTAGTGAAGGTTTTTCAGCAGATGCAGCTGGTAACTACCTGTCGCTACAGGTGAAATGTTGCAGTTGGGAAACAGTCGCTACTCCATAACACCAACAGGGCATTTTAGTGAGTAGTGTAAGCTGCTAAAAAGTAATAACAACTAAGGAGAAAAGCACATAGTTTTATATATCTTATTGAACAGACATTAAAAACAAAAATTACTTTACTTTCTTTATAATGGAAATATGACATGTAGGCACCTGCTTTTCAACTTGAATATCATTACCGAGTGGGTTAGGGTAGGTAACAGGGCGGGACTGAGGAATAACGTTTTTAATCACATCGGCCCAGTGGGGAGGGGTTGGGGCCAGAGAGGGAATGCGTAGTAGCTTGCCTGCTCTTTCAGGGCCCTGCTGAAGAGCTCTCACATAAGAAAAAAGGCTCTGACTTTGTTCTGCACAGGTGGTGAAGCGTGTGTCTATAGGGGATCTAGTGTGTATGTACAGCATCCAAAGTGTGTGTAGGTTATCTTGTGTGTGTGTGTGTAGAGGATCCAAACTGTGTATATAGGATCCAGAGTGTGTGTGGGGATCTAGTGTGTATAGGAAATGAGTGTTTTTTCTGGAATGTAGTGTATGTAGTGGTGCAGTGTGAGTGTTTGAAGGGTGCAGTTTCTGTGTGTTTGAAGGCTGCAGTGAATGTGACGGAGCAGTGTGTGTCTGAGGGGTGCAATGTGTGTGTGAGGGGTGCAGTGTGTTAATGTTACATAGTTACATAGCTTAAAAGAGACTTGCGTTCATCAAGTTCAGCCTTCCTCACATATGTTTTTGCTGTTGATCCAAAAGAAGGCAAAAAAACCCCAGTCTGATGTGCTTCCAATTTTGCAACAAACTAGGAAAAAATTCCTTCTTGACCCCAAAATAGCAGTCAGATGTCTCCTTGGATCAAGCAGCTATTACCCCACTAATTAGAAATTTTATCCTTGTATGTTATGTTTTTGCAAGTATTTATCCAATTGCAGTTTAAACATCTGTATGGACTCTGATAAAACCACCTCTTCAGGCAGAGGATTCCATATACTTATTGTTCTTACTGTAAAAAACCTTTTCTTTGCCTTAGATGAAATCTCCTTTTTTCCAACCTAAATGTGTGACCTCCTGTCCTATGAATAGCCCTGTTTATGAATAGATTCCCAGATAATGGTTTGTACTGGCCCCAAATATATTTGTATAATGTTATCATATTCCCTCTGAGGTGCCGTTTTTCCAAACAAAAGAGATTTACATATTTTTTTTAACCTTTCTTCGTAACTAAAATGCTCCATTCCTTTTATCAATTTTGTAGCTTGTCTCTGCACTTTTTCTAGTGTCATGATATCCTTCTTTAGAACAGGTACCCAAAATTGCACAGCATATTCAAGGTGTGGTCTTACCAGTGAATTATAAAGACGCAAAATTATATTTTCATCCTGAGAATTTATGATCCTATTTATACATGAAAAAACCTTACTGACCTTAGCAACTGCAGATTGACATTGCATATTGCTGCCTAATTTGTTGTTTATAACAATTCCCCAAATCCTTCTCATGTGTGGTTATCCCTAATTAAGTACCATTCAGGGTGTAAGTTGCTTGTGAATTCTTGACCCCGAAGTGCATAACTTTGCGTTAAATTTCATCTGCCATTTTAGTGCCCAGTCCCACAATCTATCCAAATCTCTCTGCAGCAAAGCAATATCCTGCTCACATTTTATTACTTTACAAAGTTTTGTGTCATCTGCAAACACTGAAACATGGCTTTCAATGCCTATTTCAAGATCATTGAAATTGACACCACTTACCACTTTTGTCCAGCCTGAAAATTTACCATTAATGACAACAATGTTCTACCCAAGAACAAGAATAATAATCTAGACTAATTTCTTTTAGTTTGAAGACTAACCTATTGTGAGGAACCGTATCAAATGCCTTGGCAAAATCCAAGTAGATCACATCCACTGCAACACTCGAATCTATACTTCTACTTAATTCTTCGTAGAATGCAATTAGGTTAGTTTGACATGACCATGTTTCATAAAACCATGCTGATTATTGCTAATAACAAAGTTCTTCCCAATAAATTCCTAAAAATTATCCTTTAATTGCCCTTCAAATATTTTCCCAGTCATAGAAGTTAAGTTCACAGGTCTAAAATTTCCGAGCAAGGATTTTGAACCCTTTTTAATTATAGGAACAACATCTGCCTTCCTCCAATCCTCCGGTACCATACCTGAAACAAAAGAATCTTGAAAAAATAAATACAGAGGTTCACTTATTTCCCCACTTAGCTCCTTAAGTACTTGTGGGTGAATACTATCAGACCCCAGATCTTTATTTACATTAATTTTCTTAAACAGCTGTAGCACCTTATCTCAAGTCATCCAATCACAAGTTATCTGCAAGTTTTTTGCAGCAATCATTTACATATCTCTTGCCATAGCATCCTCATTAATACATACTGAAGAAAAATAGTTATTTAAGATGTCTGCCTTTCCTGTTTTTTATTAGCTAACAGACCCATCTCTGTTTCCAGTGTACCTACACTTTCATTTTTTGTTTTTTAAGAATTGATGTACTCGAAAACATTTTTGGGGTTGGTTTTGCATTCTTTGGCTTTCAATTTCTCATTATTTAGTTTAGCCATTTTAATTGCCTTTTGCAAGCATTATTGGCTTCCTTATATTTTATATAGGATGCCTCTGATTTTTACAATTTAAATGCTTTAAATGCCCTTTTGTGTCTATATGTATGTATGTATGTATATATATATATATATATATATATATATATATATATATATATATATAAAAATATATATTATTTTGTAATTATTTATTTATTCATTCATTTTTTATAATTGTTTATCAAAAAAACTTTATATGCAACCCTCCCTTCCTACCTTTGGCCCAGGACGGGGGCATTACAAGCCCTGGTGGTCCAGTCGTGAGTGAACTCTAACCTGCAGGTTCTCCAGCTAGAATTCACTCTTGCATGAATAGCTCTAAATTCAATTTTGTCTCTAGTTAATTTCCTTAATTGATAATATAGTACAATACCGGTCCTTTTGGGTATAAAAGTAAAAACCATTACATTTCAAATATGGCAGGTTACTTTGTGTGATTAGGAAGACATTCTTCCTAACATACCTGATTTAGGTGGAACAGTCCCAATTTTTGGATCTTGTCCCACTATTCCAACTTTGTTCCCTGATGTCTAGCTTTTGGGGACACCAGGGCACTGTCCCACAAAAGTTTTTCACAAGGACATTACTAGACATGCTGATGCTAAACACTAGACCCTTCAGAGAGCTCTGAAACAGTGCTCACTGCACGTCCTTAGATGACTGACAGGCAACCAAGTGTTAATTCACATGAAGCTGACCTGACCATAATTGGACTGACCTGCCCCCTTCCTGGGCAGGTCAGTTCCTTTGGCCTATGCTAGTGACTTGATTGTGATCCCTTTTCCCATCTTCAAAACCAGGATTCTGATTCATGGGTTCAAGTGTTGGAAGGTATGAGAAGTACGAAGTGGAGATTTAATACTGCCTTCCCAGCTATGCAATTAGCCATTAATGGTCATTGTAGCAGTGTATAGAAGCTGGACTACTGTAAGAGCTAGATCCTAAAATGGAACAAAGTTGTACAAATTCAGACCATTTTGAAATCAGATTTTTTTTTAGAAATCTAAATTACTTTGATTTGGATGCGTCTTAGATCTTAGAATACACCCCGGATTCAAGTTTTTTAGATCGGGATCCTGACATTTTTAGCAATATAATCTAAATGTTTTCAGAAACTTAAAATTGCACCAAGTTAGGCACTGCTTAACACTTTTGGGTCCAGCCACGCCTTGCTGGCATTCAGTTTGAATGAGAAGTCCTCACTGGGTCTCCTTGGAGATACAGACTCATTGTCACATGTGGTAGGTTTCAGGTGATTATTAGCAGTGGAGGCTCGTCCATAGAGCCAAACCAGTATTTTATTTCTAGGGGCAAGTCTAAAACAATTCTAAAGATAATATAACTGTGACTGTATTAAATGTATGCATCATTTGTCACTTTAAATTTCTTTATTCCTCCTTCACCCCTTATTTAATTGTGGTGCTTGTGACCACCCTGGGAGAACTAAACTAAGTGTGTCAGGAATTTTGGATGCCTGGTAAAACCGCCCTGTTTTCACTCTATTAATCCATATGCATTCTTAGTTTAGCTTTGCCCAGTTCTCCTGTAGCCCTGCCGTGTCCTTGAAGGGCTCTGTATGTCCTTCTCACTATGATCAGACGATGCATCCATAGAATGTCCTACACAAAGGTCCTGTGAATGGAAAGCTTGATCATTCACTTCCTCTGCTTCCATAGGGCTCCTCCGCTGTAGCTTCACACATTTCCCTACACTCTGTTCCCTCAACTCTCCTGAAGCACTGCTCTCCTTATCGCCACCCTGTTGGTGAGAATTGTGTACTGCATTCTCAAATTATATCACAATACAGAATGCTCACATTGTGTCGTGTTTAAATATGACATTACTTTCCCTTGGGAGCATTTTGTTTGGTTATATTTTTTGCTCTATTTCACTTTAATTCTATTTTACTAGTCAAGCTTTGTCCACTAGATGGCACTAGAGGACTACATTTGAGGATCCAGGTTGCACACAGAGAAGTATGTCGAGCTATGTTCCCTGTTCTGATAGTGACCCATTTTATCGGTGTGATAGTAAAAACTGAGTTTTGTATTATCAATTTTAGTAATCTATCCTATTAAAATATAAAATGATTACACACTTTTTTTAATCAACTGTTGATTCTGTTCTGCGCACACATTAATGGGCTTTTGTGTCCCTAAGGAAAGTATGGTGCTTTAAATGAATTACTCTATAAATTACTAACAGATAATAAAATGTACCTGCCGTGTTACACACAATAGTGGTTTAAATTACAGAGTAGAAGATTTCATCTTATATTGTACTAGCACAAAAACTGGCAAACGTATAGACAAATCTAACTATTTAAAAATATGGTCCATCACATACTTGTCAATCATATCTCGGCATAGACATCTCTCTGCTAGTGGCATAAAGGATAATGACTGAGTGACAGATGAAAGCAGGAGAACCTTCATCTAGTGGTTCTCCTGCTCTCCAACTCTGTGATATTCCGTAAGTAGTCAGTCTAATACCAAAAACATTATTTAAAGGAACTGAGATTGAGACTTTATTGTTTAATGTCAGTAATAGTGTGAGTAATGTCAGGGCTAATTAATTCTAAAGGAATGTGATGTTGACAATACTGTGAGTTAATAAAACTCCAAGACAAAATAAAATAGTGATATTTTATACAACTGCTAAAGAACTGAAATGTATCAGAAAACATTTTCATCTAAATATATTATGAAATATTTTATTTCACCTTAGATTTGCAAAATCTTAGAAGTACATGTAGGCAACCACCACCATTAAGCCCAGAATCCCCATAGATACACATGTCAGTCCCACTCATCCTAACACAACCCTACAATTTGGTTTTCTAACGCGTTTTGCAAAATCTGAATACCATGTGCCCTTGACTCACAAATAACACTCACAAATAGACAATAATTATTTTCCTAAATTGATTAAATTATGAAATATAAGGAAAAAAAAGAATATTAATATGCCATAGAAGTTTATTTGATTTTCATGAGTCCACAAATGCAGAATGAAGTGATTATTTGTAGAGTACACCAGTGATACTTTTGACG
This sequence comes from Pelobates cultripes, assembly GCA_933207985.1. Lineage (NCBI taxonomy): Eukaryota > Metazoa > Chordata > Amphibia > Anura > Pelobatidae > Pelobates > Pelobates cultripes. Next base: position 248,557,629 of record OW240914.1, read on the forward strand.
TTACTTCTTACATCCTTGTCCTTTTACCGTTTCTGTTAAACCTATAAAAAGAAGACGAGAAAGATATATAAACATATTGGAAGTATGGAAATAAGAGACACACTAACACACACAAACACACACTCTTAAGTATCTGATCTTGGTATGCTGCTATTAAAACGAGTGGTAAAATTAAATATAAATGAATAAGTTGTTATTTAAGAATGGAACTTACCTCTTACAATAATAAATCAGCATTTTACTGCAGATATAAGACTAGTGTGAATGTATTCCATGTGTACTGCTGAGTGACCAATTCTATCCCAACCCAATTTCGACTGCCTGAAATGCCAGTCTCTTTTTATACCATCTATGCCATTTAAAACGAGCACCTGTGGGACTTCTTGGAGTAGTGAAAGTAAGAACATACAAGCCCCTTCCATTTCATTCTTGTTTGATTGTATAATGTTATGTAAAGTCCATTATACATTTAGTTATATCTGATTATTTTTTTACAACATTCATGAGAAGATTTTGTTAATGAGTTCAACTGATAAATAAGAAGCAATCACCGTGGAAATAAAGAGAATATTTGTCAACGTTTACATCTGTGCCCTAGATTAGCACATGTGCTGCCTTTATAAACCCCCTTTAGTGTGTTAAGAAACCAAAATAGCTCATCCTTGTCTTTGTCTCATCCTTGTAAATGCCAGATTTAAAAAGGAGAATTGCAAACGCTCCATTAAATGGAAACTGTGGTGACAGGAAAACAGAGTTGTTTTCCTGGCATTATAGCTCCCTATAGTGCCCCCCTCCCTCGCTCCCTCATTCCCTCCTACCATGGTGTAGAATGTGTTAAAAAACCCTTCTGTCACTTACCTGATTCCATTGGCGCTGGTTCAGCTGGCAGGGGAGACCTAATGCGCAAGTGTAACAATAGCCGTGCTTGCATTAGGACATCCCCTATGGGAGAGCATGAGGCTGGTCTTTTAATATATTTATAATGCAATATATTTACAATCGCATAAATACTGGGTAAAAAGGAAGTACAGTGTTATTAAAGAAACACTCAAATTTATAAAATAAACTAAAAATAAATATCTATAATTACTGAAAATCCCATTTCAGTAATTTAACTTACCTTTATTCCAGCATAGGAGAATCTTCTGGAGATCTGACCTGCCTCCTATTAAGTCATCATTACTGATGACTTGGGTCCAATCATATGTTTCTTGTAAAGCAGTATTGAAACACACAGCAAATGCAATTCACACACTATGCTTGTCATAATGAAGCATTAAAACCAACTTTAGTTCAGAACGAGTGAGACAGGAAACCAGCTGTCTGCCTGAAACCCAGAGATGTTACTAAGGGAATTTAAAAAAAATATAATATATTGTTTTATCAGGGATTAATGTTTATAGTCCTATGTTACTAGCCAGGCCTTAAAAGGTACACACCGCGGCACGTCATAGTATACCTTCTGAGGGTGGATTTCTCCTTGCAAGAGCAAAATTTCCACTTGCCAATGAATAGTGACAAATGGAGATTTTGAGACCTGGTTTTATTGTGATAGTATATACTTTTAGTTTAGTTAATAAAACCCTGATAGTTAACTTTGATCCATGATCTCATATGAGATACTTTCTATTTAATGGATTATATACCTATAGCCATTTAATTTCAATTTAAACATGCACTTTATTTCAGTTTTATTTTATTATGAGAATGTAATAGCCACTTAAGTTGAGGACTGATGAACAGGGCTCCTCAAATAACCACATCATCATATTCAACCCTTTACTTACCACCATAAATTCTTCACAGGGGTCATTGCATAGAGTTAAGCTCTGGTGACCATAACTTTCATGCTGTCCTTGTTGTCCTTGTTGGCCATCTCCTCCATGGTGACCTTGTTGGCTCTGTTGGCCAGCACCTCCATGGTGTCCTGATTGGCTCTGCTGGCCAGCATCTCCATAGTGACTCTGTTGGCTTTGCTTTCCAGAACCACCATCATGACCTTGTTGGCTCTGTTGGCCAGCATCTCCATGGTGACCTTGATGACTCTGTTGGCTAACACCTCCTTGGTGACCTTGTTGGCTCTGCTGAGCAGCACCTCCTTGGTTACCTTGTTGGCTCTGTTGGCCAGCACCTCCATGGTGTCCTGATTGACTCTGTTGGCCAGCACTACCATGGTGACTCTGTTGGCTTTGCTTTACAGCACCACCATCATGACCTTTTTGGCCATTACCTCCATGGTGACCTTGATGACTCTGTTGGCCAGCACCTCCATGGTGACCTTGATGGCTCTGTTGGCCAGCACCTCCATGGTGACTTTGTTGGCTTTGCGTTTCAGCACCACCATCATGACCTTGTTGGCTATGTTGGCCAGTACCTCCATGGTGAACTTGATGACTCTGTTGGCCAGCTCCTCCATGGTGACCTTGTTGGCTCAGTTGGCCAGCACCTCCATGGTGACCATGCTGGCTCTGTTGGACAGCACATCCATGGTGACCCTGTTGACTCTGTTGGCCAGGTCCTCCATGGTGACTCTGTTGGCCAGCACCCCCATGGTGTCCTGATTGGCTCTGACCAGCACTTCCATGGTGACCTTGTTGGGTCTGTTGGCCTGCACCCCCATGGTGACCTTGCTGGCTCTGCTGTCCAGCACCTCCATGGTGTCCTGATTGGCACTGACCAGCATCTTCATGGTGACCTAGTTGGCTCTGCTGGCCAGCATCTCTATGGTTCCCTGATTGGCTCTGCTGGCCATCACCTCCATGGTGACCTTGTTGGCTCTCCTGTCCAGCACCTCCATGGTATCCCAGTTGTCCTTGTTGGCTCTTCCCCCCATGACCTCCTTTAACTCCTGACATGATAGTATATAGTTTTGTGAGGACTGCTTCAAAAAGGATATATACTCTAGATGAAGGAGCTCCTTTTATAGTTCAGAGGAGAAATTGTCAAATTGGTATATTATTAAATTGGTTGGATTCACTCAGATTCATCAGCGTCTTGGATTGTTTCATTTTACCACTGTGGATCATTAAATGAGCAACCAGAATTGTAAAGGGTCATAAATAGGAAAAAAAATAATGTTTAATTATTACCTTCAAAGAAGTTATTTTAACCACCATTTAATAGCCCATAATATCATAAAATATGATGATCTGGTATATCGTCAAATATGATGAGCTAGCTTATTATGAGTGTTTTTGAGTAAGCTTTTTATATTCTATAATGATAATGGGAAAAAAAATGTAAACATTCTGGCAAATTTGTTGGTGCAAAAATCTTAAAACATATATAAAATAATTTTAATTCATTTAAGTGTTGCACTACGGAAAGGTTAAGTTTTATATTTTATAAACTCTTGGCTTTATGTTTTATCAATGGAAATCAATATTAAAACAGAATGTGTGAGGTGTGTATATGTAGGAAACAGGTATTAGAACAGGTTTCGGGATTAGGATAGTTATAAACAAAATAATTGACCTGGAGACTTTGTAATCAAGATAGAAGGTCCATACCACCTGAGGTACAATGGAATGTGTCATACCAGGACAACCATTTGTAACTGTATTCATGCACACATGAGAAAGACCCCAGGAAAATGATATGTGTGTCTTGTGTAGCCACAGGCCAGGAGAAATATAGCAAACATACCTACCATGTAATCAAATGGAAGTCAGTATTATATATAGGGAGCCTTTTGGGTCTGTTAGAAGGAGAGGAGAAAGAAGGATGGAAGGGAAGTACCATCACCCTCCCGGGAGATCTCAAAGAAAGTTAGTTATATATGATCATACATGAGTTATATTTGTAAATATGAAGTATAGATATGTTATAAGTGTATGTATAGTGTTGGAGATTATTGTATTGTAATTTGTATTTTGGATCGGTTTAAGTAAACTGATTTCATTATAACCAACACTGTAGATCAGTTGTTCCCAACCCAGTGCTCAAGTACCACCTAACAGTCCAGGATTTAGGGATTACCTAGTTGTGTCTAAGGTGGTTTTAGAAAGAAAGAAAACACACTTTAAACACAACAGGTTAATCCATAAATTCTGGCCTGGTAGGAGGTACTTGAGGACTGGCTTTGGAAGTCCTGCTGTAGATTATTTGATATTATGTTGCTGAGTTCCAATAATATTTATATATCGCTAGACTCTTGTAAAGCGGGAGTTCTCAGATCGAAACCCAATATTAGATAAATATAGAACAGGGATTGTGTAATTAATAAGCCAGATAATTTGGCTATAAGTGTATGTTTAGAAATGCATTCAAAGATTTATTGTCCTGGATAAGGTTAGTTATTGTAGCCAGGCCCGACCCGTCCTTTGGGTTCCAGTGGGGCTCTGTAATTAAGCTCTTAGCACAAATTAACAATCATGTCTTAACCTTGTTTTGCTGGTATGCTTGCAGAGGCACCTAGAAACCAACAATAAACAGAGCTGGACAATTTATTAAAAGCTACTGATGTTAGAGAAAAATAGTGCATGTAATAAACTTTCTGAGGAAATGTAAACATTATGATTGAACAATACTTACATAGTAACCTAGGTTGGAAGAGACTCAATGCTATTGAGTTCAACCTTTAAAACACATCTTTTTGTCCTTTTGATCTTAAAGAAAGAAAAACACATAAACAATTTAAAGCCTTGCCTCAAAATGGGAAAAACAAATCTTTCTTGACTCCATATTGACAACCAACATTCATGTTAATCATAGTCTTAAATATTTCATAAAATATATATATATATATATATATATATATACAGAATTTGATAAGACAACCTCTTTAGGAAGAGGAGTCCACGTCTTTATTGTCCTTACTGTACTTTTTTCCTCTGCTGTTTGCGAAAAATGCCTTTCTTCCAGTCTCAATGGATGACCTCCCATCTCTTGTACAGTCCTACTAATGAGCAGGCTAGAACCTAATGGTTTGTACGGACCCTGTATATATTTGAATAGTATTTTCATAAAACCAGGTAATGCCACATGCATTCAGATGGCCATATCTATTTGCATGTGCGTCCCATGTGCAAAAAAACATATTTTCTATTATGATCTGATTTCCCATCCCCCATGGATCAGAGGAGAAAGTTATAATAAACTGCATGCGTATAAGAAGGAAATCCACCAAATTTCCACTGAGATTTTTGCATCGATTTCAGTACGAAAAAAAAAAACATTAGAGACTTTTAGTTTCTTTTCGAATATGACAATGATAAAGAACAGCATAGATAAGAAAAAAAATATCCTAAAGTGTTTAAATGCACCAATTGATACAAGCCATAATCAATCAAACCCTTTCTCTTGATTGAAGGAATTATGGAGTTATCTGAGAAGACAATTAGCTATTTCACCAATGGCTTACGTTCTACACGTGCCCAGCTATAGAACTTCAAACTTGAATGATGTATGTTTACTATCTATAGTTGAAATTTGCAAGTTAATCCTTTCCCATAGGGCAGTGATGGCTAACCTTGACACCATAAATTGTTTCTGGACTACATTTCTCATGAAGCTTTTAGAGTCTAAAAACTAGCTGAGCATCATGAAATGTAGTCAAGAAACAATTTATAGAGCCAAGGTTAGCCATCACTGCCATAGGGAAACAATTACAGTATTTTTGTTCTGTTACCACTGGCAATATTTTTTCAATTATGACATTTGATTATAACAGAAGCACGTGTTGGAGTTATGTAGTAGAAGCAAGTTGTTAGGATGTGACCCAGAAACCCAGTTGTTACGGTACCTCCAGTAATGAAATGTACAAACCGCCGTTTAGCGAGTATCCCCCGTTCGCAATAATGTGGTCGGGTAGCGGGTATAGTAAAACCATGCGAACCGCCAACCAGGGAACACTCCAAACTCCCGAACGGTACCTGTACGGCTAATTCCCTTCACGAGCTGTAAATCCACGAACGGCAAATAGTAACCGAACGTCAATATCTCCCCAGCGGCAAATAATCCAAATAAGCAGTCCTTGGTAACCAAATCCCCCCAATAACGAGACCAAGCTCCGCTTTGAGGGTAAAACACGAACTGATTTACTGTGGGCTACCTGCCCGGTATTTATGCAGGTCTCCCACTTGGTGGACACTCCCCTAGGGGACCAAATGGGAGACTGAAAGTACAGAGGGACATGGGGACATTTTGGACATACATCCCCACAATATTCCCAGCATGCAGTACAGTTCCCTCCCATCTGCTCGGGGGATAATTGGGAAGTAACTCAATTATCTCCCCGGGCAGAGGCAATCGCCATTTTAAACACAAGTCACAGAACCACATAAAAATCCATAACTACATAACGGCCGAACATTTTACATTCGTATTGCATATCCCCAGATAGCCTGGATCTGAGTGCACATTATTGGAGAATAGCGCTCAGATCCCATTCGCACAGTTCAATAGCCATGGAGTCAAAGTCTCTTTCAGTTCTTCGTTATGCGATTGACTCCATGGGACGGCTATCTGGGTTAAGTCCATTCGTGTGGTTGAATCTCCCGAACGGCTGGCATTCGTATACTTTTGTCGATTGAGAAGGGGAGGTCGACGGCTTCAGCGGTGTTCGGCTGAAAAATTGTCCGTTTTCAGATCCATGAAATAATCGCTGAACACCGCTGGTCGTTCGCATGGACAAAATGGCCGCCGCCTCGTGGTCGACATACGAACGACGACCACCCGGCATTCGGTTTTAATTGAGAAGTGTCTGTGGTTAACCGCAACGTTCTTATTGGGATCAATAGGTTAACCAGCAGCACACTTCTCTTCTGGGTGGCCGTCCGTTCGGTAGTTCCGTTCGACAAAACCGACATTCCCTTGAATAAAGCATACGAATGGGGAAATTCATGTAACTGGCAAAACAGGCGAACAAAGCATTTGTAATCCAGACAGATGGGTCTGTCACAGTAGGTTTTTCATGTACGATACGGGAACATGATTTAGATCCTTGGTAAGTTTTGCGTGATCCAATAGTGTGTATGTAGGGGGAACAGTCAATCCATATCTGCCAAGTGACCCTATGTAGGGGAACAGTCTCTATTCTGCTCTGTGTCAGTGTGTATCATGGTCTCTGAGGACAGGTGTCAATCCATATCTGCCAAGTGACACTATGTAGGAGGAACAGTCTCTATTCTGCTCTGTGTCAGTGTGTATCAGAGGCTCTGAGGACAGGTGTCAATCCATATCTGCCAAGTGACCCTATGTAGGGGAAACAGTCTCTATTCTGCTCTGTGTCAGTGTGTATCAGGGGCTCTGAGGACAGGTGTCAATCCATATCTGCCAAGTGACCATATGTAGGGGGAACAGTCTCTATTCTGCTCTGTGTCAGTGTGTATCATGATCTCTGAGGACAGGTGTCAATTCATATCTGCCAAGTGACCCTATGTAGGAGAACAGTCTCTATTCTGCTCTGTGTCAGTGTGTATCATGGTCTCTGAGGACAGGTGTCAATCAATATCTGCCAAGTGACCCTATGTAGGAGGAACAGTCTCTATTCTGCTCTGTGTCAGTGTGTATCATGGTCTCTGAGGACAGGTGTCAATCCATATCTGCCAAGTGACCCTATGTAGGAGGAATAGTCTCTATTCTGCTCTGTGTCAGTGTGTATCAGGGGCTCTGGGGACAGGTGTCAATCCATATCTGCCAAGTGACCCTATGTAGGAGGAACAGTCTCTATTCTGCTCTGTGTCAGTGTGTATCAGGGGCTCTGAGGACAGGTGTCAATCCATATCTGCCAAGTGACCCTATGTAGGAGGAACAGTCTCTATTCTGCTCTGTGTCAGTGTGTATCAGGGGCTCTGAGGACAGGTGTCAATCCATATCTGCCAAGTGACCCCATGTAGGGGGAACAGTCTCTATTCTGCTCTCTGTCAGTGTGTATCCTCTGAGGACAGGTGTCAATCCATATCTGCCAAGTGACCCTATGTAGGAGGAACAGTCTCTATTCTGCTCTGTGTCAGTGTATCAGGGGCTCTGAGGACAGGTGTCAATCCATATCTGCCAAGTGACCCGATGTAGGGGGAACAGTCCCTATTCTGCTCTGTGTCAGTGTGTATCATGGTCTCTGAGGACAGGTGTCAATCCATATCTGCCAAGTGACCCTATGTAGGGGGAACAGTCTCCATTCTGCTCTGTGTCAGTGTGTATCATGGTCTCTGAGGACAGGTGTCAATCCATATCTGCCAAGTGCCCCTATGTAGGAGGAACAGTCCCTATTCTGCTCTGTCAGTGTGTATCAGGGATCCTTAGGACAGGTGTCAATCCATATCTGCCAAGTGACCCTATGTAGGAGAACAGTCTCTATTCTGCTCTGTGTCAGTGTGTATCAGGGGCTCTGAGGACAGGTGTCAATCCATACCTGGTAAAACAAAAAGGAGGAAGAGTCTGCGTTAATTCAATTGAGCAGCAACCCTAAAAGGGAAATCCCTCAAAAACCCTTATGTAAGAAATGAAAGAAAAAAAGGGGGGGTCAAGGGCTGCGCTTGAGTAGGAAGATAAAAAAGTGTATAGTAATAAAATAAACAGTGATAATAAAATCAAGTAAAGTTCATCCGGATTTGTAAAAAGTATAAATAAAAACAGTCTCACTGGTATGCAGTAACGCGATAATAATCCTCAAGTATGGCTCCGTCCGTGTAGTAGGTAGTCCATATATGTGAAGATAAAAGACAAAAGAAAAAGCTGCCAATGGTGAAATATTGTATATCCTGATGTGGTATATATTCAAAGGAAATATATTTCACTCACATTTGGTGGAGCTTTTGCCAGCTCTGGGAGAAGAGACCCTTAGTGGTTTGATCCCCACTAACGGATATGCTCGGATGGTCTGTCTATCCGGCTTGGAATTCCTGTGGTGTTGGCTAGGATCTATTTCAGATGTGCGTTAATTCCTTAATGCTTGGAAGATAGGTCCGCCTTTCCGATATCGGATGATAGGTGTCCACGGAGTATATATGAAACAGCAAATAGTGCTCTCAGTATGAACAACAAAGTAATATCTTTAAGTCAGTTATACTTACAAGAATAGAGCAGACAGGTACTGCTCTATTGCCACAGCGCTGGTGGAATTATCCCCACCTAAGGATTTATTTGGACGGAATATACTTTCAAGTTAAAAAATAAAAATAAAAAAGGGATGGATAAAACTATAAAATAGTATTTGATGATACAGAAAAATATATATCTAAAAATTTTTTATATATAAAATGCCAGGGGTAAAAGAAAGTGTATAAAATACAATAAAAATAAGTATACAATTGGTCCTGGTATAAAAGGTAACCAAAAATAACTTTTATTGATTAAAATACACTTATTAAAACCATTTACGCGTTTCACCTTTGGGGTTTTTTCAAAATGGTAAAAGAACAGTACACCTGGCAAGGAACTGAATATATAAGTTTACAGAAATTGAATTTGGCGCCAAAATTTTTTGTGCACCAATCACAAACAAGTATTAAAACCAAACCAAACTTTCAATACATTTCAAAGTAACATTACAACCTTATAGGTATATTCACATGAGCCTTAATAGGCTTAAAAAATTAAAATTTTATGAAAACGAAGCTTTAAAAAGAATTTGAAAGGAGTTTCATTACTATTAATCCCGATCACGTGACACTTCTCAAAGTAATATAAAAACCATATAGATGCCTTTGTAATCGCCTAGTAAAGCTCAAGGGATAAAAATGTATTTAAAACGAAGCTTTTAGAAAGATTAAATTGTATTTTGTTCCGATCACGTGATCGGAACGCGGCGCGCATGCGCAAATCAACTAATAGGCGAAAACACTTCCTGGTATACACGGAGTGCCCAGTGGCCAGCTAGAAACACAATGCTCTATGGGAAATAGAGTCCTGCCGGCCACTGGGCGCTCCTATAATGGGATACATACTTCAAATCTATTTGTGAATGTAAAAGAGCACTTTTAAATATAAAAGAACACTTTTAAATATAAAAGCATTTGTTGAACTGCCCCACAAATTTATGCATAAGGATAAATATAAAAACAATGGCAGAGAATGATGATACAGATATTATTAAAAATAGAAACATAATCTTCTAAGTAAAACATAATAATATTGGAGATATAAGATTAAAATTGAAACATAAAATTAAAGATGGTGATATGATTACATAAAATGAATAAAATAAAAAGTTAAAAATAGGAATGTTATTAATTAGACATATCATAAAAAATTGTGCAAATCAAATTCTGCGTTAAGTCCATTTGGTGTTAGGGTCTGTAGCTTATAAACCCATTCCATCTCGGTTTTGCCTAAGATGTTTTTTATATCTCCTCCTCTCCAGGGTAGGGAACATTTTTTTATTCCCATATATTTTAGCATTTTAGGATCTTTATTATGAATTAAAAAGTGCTTTGATAGAGAGTGATTTAAATAACCATTTTTTATATTCCTACAATGCTCACCTAATCTGACTTTTAAACATCTTGTAGTCATCCCAATGTATTGGAAGCCACACTGGCATTCCAATAGGTAGATGACATTCTTGGTATTGCATGTAATAAATTCTTTGATTTTAAAAGTAGTTTTGGTTTTGTTTGAGGTAAATTCTGTTATTTTTGGTGGCATTGTAGGATCAGCTGATTTGCACACAATACAATTCTTACATTTGTGAAAGCCTAAAGATTGGGGAAAGAAGGTTACAAAATTACTGGGTTTGATTTCTTTGGTGAAATTGGTAGTTAAGATCGATTTGACGTTAGGAGCCCCTCTAAAAATTATACTCGTTTTTTCTGGTATAATTTTAGAAAGTTTTTCATCATGTTCTAAAATATGCCAGTGTTTTTGGTAGATTTTTTTGATCTCTTTACTTTTATTGGTATAATTTAAAATAATAGGGAGAGATATTGAGTCATTTTTGGTTTTGGGTTTATACTTTAGAAGCTCATCTCTGTTTTTATTTTTTATCTCATTAATATTTTCGAGTAGGTCTTTTTCTTGGTAGTTTTTCTCTATAAATCTGTTTTTGAGGGCATTCGCTTGTTCTTCAAAATTTTCCAATTCTGTGCAATTTCTGCGTAATCTAAGAAATTGGCTTTTCGGAGCACTATCAAGCCACGGTTTGTAGTGGCAACTATTTTTATCGATTACTGTATTGACACAGAATTCTTTAAAAAAGGTTTTTGTGTTTATTTTACCATTTTTGATAAATATATTGAGATCTAAAAAGTTTATTTGTTCTCTACTAAATTCATGGGTTAAAATTATGCCCCTGTTATTAGTATTAAGAACATTAAAAAAAGAGATAAGATTGTCTTCCGACCCATTCCAAATAAAAAAGAGATCATCAATATATCTAAAATATGAGACCAGGTTTGCCCTTAGGTTATCTCCATTGTAGATAGCTGTAGATTCCCAATCTGCCATAAACAGATTGGCATAGCTTGGGGCAAACCTGGTACCCATAGCAGTTCCTCTTCTTTGGAGGTAAAAGGAATCTAAAAACCAAAAATAATTATTTTTTTAAATAATATTGATACGCTCTAAGATAAAATTAATTTGTTGCTCCGGAATTCTATCTTCCTTTGTTAAGATATTTTTAATAGCTTCACATCCAACTTTATGAGGTATAATGGTATAGAGTGATTGGACGTCACAGGTGACCAAAATAAAATTGGTGTCCCATTTAAAATCTTTTAAAAAGTTTAAAAGGGACATGGAGTCTTGAAGATAAGATTTCATTGTTTTAACAGCAGGTTGTAGAAGAGTGTCTATGTATTGGGATAGGTTACATAAAAGTGAACCTATTCCTGACACTATTGGTCTGCCTGGGGGATTAGTAACATTTTTGTGTGTTTTTGTCAAGTGACCCTATGTAGGGGAAACAATCCCTATTCTGCTCTGTGTCAATATCTCATATGTCAGGTGTCAATCCATATCCATTGTGATTTAGGAATGTTAGGTGATTTCTGCCCTTTATGGATTAAGACCAGACTCTGCATCAACTGTGTAATTTTCCATGGGAGTTTTGCCATGGATCCCCCTCCGGCATGCCACAGTCCAGGTGTTAGTCCCCTTGAAACAACTTTTCCATCACTATTGTGGCCAGAAAGAGTCTCTGTGTGTTTTAAAATTCACCTGCCCATTGAAGTCTATGGCGGTTCGCCCAGTTCGCCGGTTCGCGAACATTTGCGGAAGTTCGCGTTCGCGAAACCAAAAATTTCGGGTTTGCGACATCACTACTGCTATTCTGTTTTTATCTGTAATTCACAAACTTTAATCTATAATGATGTCATTTTGGCGGGAATATTCAAATTCCAGCATATTTAACATACCCTATATAAAGCACTACTAGTCAGGTTACTGTTTTTATTATATTCTACTTGAAGAAGCCTGTTGTGGGCGAAACGTGTTTAGAATCTATTTTTATATATTTTATACTGTAATAATAAAGGAATTTTGGCCTCATATATTGCATTTGCCACATTCCTGTTGTTATTATAACTTTTATTCGTATACCTGACTTAATTGAACCATCACGAACCTAAAGAAAATCCTTAGGTGGGGATTATACCACCCATATGCTTAAAATTGAGCAGAGAGGATTGCTCAATACACTGTGAGTATATTTTCATATTATTTATATACTCAATTCCAGTAAAACAGTGAGCACTATATATCTTATCTGCTTAAATTTTTCGGTTGGACTCCTCGGTGAATCATCAAACCTTCAAGAAAGAGCTCCATATATCCTTGAGTGGGGATCATTCCACTTCATGCACTTCATACCATAGCTGGATTTTAGCTCTGGAAATTGTGAGTAATTTAATTTATTTTTCAATATATACCCACCTATACAGACATACTGTACCATTGGCTGTTCCTTTTATCTCTTCACATATTACCCACTGAAAGCACTGAAAATCATCATCTGGGACGATACCACATCACGTTACAAGAACATTCTGTGGACTATAATATCTGGACTCTTTTTATTCCCATTTTTATCGTACGTTTTTACTGTTATATTTTATATATTTTTATCAAGGCGCGCCCTATTCCTTTTGATTGATCTATTTCTGTTTTAGCTTTAGGGGATAGAAGGGTTACCCCTTTTAGGTGTGCTGCCTTTTTATAGTTTACACACTTACTGTGGCATTACTAGCGCTGATCCTACCTTGATTATTTTCTACCTAATTTAATATAGAGCTCCAAATTATTTTGGATGGAGCTAAACAAAGGGGTACTATTTCACAAAAAAATCTGATTTTTCGTTTAAAAAAAAAATCAGATTATTCCAATATTTTATTTTCTTCCCAAGACACATAAGCACCTCCCAAATCCCCCTGGATGACCGATTATCAGCGGTATTAACTCGCTGACCGCCAACCTATCTGCTTATGTGGATTCCCGTCTACAAAAATATGCCCAAGAATCACCATCATATGTAAAGGATACTAAATCCTTCCTCCAAGAAATAGAGAATATTGAATGGAATCCAGAGTACAGTTGGGCCACACTTGATGTGACCTCTCTGTACACAGTGATTAGCCATAGACTGGGACTGGAGGCGATCAACTATTTCATGGAACAAGATATAGAGTTACAGTTGACTTGAGGGATTTTGTTTTTTCTTCTGTTTAATTTATTTTATATCACAATTATTTTTTCTTTAACGGTGATTATTTCTTGCAAATCACGGGGACCGCCATGGGTACCAAGTTCGCCCCCAGTTATGCCAATATCTACATGAGGAGGTGGGAGGAGTTATTTGTGTGGTCTGAACATGACTGGAGGGCGAACTTGGTCCTATGGCGATGTTACATTGATGATGTTATTATTATTTGGAAGGGGTCTTCTACTTTATTTCAGGATTATGTTAATTTTTTGAATACCAATGAGTATCACTTGGTTTTCTCCCTCTGTGTGGAACAGGGAGGAGATCAATTTTCTTGATCTCACCTTGTCCCACGATTCAGAACATATTAGTAGTAAATGCTTCTTTAAACCCAAAGATGGTAATGGGTTTGTTCACTGTAAGAGTGGCCATTATCAACCTTGGTTAAAGGGAATTGCTAGAAGTCAATTCACTCGTCTGAGGCGGAATTGCTCGGATATACAAGAATTCTATTCCCAATCATCACATATTAAAAAGAAACTTATTGATATAAGAGTAAAGAGTTAGAAAGAGAGATTCGGAGAATTGGTGATATGGAAAGGGAAACTTTACTGGAGAATAAGCTATGTCCCTCAGATACTAGGAATGGTTTCCGTTCAGCTTTCATTACTCACTTTAACACTGATCATAATAAAATTAAGAGAAGCCTTCAAGGCTCTTGGCCCATTTTGCTACAGGACCCCATTCTGGGAGTATATTTACCAGATAACCCTATGGTTATTTATAAAAAGAATAAAAATTTCAAGAATATGCTGGCACCAAGTTATGCCATTAAACCACCAACAGTCTATACTCCCACTCGCTTAGGTTCTTTTCGAGCTGTGGCTCCTGTAAAGCTTGTGCAACGGCATCGGTTTCATATATACATTCCTTCTCTAGTTTTGTAACAGGGGAGAATTTCCAACTTAAAGATGATATTAATTGCCACACGGACTTTGTGGTATACTTATTACAATGTCCGTGTGGCATACAATATGTGGGACGGACCAAGAGGTATTTGAAGGTTCGCTTGTTAGAACATCTCAATAGTATCAAAAAGGGACTACTGACACACTCAGTCCCTGCTCATTGCATACAATGTCCCTCTTTTTCATTTAAAGGTTTTAAATGTTTGGGAATTGAAAGGGTATCCCCCTTTTGGCGTGGGGGAAAAAGAGTCCAGAGACTAGCCCAGAGAGAGACTTTCTGGATTCATAAATTATGGACCCTCATGCCAAAGGGTTTAAATATTGATATTGACTTAACATGTTTCTTGGACTAATATTGTTCAAATAACATTTGGTATTGATTTGTTTACTTGGATAATTGGGTATGTGTGCTTGTCCCCACTGTGGGATTTTTTTCTACAGTTGAGGACTAACCCCTAAGGAGAATGGTTCTGATATTGTACAATAAACAGTGATAATTTGTTTTTAAGGGTTTATATGGGGTGTTACATAGCTAAGGATTTAGGAAATAGCTTTAATTTAATTTTTTGGGTTAAGTTTTATATGTATATTTTCTGAAGAGGTGTCCCTTTAAGAATAAGAGACCCTTTTAAGTGATGAAATTTTCAAGCTAAGAGTCCCTTAATTCTTGATAACTGGTATACTATTTCATTTTATATATATACTTTTTGATTTGATTGTGTTTTAGCTTAGATTTTTATTTAATATATTCATATTTTTTTATGATTCAGATAATTATTAATACTACACAGTAACTGCTGCAATTATTTAGTGTATGAAATGAATGAAAATTATTTAAACCACAGATGGTTAATATTCTTTTCCTTAGCAGAAATTGGGGACTAAAATTGACTTCCCTGTAATATATACATTGTGGCTGAGATTATAACGTTGGGTTGCTATGGAGACAGCATCACTGGAACGCATATTGGAACGCAAACAAGTCAGTGACGTCACTTCGGGTTTCGTGACGTCACTTCGGGTTTCGGCGATGATGATGATGACTTCCGGTTTCCGGCAAAAAAAGGGCGCTTGTTTTTTATTTGAAGGATGAGAAACAGCTGATGGAGGGGGTTCTCTCCTCCAATCAAAAGAGGAGAAGGATCTACACCCACTGAATCTACCAATGGACTCAAGGGATTAGCCCTATTTAAGGACACAGGGAGGGGGGTTGTTTTTAGGATATGTTTATTTTATACTTTGTATTTATACATGTGATTATTTTATTGCAGTCCCTGAGGAAGTTCATAACGAACGAAACGCGTAGGACTATTTCCATCCATATCCTATGCTAAATTGATGACTGCTTATATTTATACTTTTATTGAATAAATTTTTTCCAATTTTCTAAACCCTGACCTGTGGATGTCTTTTGGTGGGACACGAAATTGGAGGTGAACAGAAGGAGTGTTTGGCCCACCATTACACCGGGGGAGGCACCCTGAGAGCGTTTATACCTACTTCTATCTAGTGAGTGCAACCGATAATTGCGCACAGAATATTGTATTTTTTAACAATATTACACTATGTTTTGTCTTATGTTATCTCTGTAGATTTACACAGCTATTCCCGAATTGCTTTTGTTGTGGTTTTCTATATATGATATAGGTCGTTTTTTGGGTAACGACCTAGGGAGGCTGTTACATGTTATCTGAAGTTAAGTATCATTGTGAGTTATATTTAACTTTTTGCACTATTTGTATCTTTTTGGTGACATTTGTTTGCTATATCTCCTGTGATCCTGAAGGGTGCTTGTGTACTTGCTTGGGGCCAAGATCTAAATTTGAGTGAGTCACCATCTTTCCTTGCCAGAGACCCCCTGGACAGAAGTTGTACTTTGAAAACCTAAGTGAGTAATTAGGACTTCTGTATTTTATCCTTTTTGTTTTTATCTGTTGTTGGTGTAAATAATTTGTTTATCATATATTGTGTGATAAAGTGAAGGCAGATAGGCCTTTTAACCCCAGGGGAAGTACGTGTAGTTTCTGTGTTGCACAACACAAAGCTTTGCTTAGTTATGGGCCCCTGGGGTGGAGCATTTGGAGAGAAGGGTGGGCCAATGCTCCACTCCACAGTTTAGTGGTTTTCTGGGGAGACTTAGATCCAAGCCAGGGTTTTTTGGACCGTCTCCAACCCACTGCTCAGCTGCAGTTAATGAGCTGTTGCAGTGGGAATAAACCCCTCCCGGCTAGGCAGGAAAAGGAGAGGGATTGCTGGCTTCCTCCCAGGAAGCAGGCAGGAGAGAGGCTGTTCTCTCCATATAGAGAGTCAAGAAGACTAGGCACTGGGAGTGCGGAAAGGAAAGCAGTCAGGGCAAGGCTGGCTTGGAGCACTGGGAGTGCAGAAAGGAAAGCAGTCAGGGCAAGGCTAGCTTGGAGCACTAGGAGTGCGGAAAGGAACGCAACAGGCTAGCCAGCAGAGTGTTGCTAACTAATAAGGTTGGTGCCATATGTTTTGTTAGTTTAACCCTGATAGAGAGGGATGTTCAAAGTGAGTTAGTGCTCAGACCGAGCTAGGTTTTTGTTTATAGGGTTTTGTGTTACATTTATGTTTTAATTTACTGCTGTATCCTGTGTGGATTTGCAAATAAAGTGACTGGATTATATGTAATTACAAGGACTGTGCATGTTTTTGCCCTAGAGGACCGTGCTACCTGCTGACAAGGATCACAATATGGTGGAGAATGCGGGCATAGTAGCACATTGAGGGTCTGTGGGTTTGCCAGTCATTTGGTAGTCTGCTTGAGGACTTTTTATTTTGCAGACCTGTTTAAAAAAAAATAAAAATAAAAAATTAGTAGCACTGTACCTTTAAGACTGTTACCTGCTTGGTGCTATAATGGAGGACCTGATGAAGGTCCAATTAGTTGTAAATAATGTAAGGGCTGCCGGTCTGACTGCTAACACTAAGTGTTATCTAGGATTTGAGGCAGCTAACTATTTGGGTTATCCACTTGGGTGGGGGTTCCTTAAACTACAAGGGAGCAAGGTAGCAGCCATCTACAATAGGCCACTTCCTGCAACTGAGGAGCAAGTCAGGGCTGGTATAGCCCTCGGTGACGTGAATGTTCGTGGTTTGTGTTCTAAGGTCGCTCGACCCGATGGGTCTGAGCTGGGGGGGAGGATATGTGATAAAGTGAAGGCAGATAGGCCTTTTAACCCCAGGGGAAGTACGTGTAGTTTCTGTGTTGCACAACACAAAGCTTTGCTTAGTTATGGGCCCCTGGGGTGGAGCATTTGGAGAGAAGGGTGGGCCAATGCTCCACTCCACAGTTTAGTGGTTTTCTGGGGAGACTTAGATCCAAGCCAGGGTTTTTTGGACCGTCTCCAACCCACTGCTCAGCTGCAGTTAATGAGCTGTTGCAGTGGGAATAAACCCCTCCCGGCTAGGCAGGAAAAGGAGAGGGATTGCTGGCTTCCTCCCAGGAAGCAGGCAGGAGAGAGGCTGTTCTCTCCATATAGAGAGTCAAGAAGACTAGGCACTGGGAGTGCGGAAAGGAAAGCAGTCAGGGCAAGGCTGGCTTGGAGCACTGGGAGTGCAGAAAGGAAAGCAGTCAGGGCAAGGCTGGCTTGGAGCACTAGGAGTGCGGAAAGGAACGCAACAGGCTAGCCAGCAGAGTGTTGCTAACTAATAAGGTTGGTACCATATGTTTTGTTAGTTTAACCCTGATAGAGAGGGATGTTCAAAGTGAGTTAGTGCTCAGACCGAGCTAGGTTTTTGTTTATAGGGTTTTGTGTTACATTTATGTTTTAATTTACTGCTGTATCCTGTGTGGATTTGCAAATAAAGTGACTGGATTATATGCAATTACAAGGACTGTGCATGTTTTTGCCCTAGAGGACCGTGCTACCTGCTGACAAGGATCACAATCGTTATATGCACTGTGACTATCTTTTGCTCATAATAGACATTCATTTATTAAGTTTTGCCTTTGTCTGGTTAAGAATCACTTTACCTGAAGAGACTAGTTAGTATTTCTGTAATTCCTTAAATATTGTATTAAGTAATATAACGGCACACCCAGGCATAAAAGGATTAAACTGCCGTTTAGTAGATCTTCCCTTCCAGAGACACAGGCACAGCTACTGCAGAACACCAATCCGCCGAAAAGGAAACCATATGAATGCCGTAAACAGCCGAATAGGAAAAACCATACAAATAGGTTTACACTCCTAGTGTCACGATTCGGGGAACCCAACAGCTGGCACACACACACACACACAAAAGGTGCCGTACCGGACCTTAGAGTGGCCGGGCTAAGCACACACAGAATAGTCAGGAGACAAGCCGAGTAAGGGGAACCAGAAGACAGAATAACGTGAAACAAGCCGAGGTCAAAGGGTAGGAGAAATTCACAGAGTCAGATAAACAAGCCAGAGAGTACGTAACCAGAAGCACAAGGTAAGTAGCAATACTAGAAAGCAAAGACCACAACAGGGCAGGGAGGAACAGGAAAGGTAAGTATTTAAACCATAAGGTTAATTCTGATTGGATAATTTCCAATCAGAATTAACAATCACACGTGGGAGATATCTAGACCTCCCACTGTGATTAAGGCACTGTGCCTTTAATGCCGGGTCAGGTGACTGAACCCGGCGTGTATAAACCTGGGCGGTCTCCCAGCATGCAGCGTTATGTATGCATGTATGCAGCCGCCCGCGGGATCCCGACAATACCCCCCCCTCGAAGACCGCCCGGAGGGCGGGAAGCGGAAGGCTTCAAAGGAAAGCGGGCATGAAAGGAGCGGACCAAAGAGGGAGCGTGCACATCAGAGCTCGAAACCCAGGACCGCTCCTCAGGGCCGTACCCCTTCCAGTCCACCAAATATTGCAGCCGACCCCTAGAAACACGAGAGTCGAGAAGGGCAGCCACCTCGTACACGTCGTCAGAGACAGCGCGAGGGGAAACGGGCCGCCCGAGGGGACGAGAGAACCGGTTACACAGCAAGGGCTTCAAAAGCGAGACGTGAAACGTGTTCGGGACACGCATGGAAGGAGGCAGATCAAGGGAGTAGGAAACGGGGTTAACCCTACGTAACACCTTGAAGGGACCAAGAAACCTGGGGGCAAATTTCATCGAGGGAACCTTGAGACGGAGGTTCCTGGAGGACAACCATACCCTATCACCCGGAACATAAGAAGGGGCCGCAACCCTACGGCGATCAGCAAACTTTTTCTGAGCAGCTGCTGAACGAGACAGCGCAACATGGACCTGATCCCACGTCTTCCGCAAAGAGGCGAGGTGCTGGTCCAAGGCGGGC
This sequence comes from Pelobates cultripes, assembly GCA_933207985.1. Classification (NCBI taxonomy): domain Eukaryota; kingdom Metazoa; phylum Chordata; class Amphibia; order Anura; family Pelobatidae; genus Pelobates; species Pelobates cultripes. The sequence continues at coordinate 248,577,472 of OW240914.1, forward strand.
ATTCCCTTGTCGGAGAACGCACCGGGAAGGACAGAAGGACGAAACCCATAAGCAACCTCAAAAGGACTTAAGCCAGCAGACGAATGAGACACCGTATTCCTGGCAAATTCAGCCCACGGAAGAAGGCGAGACCAGTCATCCTGGTGCGGATTAGTGAAGCAGCGTAAATACAATTCCACAGACTGATTAGCACGTTCGGCCGCACCATTAGATTGCGGGTCATAGGAGGAAGAGAACGACAAGGAGACCCCCATCTCAGGACAAAAGCCCCTCCAGAACCGAGAGACAAATTGAGGGCCCCTGTCAGATACGATATCCTGAGGTACCCCATGCAATCGGAACACTTCTTTGGCAAACACCTGAGCTAACTGAACTGCAGAAGGCAGTTTCTTAAGCGGAATAAAGTGCGCCATTTTAGAGAACCTATCCGTCACAGTCAGTATCACCGTCTGACCATCAGAAAGAGGCAGGTCTACAATGAAATCCATGGATAAGTGGGTCCATGGTTTCTTGGGTATAGATAGAGGCATCAGAAAACCCTGGGGTCTCACATTAAGGGACTTACACTGCGTGCAGACCTGACAAGCCTGAACAAAATCCACTACGTCTCGCTTGAGTGAAGGCCACCAGAACTGTTGAAGGAGGCCCTTGTAGGTTTTGGTAACCCCCGGATGACCAGCAGTTTTGGCTGTGTGAAATAAAGTTAACAACTTTTTTCTGTCATTTGCTTCAACGTATAGTTTACCATCCGGCGTCTCAGGGGGTGCCTGGGTTTGGTATGTCTTAATACTATCAAGGAAAGGTGAAGAAACAACCAAACGGGTAGCAGCTATTATCTGAGACGCAGGTTCAGGAGTCGGGTTAACAAATTCTACTGGTTCATGCTGCCGAGAGATAGCGTCAGCTTTGGCATTACGGCAACCAGGTCTATAGGTAATAACATATTGGAAGCGTGAGAGAAATAGAGACCATCTAGCCTGCCGGGCAGATAACCTTCTAGCATCAGCTATATAGGATAGGTTCTTATGATCTGTTATAACCATAATTTTGTGTCTAGAACCTTCTAATAAGTACCTCCATTCCTTTAATAGCTAACACAATAGCTAATAGTTCCCTGTTCCCAACATCGTAATTCTTCTCTGAATCAGACAACCTTTTAGAAAAATAACAACAGGGATGGAGGGGTTTGTCATACGACAACCTCTGTGACAGTACGGCTCCCACATCTGACTCTGAAGCGTCTACTTCCATAACAAAGGGAAGAGAAGGATCAGGGTGGTGCAGCACTGGAGCAGAGGCAAATGCCTTCTTGAGGGTTTCGAAGGCCTTAAGGGCTTCAGGAGTCCAAACCCTAGGGTGTAGACCTTTTTTTGTCAGCTTCGTTATAGGAGAGATAAGTGGTGAAAAGTTTTTTATAAATTTCCTATAATAGTTGGCAAATCCTATAAAACGCTGGATAGCCTTCAGTCATTGGGGAAGTGGCCAGGACAGTATAGCTTCCAATTTAGCAGGATCCATACTGAAACCCTGTTCAGTAATGATATATCCTAGGAATTGCACAGAGGTCTGATCGAATAAACATTTTTCTAACTTACAGTAGAGTCCGTTCTGCAATAGCCTTTTGAGCACCATCCTAACATGGTTATGGTGTGACTTCAAATCAGGAGAATACACAAGTATGTCGTCAAGGTACACCACAGCACAGACATGCAATAGATCCCTAAGGACATCATTTATGAGGTCCTGAAACACGGCAGGAGCATTACACAGTCCAAAAGGCATGACCAGATATTCGTAATGCCCACTGCGTGTGTTGAACGCTGTCTTCCACTCGTCATTCTCCTTTATACGGACAAGGTTATAACCCCCCTGAGGTCTAATTTGGTGAAGAATTTAGAACCTTTAACACGATCAAACAACTCAGTAATGAGGGGGATAGGGTAGGCGTTTTTAACCGTTATATTGTTTAGACCCCTGCAGAATATACATGGCCTCAAATCGCCCTCCTTCTTTGCCACAAAAAAGAAACCAGCACCAGCAGGAGAGGAGCACCTTCTAATAAAACCTTTTCTTAGGGATTCCCGTATGTACTCCTCCATGATCTGGTTCTCTTTTTCAGAAAGAGGGTAGACCTTTCCCCTAGGAGGCATAGTACCCGGTAAGAGGTTTATGGCACAATCATACTCACGATGTGGAGGTAGCTTATCTGCCTCCCTCTTTTCAAAAACCAAGGCAAGGTCTGCATAAACAGAAGGAACAGAAACCGAGAGTGGTTTAGCCGTGGGCACGTTAAGTAAACAAACAGGACGTACATGAGCCATACAGTCTCGTTGACAAGATTCCCCCCAGGAGAGTATATCTAAACAACCCCAATCAAGAACAGGGTTGTGTTTAACTAACCAGGGAAAACCCAGAACGATGGAGGCTGTAGGGGAGTCAATTATTTGGAAGGTTAACTTCTCCTTGTGCAAAACACCCACAGACATAACTATTTCCTGGGTTTCATGAGTCACCAGAGGTTTCTCCAGTGGTCTACCATCTATGGCCTCAACGGCCAAGGGTGTCTCCTTTCGGATCAAATTCAGGGCTGCGGTTTTGGCAAAGGTCTCATCCATAAGGTTGTCTGCCGCACCCGAATCGATCAGGGCTTTGGTTGTTATAGTGGTTTTATTGACCAAAAGAGAAACCGTAATAAACAGTCTGGAGATGGACATATGAGGGGACAAAGTCATAACACCCGAGGCCGACCCCTCTCTAGGCCTTAGGTGCTGCAGTTTCCCTGTACTTTAGGGCAGTCTTTACAGTGATGCCCCCTCTTCCCACAATAAAGGCATAAGCCCTCCCTTCTACGGTACGCTCTTTCGGCCTCAGTTAACCCCGTAGCACCCAACTGCATGGGTTCAGGGGATGGTTGCCTAGGAGCGGGTAACGCTAGCAGTGAAGTACTGGGTAGAGCAGGTAACACCCGTGTATCCAAACGTCTTTGGCTACGCCTCTCTCTAATACGGTTATCGATAAGAATCACATAGTCTATAACATCATCTAGAAGAGCAGGCAATTCCCTGGATGCTATTTCATCCAGTATATAAGCGGCCAGACCCTCCTGAAAGGCTGTTACGAGGGCGTCATTATTCCAAACCACTTCAGCTGCTAGAGTACGGAATTCGATAGTGTAATCTGCTACAGATCTGTTACCCTGTCGGACCCTAAGCAGAGCCTTGCCAGCAGAAGCAACCCTACCGGGTTGATCAAACGTGCGTCTGAAAGCTGTCAGAAAATCTGCAAATGACATAGGAGACGTATTTTCCCAAATGGGGTTGGCCCATGCTAAAGCTCTCCCGGACAAATGGTTTATCAAAAAGGCAATTTTAGATCTGTCAGTGGGATAGGAACGTGGATTCATCACAAAATGGATGTCAATTTGGTTGAGGAAACCACGAAACAATGCCACCGCTGTAGCGCTGTGGCGGCGTCATGTGAACTACATGAGCGGGAACAGGTACTGGAGTGGGAATGGGTTCGGGCACAGCAGCAGCAGCCTCCTGAACGGCAGGTTGCAAGTGTGCAGTACGAGCCAGTATGGTTTGCAGAGCTTGAGCAAACTGATCCATACAGTGGTCCAAGCCATCCATTCTAGCCTCTTGATTAACTAGGAGCTGTGGTATGTCAGCAGGTTCCATTATGGCCCTGTTGTAATGTCACGATTCGGGGAACCCAACACGCTGGCACACACACACACACAAAAGGTGCCGTACCGGACCTTAGAGTGGCCGGGCTAAGCACACACAGAATAGTCAGGAGACAAGCCGAGTAAGGGGAACCAGAAGACAGAATAACGTGAAACAAGCCGAGGTCAAAGGGTAGGAGAAAGTCACAGAGTCAGATAAACAAGCCAGAGAGTACGTAACCAGAAGCACAAGGTAAGTAGCAATACTAGAAAGAAAAGACCACAACAGGGCAGGGAGGAACAGGAAAGGTAAGTATTTAAACCATAGGGTTAATTCTGATTGGATAATTTCCAATCAGAATTAACAATCACACGTGGGAGATATCTAGACCTCCCACTGTGATTAAGGCACTGTGCCTTTAATGCTGGGTCAGGTGACTGACCCCAGCGTGTATAAACCTGGGCGGTCTCCCAGCGTGCAGCGTCATGTATAATGCCGCTGGGGGACGTGGAGGGAACGGCGGGCGGCATCCGAGGCTGGAAGGATGCCGCTCGCTGGACCCACGAGGAGGAAGGGACCGCGGACGGCTGGAGGGTGAGTACCGCGAGCGGAGTGCAGCCTCCCCTCGCAGCCGCCTGCGGGATCCCGACACCTAGCAGTCAAACTGCATACCATAAATCCCCCCAAGTACGAGACAAAGCTCCATGTTGAGGGTCAAGCAGTGAACAGACAGAGCTGTGGGTTTATTGTTCTTATATACACATTAGTACCACCCACAGGGTTTTGGAAAACAACCAATAAACACATACAATACACTCAGACACTCCCACACAAAATCCTCCCCTCTGCCTGTGATACAATTACCTTACACAATTGGTAATGTAATTATCACCGGCAGAGAAATACAGTTTTTCCACATTATTCATAACTTGAAAAGTATGCATTACATTCACATACATTTTCAGAATCAGCATACTCCAAATACAAACATATGTCATAATCATCCAAATTGGTCCATTGGTTCAAAAGATAGATCGAAGTCCTTTGTGACCAAAGGAAGCATGGCTTTTCTGCCCAAAACCAGTTCCACAGAGTCTTCTATCCTGGATATAATTGGGAAGTAATCCAATTATCTCCAAGGACAGAGGAAAAACTCCATTGAACCCATGGCAGCAAAAGACAATAAAACACATAAAAATATATAACTGTGCAGCCATTGCAGTATGGTAGCATTGGAGGTGTCAGGGGAAGTCCCTTGTGTCGTGACTAGGCCTGCTGCCTCATTGTGTTTGGAGTCTGGTCCATGTTGGTGCCTCGTGCTGAAGGCCTCTGTATGGCCAGCATATCTGCGACTGACACAGCCTCTCTGTGGCTTTGTTTAGGCGGTTTACGGCTGGGCATCCATGGCAGTTGCGAGGATCCTGCTTGAGCTGTGTCTGGATCAGGTTGTAGTCTGTCGAGTATTGGTTGTAGCAGTTTACAGGGCAGTATTATGGGTCTCGGGTGCGGAGCTCTGTCTTTAGGCGGCCATCTTGTTCGGCGGTCAAGCCACGACCAAGTATTATTAAAGGGAATCTTGATGGAGGCTTATTCAGGTCACTATTAGATCTCCTGGACATTTCACCTTTCGAACCCAATACCAATAAAGTTAACAAAACAGCCATATACTTAGCTTTTTATGGGTTCCTCAGGCCTAGGGAATAGACTACCATTAACTCTACTGAGTCAGACCTATGCATTAAAATATCTCAACTTAATAGATGCAAAGACCACTATGTTCTTTCACTGCAACACACAAAAACCAGCCAACTAGGTCAAACAGTAAAAATCCCTTATCATCCCATGTGTCACAAATGGTGTCCTGTCAAGATACAAGATGCATATCTATGCCACATACAATCATCTCCAAATCAACCCTTATTCACACTACACGGAGCCATTCTAACTACAGACAAATTCATGCTATATGTCAGAATTTTAATAATTCAACTAGGGTTCAATCCCATACACTATTCCGGATATTCCTTCAGGATAGGCGTGGCATCAGTAGCTTCCAACAGGAACATTCCTGCCCATATTATCAAGTCATTAGGATGCTGGAAGTCAGCGAAGGTCTCATATCTCTGTATGTATGGAAAATATATGAAGCTTAAGCTATGGCTTTATTGCCCCGTGCACAAATATTTATATATTGGTGTAAGGGGTTTTCAATCACAATTTTTCCCCACCATAACCTATTTAGATTTTGCTTCCCAAGCACTACCAAGCCTCAATAAGCAAACCAGTAACCAACCTCATGCTGAAGAGTTGCATTAACAACGAAACAGCTGTCCATGAGTGGTTCACTGGTTTTGCATCTTATCCTAAGTTGTGTTCCATCAGTTGTATACTGCAAACACTAATTAAAAGGAATCCATGTTTAAAATGGAATGAGGCAAAAATGTGATTCTTTATTAAACTAATTTGCATATGCCCACCCAGAATCCTTTGCGGTTGTAACATCACTGCTGATTTGGGATTTCTGTGGGAAAAGCAAGTCTTATGGCTTGACTGGTGTGCAGATTTTTGTTTAGCATTGTATTAACTATCCACATACTTCCGGTGGAAGGGGTTTTCAATCACAATTTTTCCCCACCATAACCTATTTAGATTTTGCTTCCCAAGCACTACCAAGCCTCAATAAGCAAACCAGTAACCAACCTCATGCTGAAGAGTTGCATTAACAACGAAACAGCTGTCCATGAGTGGTTCACTGGTTTTGCATCTTATCCTAAGTTGTGTTCCAAGCAGTTGTATACTGCAAACACAAATTAAAAGGAATCCATGTTTAAAATGGAATGAGGCAAAAATGTGATTCTTTGTTAAACTAATTTGCATATGCCCACCCAGAATCCTTTGCGGTTGTAACATCACTGCTGATTTGGGATTTCTGTGGGAAAAGCAAGTCTTATGGCTTGACTGGTGTGCAGATTTTTGTTTAGCATTGTATTAACTATATATATATAAATATATATATATATATATATATATATATATATATATATATATACAAATCCACGATCCCAGCACTCAAGTTCCCTGGTCTTATAGTTGCCCCGGTGCCATCTCTAGCCACTATATATGAAAACAAGAAGAGTGCACTGAGGGGTCTGGTAAGAAAATAAAGTTGATGATTTTTTTTCAGCACAATTGAAAATCAATGGTTTTTTTCAGTCCCCACGGACTTTTATTGAGACAAAGTACAAAGTAAAGGCTATAAACACAAAGAGTGATATCATTGGAGGGTGAGAAAGTGAAATCGAGGCTCGTGATGTCAGCGGTTACATCTCGCTATTTGAAATGCGTCATCTAACCACAGGTAACCCTGAAGGTGAAAGGGCATAAAAACCTTCAGATAGTCAGAGACATATGGCAAAATAAAAGGATGCTATACATATGGAGACAAAGTAGGTAGAAAGAAAGGAGCATATTGAAGAACATATAAATATAGTGGAGAGATAGCCCAAAGACATGAATTAAAAAATAAACATAAAAATAAATAAATACAGTTCTCCTGCTTCAATTCGTGCTCCTGTCAAGCTAAAAAGAACAAAGGACTCCCACGTAAATATAAGATACTGTGTAGAAATAAATCTTAAATAACATGACACAATTGTAGCAATAGCTCATTAAGTACAATTTGCTGATGTTAGCTTAATGTAAATGATACGGAGTAGCAAAGCAGTGCAGACAGCCAACAGCTACATCTGTGGCATTATCTCCTAGGTAAGAAGCAATACAGAGGGTTCTTTTCCTTTAGTCCATTGGGGGCCAGAGTCCCCAGGGTGTAGATTCACAACGCCTCTATTCTCCGTAACTGTGCATCACGATCCCCACTTCTTGGGGATAAGGGTACATGATCAATTCCAATGACATGTGACGTGAGTAGTGTATAACCAGCCACCAAAAAGTGTTGTGCAACTGGGGTATTGGGTGATCCAGTATTCAGGACAAATGAACATCCGCGCATACATACCCTCAAGTCATTAGAAGTTTTTCAAATATAAGTTAACCCACAGGGGCAAAAAATTTAATATACTACATGCGTTTTAGTACGGGTAATTCAGTGTTTAATATTAAAGACTTTTCCCATGTGTGGATGACAATATGTTTTACCAGTTACCATAGAGTTACAAGTTGTGCAACTCAAGCAGTGATAACAGCATCTGATGGGTGTCACTTTTTGTTATGTTAAGCTATACTGATCTGTATACACTAGCAGATCTCGTAGATTCTTTCCACGTCTGTTGTGCCTAATCATTAAATTCATGAACACCAATATTCAAAAAGTAATAATCAATACCTAATACGGTTTAAAGCAATATTGGCAGGCACATAACCCCGTTCGGGATGAGTATCTTGAACTTCAGGAAAGAGAAATCACACAGAGACCAAGTTGAATATAAGAATTCACACCAAACTTTATCCTCTCATTAAAGTTATTGCATGCATTCACTTGAAACAGCTTAGTATCTAGATATTTCAGCTTAAGTATACATCACCATTAGAGGGGCTTAGTTGTCACTCTGCTGCACATGACTGGGGGAACTCAGGCAGTCAGACTTCTAGTTGGTCTTTAGTTTCCATTATCACTCCATTATGATCTGTCCATGTTAACTCTATTATATATATCTTTTTTAACTTGTATCATGGATACTCTCCCTAAAAAAAGAAAACTCTATTCAGGAATACGAATAATGTACCCAAGAAAATGTAAAATCTTTCTCATCGGGATGTGTACTTCTCCATAAATCATATAAATTATATTCTCCAAAAAGTGACTGAAAGTTTCTAGTTTGATTTTTAAATTCACTAGACATTACCCTTTTCCTTAGATATTTCTTATCCATTTTCTCATCCAGTGTCGTATTAAAATCTCCAGCCATTATTAATAAACCCTTTGTAATATTTTCCAGCTCACTACATATATTCTTTAGGAGACCAACTGGACCTTTATTGGGTGTGTATACATTTACTAATGTGTACAAGACCTCATTTATTTTAAAAAACAATACATAACATTAAAATACACGGGTATGACTTCCTTCTGCCATATCCAAACCTGTGAGATAATAAATCCTAGGAAAAAAAAAATGGATCTAACATAGATCCACAGTGAGGAGCAGCATTTAATATTGATGTTCAATATGTTGTTGAGAGAAAAAGAAAAAAAAAGAGATGTGGGGCGGATGAGAAAGGCAGGGAAAGGTATATGTTGGAGTGGAGAGGCAGGGTAGGAGCCACCAGAAAGGAGAGAAAAAGGGAAGAGGTTTCCTCCCTCTCTTCCTCCTTCCCTCTGTCTCTCCTCAAAGCCATCCATATACAGGTTCTATATCTATTGATTTTTCCAATCTATTCTCTATCAGTGTTATGATGGATTTTAAAAGTATGATTATTTTTCAATAGTGTTTATTATAAATTTAAAGTTGTGAAATTACTTGTTTTTACATTTAGTATTTGTGTAGTAATAGGAAAATATAAATATATGAGTATATTTCAGATTAAACATACCAGATCTTATCCCCTATATTTATAAATCCTGCGTGCTATTAGTGTCCTAGTGCATTTTTTTCTGTGTTTATCTTACTTTAGATCCCATTTTTTCTCTTTATAATATCTACACATCTATATTAAACACCGCTATTTAGAGGAACCTCAAATTACATTTTGTGACCAAATCTTCTTCCTTATATTAATACTCATTCCCCTGGTGTAGTAAATCAATTTTTTCCTGTATTTGTATCTTTCCTAGAAAATGATCAATCTCTATTTATATTTTTTGCCCCACCATAATCCCATCATTTGGACTGAGTTTCCATATATATTACATAGATACCAGATATCTAGGGACAAGAAAGGAAGCATCTTTTAACGTTAAAAAGCTCTATTTTGTCTTCTAGACCTTGCCATCCTTCCCTTCCTCCTCCAATATCTCCTCCATTAACGACTTTTGCTTGATAACCATTCTTTGACTATTTCTGAAGTTCTGAATGTATGTCTTCTATTTTTTCTTGTATTATTAAGCTCACAGGATGTCCCCATTTATACTGTACATTTCTTCCCCTTCTTTTCTTTGTTATTTGTGCATATGTTTTCCTAGTTTGTCTTGTCTGGAAGGACAGATCTGGGAATACCATAATCTTGGAAATTGTTTCTTCTTTCGTGCTACCCATTCTTGCTGCTCTTAATACAGATTCTTTTGTTTTATATGACTGAAAGAGGGTCATGACATCCCTGGGATTTATTTTGGTCTGTATATTTTGTGGCAGCGCTCAATTGTTGTTTTCTTCTTGTCTAGTTTCACTCCTAGAAATTAAAAAAATTCCAGCAAAACATTTTCCTGTTTATCGGAGATTGTTATTTCTGGAATATTCTGGAATTGGAGATTTTGTCTTCTTGTTCTGTCCTCTTTATCAATTATCTTCTTTTCTAGAGTTGATTTTTTTTTCGTTTTGAATTGTTCAATCTATTTTTCTTTCCAATGAGGATATGTAATTTTTTATTTCCTTATAGTTTTGCTGTATTTCTGTTTTTATTTGATGGAATAATTGTGCCAGACTAATTGTCAGATAAGCTTTTGAAACTGTTGTGTGAGCCTTTTCTTCAAAAGTTTGTAGTTGCGATTCTTCTACTACTAATTGTGTCGTAAGATTTATTTAGCTTATTTCGAATTTATTGACACTTTTAGATGAATTTAATGACATTTCTTAGAGTCTTTGTTGGGTTGTTGAGGAGAAAAAGGAGGGGACCTTTTTTTTCTGTTCTTTGTTCCAGATCTTTTATTTGTTTTTTGTCTTTCTTAACTGCTGATTTTGTGTCTGGAATTTTCTTGCTTGCCCTCTTACAAACTTTTGTCTTTTTATCTTTTCTTCCCTTTTCCCTTTATTTTTGCTTAATTTTTGATTGTCTTTTCTCTTTTCTCCTGAGATGCAAACTCTGCTTTTTTCTGCCCTTCAGGTTCAAGGCTTGTGGCTACCAAGTATGTGCTCTGTATTTGTGCTTTTTTTTTTAATTTGCAGTTGCAGATATAGATATAGTTGTTTGTAGAATCAGGCTTTTTTTGTTTGTTTTTTTTTTGTAAAGAATAATGCACCACAGTTGAGGGCTATATTATTTAGCATGTACAGTGTCTCTAAGGATAGATTGTAAAGGCATATAAAGTAAGTCTTCTATACTTTGATTCACAGCAGATCACTGGCAAGTGTAAGATTGTAGCAGTCTTTCCCACCTTATTTCTTCTTCCATCTGCTTCCACCCTCCTCTTTCTCTCTCCAGATACAGACCGGCACTCGGCCACAGTAACCTCTTTGCCGTTGGAGCACCAGGAACTAATAGAGAGGTATTGTTAAATCTTCCTTGTTCTCTTCTTGGTGTACCTGGACACTAGTGGGACACTGCCAGTGACCAGTGTATGCTCTCATGTATTTCTCCGGCTTGTCTGTCTCTGTCTAAGCCGCTCTCAGCCATGTCTACCCTGCATACTTTTTGGGGGCTTGCTGGTACCTCATTATATTAGCGCCAATGCCTATGTCCTTACATCATGACTCCACCCCCTGTCAACAGAAAATATTGTGATATACAATTTTTAAAAGATTGGTCTGTTGATGCAATCAGGCATCTCAGGATGACATTCTGAGAGAATGTGCCAGTGTCTATTATTAATCTTATGTCAGAGGACAAAGTTCCAAAATGCTACCCATCCTAGTTTATAGCTCTCATAGAAACATAGAAACATAGAATGTGACGGCAGATAAGAACCATTTGGCCCATCTAGTCTGCCCAATTTTCTAAATACTTTCATTAGTCCCTAGCCTTATCTTATAGTTAGGATAGCCTTATGCCTATCCCACGCATGCTTAAACTTCTTTACTGTGTTAACCTCTACCACTTCAGCTGGAAGGCAATTCCATGCATCCACTACCCTCTCAGTAAAGTAATACTTCCTGATATTATTTTTAAACCTTTGTCCCCCTAATTTAAGACTATGTCCTCTTGTTGTGGTAGTTTTTCTTCTTTTAAATATAGTCTCCTCCTTCTCTCATTCTCTTAGGAAGCAATAATCCCTCTCTCCTTTAGAGTCAACTGTTCCTCAAGAAGTACAGAAGGTTATGCTTTTTAAAAATAAATTAATAGCACTTATCACTGTTTTTCTATAATTAATTTTCATATACACTGTTCATTATATTTTATCATGGGATTATTCCCTATTCTTATTTTTCTCTACTATATGTAGTGCACCTATAATACAATGCACTTTATGTATTTACACATTAGTGCATTATTTCTTTCTATGGATATCTTGATGCCCACTCATTTTCTTTTAAATGAACTGTATTCCTTCCCCATCCCCCACTCCCCCCAACAGTAAACCTATCCATTAAATGTTTTTTCCCTAAATGGTGTAAAAAAATAGCATTAGAAACCTGTTTTAATCTTTACTTTGATAGTATTTTCTTCTGCTCTTGTGACTGCATGTCATATCTCCCTGCTTCCTGTATTTCAGCCACACTGTCCACCAATCGCCATGATGAGGTGATTCTCTGTTAAAACAATAATGAGATGCCCACAATGCTTGCCCAAGAAGTACTCAACCTAAGTTACACTACAAATACAGCATTCAGACACTAGAACTTACAAATCACATCACAGACATCACACACATACAAACATTTCTTTATCACATTATCATATAGTATTGTATGATAGGGGTAGGGAGGTTGGCTGACTGGGACCTGTAGGGTAGGGGTTAACACAGGCTGACAGGGGCTGGAGATGAATTTATTCATTACAGGGGGAAGGGAGAGGAGCACATATGGGCTGTAGCTGTGTCTCTGCAGTTAAGTCTGTGCTGTGAGGATTCCTTACACTAGATAATACATGTACAAACAGTTGTTGGATCAGCGCTTAGTGGACAGTTGGAAGCTTAAAATAAATTGAGGGTAGGCCGCAACCTAAGGGCATGTTCCCTCACAGACCATCAAAGAGAATAGAGTACACAAAAATAGAAGTTAGGTCGCGCCACAGTAAAAACAATAATATATTGATGTAAGATAAAAGGTATACTTACATAAAAAAAGTTATAAATGGAAACTAGAATAGTCCTGGGTAAAAGACTATTAGTTAAAAAGTCCAACTTGACTGAGGAACTTGAGTGGGATATCGATCTGATCATCGTGAGGATGAAATGAGAAGAAACTCCAATAGTGTGATCGGTATCAGGTAATAAAACAGAGGAGCTTACAACATTGGTGTTACTCCTACTCACCTTTTAGAGAGCTAGTACAAGCTCAGGTATAATTGACAATCAGTGGCGTTGATCCCCCACTGATGGGATATAGGTGGTGGTGGGTGGTTTGGAGTGAAGGTCCTCGGTATGGGAAGAGAAATAGAGCAGAATAGTGCTCTCTGTATATTGTGATAAAAGATTTGTATATAAAAGGTATAGTTATCACATTTAAGTGAGCAGGATATACTGCTCACTATAATAGCGTGGGTGGTATAATTCCCACCTAGGATTCTTAGGTGAGTAAGTCCTCCAATGTTCTTGATGACCAGTTTAAAAAATAAAATAAATAAATAAAATAATATGTAAAAAAGGTGTATGGCACACACAAGATTAAGGGGCCAATATTCCTTTAATTGTACATATAAAAAAGTATTTAAAACAGCCAAAATTAATTTCGCCACCATTGGCAATAAAAACATTAACCTGGTGAATGAGATTTTATATAGAAAAAAGGAAGAAAAAAACCCCAAAAAGGGATGTCTTATATAAAGACCGCCCAGAGGGTAAATACCCAGTCCAATCTCAACAGTAGTGTAGTTGCCAAAAAATAAAAAAGCCTTTATTGAAATCTATTAAAAACCTGGGTAATCAGTGATGGACAGAATAATATAGGGAGAAATATGTATGGTAGGAACAAGGCTAATCAAGAGCCAACCCTCACAAGAAACGGAGAGGGAATAGAAGGCAATATGTACCCCCATACATAACTCAGGTAACAAAGCAGTAGGAAAGAACAGGGAAAGGGAGAAACACACACTCCCAACCAAACAGTAGTGCTATGCTAATAACCTATCTCCTATAAAACACCTTCGTGGGTGTTCTAATCTAAATGCTGTCATAACATCTGAAGCCCCAGGTTACACACACATACTAGAAAAACATAAATGAAAAGGTGCTCAGAGCAAAGTGCTCAAGAGAGTATTAAAAACACAGAAGAACCCGACGTACGTTTCGGCGTGACCACACGCCGTCCTCAGGGGTATCAGCAGTGAGCAAAAAACTGTCCGGGTGGTAAATTTATACCTTAAGCTCATAAGCTTTATTGTAATCACCTGTGATTGTGTCCAAATTGCTCCGGTCCTCCTGTGAATGGGGCTGTGGGGGTGTGGTGTAACACACCATAGTGTCAGCCCACATTTCTATGTCAGAGGTAGCCAGAACAGAAATCAGGTGAAAGGGAATTAACCCTTTGAGTGCCCCGCCCGGAACAGATATAAATGGATACTTACTATATCTAAAAGGCAGTATCCATAGCTTAACAATTAACCCTTGGAATGTCCAAATTGTATCATATAGGTCAAGTGTGTGGATTGATTCTTATGGCTGTATTGTGTAGCTTTAGTACAATTAAATAAACAACTTATAACCGTTGTGAACCAGTAAGGGATAAGTACAATGGCTATATGGGCAGTCATACACAGAAGCCGACAATTCTTTTATTGCCACTGTAAATAGTAACCCATTAGTTTATGCAACACAAAACAGACCCCTAAACTCTTAGACCTATAATACACGTAAAATTAATGGACATATGAACACCAAATATAATAGAAATAAATAAAGAATATATACATATATACAGGCATAACTTAAGATACCATTTATTATCAGAATTATTGCAGTACTTTAAATAAACGGGGAATATGAAAACCCTTCATTTAGCCCCAGGGGAGATAGCGTTTTGAGATGGTAAATCCAAAACGCCTCTCTTTGTCTTAGTTTTAGGTCCCAGTTTCCTTTCCTAGGAGGCTGTGGTACATGTTCAAGACCCATGAACCGGATGCCTGCCGAGGAGTGATTGTGATGTAGATGTAAATGCCTTGAGACGGGTGTTTCCAAACGTCTCTTGACAGAATTTACATGTTCACGTATCCTTAGCCTGAAGTGGCGAAAAGTCTTGCCTACATATTTTAGGCCACAGGAGCAAGACAGTAGGTAAACTACTCCTGTTGTGTTACAATTAAAGAAGGAACGTGGTTTGAAATTCATTAAGCCCTTGCTGTCAGAGGCCCTCTTGGTAATAAACGGGCATGCACTGTAGTGACCACATTGGAAAGAACCCATTGGTAGGTATTTTTGAAAATAACCTGACTGGGACGTAGTTGAGAGGTGACTAGGTGCTAGGATATCTCTCAAGTTTTTGCCCCTCCGTGCTGTAATTGAAGGGAGTGATGGCAGAATTTCCTTCAGATGCTTATCTGATTGGAGGATAGGCCAGAATTTTTGAAAGACATTCAGCATAGTGTCCCATCATATGTACCTATGCAGCGTATTTTATTTTCCTCAGTCTTACGACCCCCATCTGTAATTAGGGTTTCCCGTTCAGTGTGGATTGCCCTCAGATAGGCTCTTTTCAGAACCCTATTTGGGTAACCTTTGGCCTTAAACATGTGACGCAGCTCATTTGCTTTTAATTTGAACTCCTCCATCGTGTAGTACCAAGTACCAATGGGTTCTTTCCAATGTGGTCACTGCAGTGCATGCCCGTTTATTACCAAGAGGGCCTCTGACAGCAAGGGCTTAATGAATTTCAAACCACGTTCCTTCTTTAATTGTAACACAACAGGAGTAGTTTACCTACTGTCTTGCTCCTGTGGCCTAAAATATGAAGGCAAGACTTTTCGCCACTTCAGGCTAAGGATACGTGAACATGTAAATTCTGTCAAGAGACGTTTGGAAACACCCGTCTCAATTCATTTACATCTACATCACAATCACTCCTCGGCAGGCATCCGGTTCATGGGTCTTGAACATGTACCACAGCCTCCTAGGAAAGGAAACTGGGACCTAAAACTAAGACAAAGAGAGGCGTTTTGGATTTACCATCTCAAAACGCTATCTCCCCTGGGGCTAAATGAAGGGTTTTCATATTCCCCGTTTATTTAAAGTACTGCAATATTTCTGATAATAAATGGTATCTTAAGTTATGCCTGTATATATGTATATATTCTTTATTTATTTCTATTATATTTGGTGTTCATATGTCCATTAATTTTACCTGTATTATAGGTCTAAGAGTTTAGGGGTCTGTTTTGTGTTGCATAAACTAATGGGTTACTATTTACAGTGGCAATAAAAGAATTGTCGGCTTCTGTGTATGACTGCCCATATAGCCATTGTACTTATCCCTTACTGGTTCACAACGGTTATAAGTTGTTTATTTAATTGTACTAAAGCTACACAATACAGCCATAAGAATCAATCCACACACTTGACCTATATGATACAATTTGGACATTCCAAAGGTTAATTGTTAAGCTATGGATACTGCCTTTTAGATATAGTAAGTATCCATTTATATCTGTTCCGGGCGGGGCACTCAAAGGGTTAATTCCCTTTCACCTGATTTCTGTTCTGGCTACCTCTGACATAGAAATGTGGGCTGACACTATGGTGTGTTACATCACACCCCCACAGCCCCATTCACAGGAGGACCGGAGCAATTTAGACACAATCACAGGTGATTACAATAAAGCTTATGAGCTTAAGGTATAAATTTACCATCCGGACAGTTTTTTGCTCACTGCTGATACCCCTGAGGACGGCGTGTGGTCACGCCGAAACGTACGTCGGGTTCTTCTGTGTTTTTAATACTCTCTTGAGCACTTTGCTCTGAGCACCTTTTCATTTATGTTTTTCTAGTATGTGTGTGTAACCTGGGGCTTCAGATGTTATGACAGCATTTAGATTAGAACACCCACGAAGGTGTTTTATAGGAGATAGGGCATTAGCATAGCACTACTGTTTGGTTGGGAGTGTGTGTTTCTCCCTTTCCCTGTTCTTTCCTACTGTTTTGTTACCTGAGTTATGTATGGGGGTACATATTGCCTTCTATCCCCTCTCCGTTTCTTGTGAGGGTTGGCTCTTGATTAGCCTTGTTCCTACCATACATATTTCTCCCTATATTATTCTGTCCATCACTGATTACCCAGGTTTTTTAATAGATTTCAATAAAGGCTTTTTTATTTTTTGGCAACTACACTACTGTTGAGATTGGATTTTTGGCAACTACACTACTGTTGAGTATTTACCCTCTGGGCGGTCTTTATATAAGACATCCCTTTTTGGTTTTTTTTCTTCCTTTTTTCTACAATTTCCAGGGTTACCCCCTTTTACCAGTCCAGGTGACCTCTATACTCTGGAGGCTCGGCAGTGGGATACGGGAGTGTCTTTTCCTCCCCTCCCACTTTCCAGCCTTTTGAGTTTCCTTCTTCTTGTTATTTGAGATTTTATATAGGCAATACATCCAATTACTTATTTAAACTTTGGCGCCAAAATTATGTCATAATTGTCGGACGTATAAAATA
This sequence comes from Pelobates cultripes, assembly GCA_933207985.1. NCBI lineage: Eukaryota > Metazoa > Chordata > Amphibia > Anura > Pelobatidae > Pelobates > Pelobates cultripes. The sequence continues at coordinate 248,594,772 of OW240914.1, forward strand.
CAAAACAAGTAAATAGCAATGCTAAAATAACAAGTAGGTTAGTAGGGTTGTGTATGAAAAAAGCTTGTCAAGGAATGTAGGGGAATGGTCACATGGTGCGCAATAGATTGTCATTGTCACGTATTCATCCGCTTATAGAAATGTGGTTAATGACATTTACTGTCCACACAAGAAAAGTTGTGCCGAGCAGCAACCTAATCCACAGAAGGTTTAATGCTGAGCAGTAATTGTGCAAATGAAACCTGGTGTCATGTATTCATCCGCTTATAGAAAAGTGGTTAATGACATTTACTGTCCACACAGGAAAAGTTGTGCCGAGCAGCAACCTAATCCACAGAAGGGTTAATGCTGAGCAGCAATTATGCAAAAGAAACCTGGTAACTGATTTTGGGGTCAAAGGCCGGTTACAGCCTATCAGAACTAAAGGAGGGGTATTTAGGCCCAGTTCTCAGCCTGCTCAGTGCCCTGTCATGGTTTCCCTTGTGGTTGTCCGAGAGCGCGTTCCTGTTTATAGTTTTCTACCTGGTTTTTGACTTTGACTTTGGCTTTGTTTATTGACTTCTCTATATTCTGGTATCCTGACTCCTGGCTTTCCTCATCGCTGTGTCCCTTTCAGTGTTCCCTGACCTCGGCTAGTATTTTTGACTATTCTTTGTACGTTAAATCCGGCCATTCTAAGGACCGGTAATACGTTACTTATTTGTCATCCGTGCTGTACAGTTCTACGTGCTGGATCAAACAGTAATCCTGACAGTCATGCGCTATACCACGTGATCGGCCATAGGGGATTGTGGGGAAAGTATGCTGCACTGGAATGGTTTAGGCATGCCTTTCGGCTGGTTCACAGCATGTGTTGTCTCAAAGCCGGGCGGAGCCTCCCATTGAGGGTGTGCACTTGAAGACAATATAATGCTTAGGAGGGAGTATGGGTGGTCCATGGGATGGACGCAATAGTCGCCTGCATCCCACGACAGTGCATATTGGGAAATTAAGTCCTTGGGTAATCCGTACTGGAAGTGAATGAGAAGTTAAAAGAAACATTTACATTTTACAATAAAGTTGCCAAAATACATATATATTGAGAAACATACATATCAATAAGGACATATAAGCATGTTAGAAAAAACATATAAGCATGTTACAAAATTGCATTAAGTAACTGTGATATGAGGATAATAATCCTTTTATATGTAGGAAAGTGGAACAAACCATTTTGTTAAAGAGGTAGCCTACCTTATGAAACCAGAACAGATGTTATCTTCTTTTTTTTTTTTGTATCAATAGACATTAAGTGGTAGGTCAGATTCCCATCTTGGGTAAAAATGATGTAGCCATGTAAAAATCATAAAAAAAGTTGATTTGATTAATTTTGAAAGGAGAGAAATGCATTAGATAAAAACATGTGAAAAAAAGCATATATGGGACAAAAAAATAAAAATAAAAAGAGGTATAAAGAAAATAAGAGATAAAAATAGATAAAAGATGAAATAAAAATAAAAAATCAATATAAAAATAAGAATAAAAATAAGTATAACAATAAAGGTAAAACTCAGGGGGGAGGAGGAGGGATGACGTAGTCACGCCTGTTACGTCCTGCTGTTGATGGTGGAGAAGCCCGCTGAAATGAACTGCGAGCAGTGCAGAGCAGTAAACGCCGTAAGCTTTGCATAAATCACTTTGAGAGGAAACTGTTTACTGGCAAAATAGGAGCTGCTGAGGACTGACGACATGTGAGAGATGCCATCGTATTGTTTATGCTAATTGAACAGAAAGTGTTGACACAGACGGAGGAGATCAAAGATTATAGAGGTCGTAGAAGCCGAGTGAAAAAAAGGAAAAGAAAAAAGAGAGAAAGGTAAAGATCAGTAAAAGCATTAATCCGACACAGACATTTGAGGTCTGGAGGTCTGGTGATACAGCGAAGCTGGGTGAGATCTAGTCTATTAACACGTGTCTGCTCTGAAGGGAACCAAGCGGAATTGGAATTATGTTGTTCTCCTATTGAAAGAGAAGAGGAAGGGGAAGCAGGTAAGGAAAAGAAGAAAAAGGAATATAAAAAGTTGTTAGTAAATGCTACCAATTACTTGCCTCTGCCAGATATCTACTTTACTCTGCATTTGAACACTTTTTTCTTTTTCTTTTTTTTTTGTGCTTTAAAGAGACAATACACCATTTTCTCTCTACCATCTAGGAAAAAAGAAACCTTTTGGAATTTAAATATTGGAGCTATATTATAGAGAACTATCTTTGAATAAACCAAAAATTCTTAATTAATATACAAGCTCTGAAAAAGAAATTGCACAGTATAGGTAGTTATTTGAAATATGCGAACAATCCCAGTGAATCTGGGTGAGACATAGCAGATAATATATTACAATCCATATTCTTAAGGGAGATCTCAACGGAGTATACCGTCTTACCGGAAGAAAGAGGAAGTAAGGGGGAAAAAAGTGGAAACATTTTTACTATCGAGTACTGTCTGCTGTTATTTGTATTGTTTTTACATAGCCCCTTTTATCTCAACTGAATACGTATTTAATCTTTAGTCTCACTTTAAAAAAGGGACTACACTCCTTGACATTTAAATCATGTTTCTGGTCTAAAACAGAGAAAGTTTTCTTCGAATAAATACCAGACTCCTGAGCAAAGCATAAGCCTCAAAGAGAGGATAAAAAGAGGAGAGGAGAAAAAAGAAAAAAAAGAAAAAAGAAAGGAGGGAGGGAAAAAATAAATAAAAAAAAGGGATAAGGAAAGGAGGGAAGGATAAAGGAAAGAAAAAAATATGTCAACTAGAAGAAATCAAGAGCCAAAGTTCTCTTCCAGTAAAGACAAAGAGAAGGAGAGGGATAAGGGAGAGAAAAAGGAAATGAAAGAGTGAAGATTATCTAATTTTTTCTTATCTCAAACCGAAAAATCAATATCAGAAGTATCCACAAAAGAAGTTAGTCCTAACAGCAAGGAGAGAGATGTAACTCAGATGGAGACTGTAAAAGCGATAGACACTTCTCAGATAACTCCAGAATTCCTCAAAAGCTGTTTTGAGCAACAATTACTTGCTATAAAACAAGAGATTATGAATAATAATTCTGAATTAAAAAAGGAGATAAAAGAAATTGGACAAAAGATCAGACTGGTTGAAGATAAATTGGAACATACAAAATGTTTGATCATGGAACAGCAAGAAAAACAGGGGAAACTTCAACAGAAAATTCAAGAATTAGAGTCAAAGATCATAAATATGGAAGATCGCTCCAGACGAAAGAGGGTAAGAAACATATCAGAAGACATAAGAACTACAGAGATATCATGGATTGGGAGAATAAATGTTGTAAAATCATACTTAATGCCTAAATGGAGCTATATATTCCGCATGATACCTCTTAAAATTCCAAAACCATGGCTTATAATGATACAGACAGCTTTTGAGAAGTTTATATGACTGAAAAAAAAAATGAGGGTGAATAAAAAAATATTAAATATGAATCTTAAAAAGGGTGGGTTGGGTGTCCCAGACATTTTAGAGACATATGAGACGTGCACTGGCTCATTTAATTATATAGTTAAAAGAGAGCTCTGCAGAGGAAGCCAGGGCAAAAATAGAAGCTACAAGACTGGGATCTAGAGACTTATTATCTATATTTTGGAGCCTACAAAAGAGAAATAACATAAATATAGGCCTAATTATGGATAATTTATTATTGCAGTGGAAAAATTGGAAAAAGACTTAAGATACTGGATTAAATTATCACGGATGTACCTTTCAACATTTTGACAGTCAATATAGAAGATATAAATGTAAAAACCTGGATGTCTAATGGTATTAATAAAATAGATCAAATAATGCAACATAATCAAATCATGTCTTTTGAGGACATTAGGCAGTTATTTTCTCTTCCCTACAGAGAAAATTTTACATATTTAAGGATAAAACATTTTTTATATAAACACAGGGTTATAGAATCATTTGAAGGATTACATCTATTCATGAATTTAATTAATTTAGCACATTGTGCCAAATTACATAAATTATATAAATCTTAAATCAACTATGGAATAAAGTAGCAAAATTCTGTCAAGAGGTGATAAGAGTAAATCTAGATTTTACTTGTAGGTCTTTTGTGCTACATCTGGGTTGGCCTAGAATCTCAAGAAGTAAAAAATATATAGTGATATACATTTCAACAGAGACTAAAGCAACATTAGCGAGATACTGGAAATTATCTGATTCCCCCTCTTGGGATATGATAAAATATCAGGTCCTGAACCATTGCAAAATGGAGATTGGAATCCTGAGACAAGATAATTATACTAATTCTAGAATGGCGGGAATGGGTAAAAAAAAAAGCTCTATGTAAGGAAAACAATTGTATCTATTATTTGATCTTGGTACAGTATGAATATTGGACATTACTGTTAAATACAGGTAGCGAATAATAACTTATAATTTTCCTGAGAAGAACTAAAGATGTTAAACTTACTATGAAAAATAACTAATGAATATAGAGACAGATTAGAAAATGTTTTAATAACTTTATATCTTAGAGAGCTAACACTGTCAATATGTTCATATGATTGTAATGTTCCTATATTTTGAATCTCTATAAAAAGCTGTCTATTGGCTATTTATAGTGTATATTCTCTGATGTTGTGCTTGGACTATGGTAATGCATCAAGCCCAGAATGAAAGATAAGATGGGAAAGGGGAGAAGGGGGGAGGAAAAAAGGAGAAGAAAAGAGAGAAAGTAAGAGAAAATGGAAAAGAAAAGGGGAAAATATCAAGCTCTACAGTAGGGCACTATCCGTTAGGATTTATAGATCTCGCCACAGTATGATTTTATGTTTGTATGTTTTTATGTTTACTTTGTTCGTCATAGACAGTAAATAACTATTTAGGGTCATCTCAAGACAAAGTGAAGATACTAAATTTGGCCATTAATTTATAAATAAGGTGATAATTAAGGGAAATAAATTTAAATTTGGTATCTTAGAGAGCTAGAACTGTCGGAATGTATTTATTGTTGTAATGTCTTTTGATTATATCTTTAAATGTAAGTCTTTTATTGTCTATTGTGATACATTTTTGAAAAACAATAAAAAATAATGAAATTGTCAAAAAATAAAGGTAAAAATAAATATAAAAATAAAAATAATGAAAATGTATATAAATATAAAAACAATTTTATAAAAAGTTAAAAAGATCAAATTCAACATTGAGACCTTCTGGTAAAAACTCTCTCCCAAGAAGGTCTCAATGTTGAATTTGATCTTTTTAACTTTTTATAAAATAGTTTTTATATACATTTTTATTATTTTTATATTTATTTTTATTTTTACCTCTATTTTTATTCTTATTTTTATATAGATTTTTTATTGTTATTTCATTTTTTAAATCTATTTTTATTTTTGAGATCATCAGAATTGATGATGTCAGTCAATTCAATGCTTTCCTGTGGGGAGGGAGTAGGGGGGATGGTGCTGGGAAGTTCCTTACATTATAGATGATTGTATACTGTAAAAAGAAATATATTCTGTTTTGTTTATTTAGTTTGGCAAATACCTCCAGGAGAGGTTGAAATGCTGCTGTTTATACTAAGAGCATATTAACATTTCTTATAGTAAAATAATGCAGTTGTAGTGATATTTTTTACGCAGTGACAACATATTTTTGCTTCTTTTAGGTTTATCTTCATCAAAGTCGCCAATTATGACAAGGCGAAACAAAGGACAAAACAAAAAAAAGAAAGGAAAAGGAAGAAAAAGAGATCCATGTCAGAGGAAATACAAGGAATTTTGCATTCATGGAGAATGTCGATATCTCAAGGCACTAAAGACACCATCCTGTGTGTATGTTATTTATTTACAGTATTTCAGTTAGAAACACCTACTGATCAGCTTTAATTAGCAATTGTATTCCTACTGAAAAACAGCAACTATAAATATTTCTGTAAAAATTAAATTAATACACATGACCAGAAATGGATATACCAATCATATGACATGCCTAGTACATCCAGACTAAGGGAAATATAAACAAATGGGAAAATAGATTTATAATTTAATCCAATCATACCAGTGCAGCTTTACAAATCTATCATCAAGGATAACAAATGATCCAGAATGTATCAATGCATTTAGGGGATATAAAAAAAATCTGAGCCCTTGGTATTCATTAAGGAATTGTTTAAAACAGGGGTGTCCAAAACATAGATCCCCAGATGTTTTAAAACTACAGCTTCCATGATGCTTTGTCATTCTAAAGGTATTCTAAATGAATGCAAAGCATCATCAGAGTTGCGGTTCTACAACATCTGGGGATCTACCTTTTGGCACCCCTGGTTTCTAAGGATACTCCAGACTGCTAAAGCATTTCAGCTTGAGAGAAAAGGCAGTGTTTACATTTCATCCTAGGGACACTTCGATGGCCACTCCTCAGATGGCTACTAGAGGGACTTCCTTTGGCAGTGCTGCACAGTGTGTAGCACTGACATTCAGTGTCTCCACCCTTTGCATGGAGACACTTAACTTTCCTCATAGAGATGCATTTATTCAGTGCCTCTTGAGGAAAGGCTGATAGGCCAGGGTGGTTTTTGGCTCCACCCTTGCTCCAGCTACTTGGCAATCTGAGCTAAGCTGTGGTTGGCTCAGATCATCACTTCTGATTATGCCAGCCAAAGAGACATACCAAGGGCAGAGCCAGGACCAGCAGGCTGGAACAAAGGCAAGATTGTACTATATTTAGGGGGCAAAGGGAGCCAGGGGGGCTAGATAGTGATTTTAACACTGTAGGGTCAGGAATACATGTTTGTGTTCCTGACCATACAGTGTTCCTTTAACCTTTTTACACACTCCCTGCCTGCCAACCAGACAACCAGTCCTGTTATGGCTTGGTTGTTCTCAGTGTAGCTAAACTCTTGGAACATGTAGTTGCTCAAAGCACCTGCATTTCCAAGCCTTCACACTGAGCAGCATTGTAAAGTCTGTAAGTGGACAGCCACACAAAATCTGAGCTGGGTTAGAAGGCAGGGCTTGCAAAGATTACAGACATGACAACTGCAGCTTTTGTAGGCTATATTTAGATATACCCACAATAAAACAATGCATAATTAAATGCATGCATGTATTCATTGGGAATATATCTACTAAACAGTGATTTTTTTTAAATCTAGGAGGTGGAGTGTCCCTTTAAGAAAGACAACATTCTAGCTACTGTAGAGTTATCTTGGATTTTAAAATGTAAGGATTAATGAATGCATCCCTTAATAAATCATTTTACGTCTTTAGATCCGTTTTACCAATAGGAATTAATACTGACCTTTGACAGTAGAAATAGGAACCAATAGGTATACAATTAACCAGTGGCTGGGCTCCCATCAGAACCTTTGTGTACACTTACAAAACCACCAGCCAGGGCTCCCACACATACAAACATGCTCCCAGGCACACAGATAATTGCTCACATGCATGCACAAACAGCTATAGAAACAAATACAGCAACAAATGAACATCAGATAAAATATACAACAAACAGATATGCATCTCCTACAAGATCACACACACACACACATACACATATACAAAGAAACAAAGATACTTGCAAACTGAAATGCACACACCCACATACATTGGAGACAGACACACAAGAATGCTCACTGCTAAGCCTACTAATAGACACAGACTGATAAACAAAAATACACTGCCAGACACACACAGGGATATTTATAGCCAGCAGGGCTGGACTAAGAACGGAAAGCAGCCCCGGCAAAAATAGTCCAGACCTGTAGTTCAGCGTGTCACATAGTGTGTTTGTATTTTTTATATTTATGTGATTTAGGAGCTGTTATATTGTTACTTACCTGCAGCCTCTCACTCCAGATGATCTACTGGTTTTATAGTGTTGTAACAATCACCCTCCATGTCGCCCCCTGTATGTTGTGATTGGTCCTGCTTGGGGATACTTCCCTAAGCAGGGCAATCCTTCATGCCCATGCCAGCATCAGTATATTGGCATCAGTCTGTCAATGGTGTATATATATATATATATATATATATAAACATGTTCCACATGAATAAATCATACAAGGTCACTGATGCACACACACAAAATCTCAAAAAACAAGTGAAAAAGGGCGCTATAACAATAGTCCTGTACTCAAAAATATTTTCTTTTTTTTGTGTAAAAAAAAGAAAAAGGAAACTTTTTATTGTATAAAAGCAGCACCTAAACAAGTGCAATAGCTCATAAAACACACTGAAAAATATAAAAAAAACTAAATATAGGTGTACTGTTCCTTTAAGACAAATAATTCCATAAAGTGCAATATTATTCTAAAAAGTGCAAAAATGTAATTCACACAGTAAGTGTGTAAACACAGTAAGCTTAAACACAATTTTGTGCAATAGTGTTGAAACCAAATTAGTGCAAATTTCTGTATATAAGAAATAAACTCACAATAGGTCTTATGGATATGAAGAGAATTTCACATATTGGTACTTCCATATATCATAATGACCATAAAGGAAAAAAAAAAAAATAAGACATAGTGTAAAACTGTAAAAATATTATATTAAATATGATAAATTATAAAAACTTGCAGATGAGCCTGCTCTAACTATAGTAGCTCCAAATATAAATCCTCTCGATTCACTTTCCAGATTTATTGCACAATATTATGGACAAAAAAACTCCTTCCAATGGTCTCCCTTTTAAGTATTGTACCCAGTCCTTGTATACAAGATGGCTCGTTGGTCGCAAAGGAACTCTGAAAATCGTTGCGATTTCTTCCAGGAAGCAGAGTTACGATCCTGTGTGCGTGTTGACGTGGCCCAAACGTGATGACGTGTTTCGTCGTATAGACTTCTTCATCAGTTCTGCCCTTTCGTGCCTGTCCTTTCTATTTAAGCACACCTTTATGAGAGTGATTATTCATTCTAGGCAAAAACAGTCTCGTAATTGAATATTTGTAAAAACCATTCATATGGTAGTTCATTAAAACCACAAAATCGTGGCCGTATAGATAGTATTTCCTTTTATTAACCCCTTCCCGACCGTTTCAGGACCGTCATCGGCATTTTTGGCTTGCCGACCGATGACGGTCCTGAACCGTCCTAACGGTCTCCGTTACTTACCTGATCGCCGTCGTTCCCCCGGCGGCGATCAGCGTGGCTCCGGTTGTGGGGAGACTGCCTGCAGCCCAGACAGTCTCCCCACACTGAATTAGGACCCCCTGTGGCCATGTGATCGCTTAACACAGCTATCACATGGTCACAATAGGTGTCCATAGTGCTGCCTGCAGGGGGACTGTCTGTGCTGACAGGCAGTCTCCCTGCATGTGTAAAATCAGAAAAAAAAATAAAGTTAGTGTTAATAAAAAAAAATAATAATAATTATATATGTGTATCTATGATATATAGACATATATTATATCTATATAATATATGTCTATATATCATATATATAATGCCATACTAAGTGTATTTTTATATTAATATGTACTTATATTAATATAAAAAGACACTTATAATTAAATTACACACGTATATATATAATATATATATATATTATATTGTGTATATATATATATATATATATATTATAAAATATAAATAATAAGTAATTTAAATTAAATAATTTTTTTAAAATAATAAAAAAATGTAAAAAAAATTATATATCTATATGAAATTTTATTCTAACTGTATTTTAAAATTAATATATATATATAGTTATATCAAAATACACTTAGAATGAATTTGTATATATATCTATGTATATATAAATAAATAAAAATAATACAAAATATACATATGTCCATATACAAAATTACATAAATAATTATATAAATATACACGTAGACTTAAACTATATAAATATGCATATATATATAAATTCTACGTGCGTATTTATGTAATATTTTTACATAATTCAGTAATTTTATTGATTGCAGTTTGAGGGACCTGCCTGCCAACCCAGGCCGAAATTCCAGAGAATTTAATTTGCTAGCACTGTATTTTACCCTGTAACGTTCTACGACACCCTAAAACCTGTACATGGGGGGTACTGTTTTACTCGGGAGACTTCGCTGAACACAAATATTAGTGATTCAAAACAGTAAAACATATCACAGCGATGATATTGTCAGTGAAAGTTACTTTTTTTGCATTTTTCACACACAAACAGCACTTTTACTGATGATATAATTGTTGTGATACGTTTTCCAGTTTTTAAACACTAGTATATGTGTTCAGCGATGTCTCCCGAGTAAAACAGTACCCCCCATGTACAGGTTTTATAGCATTTTTGAAAGTTACAAGGTCAAATATATGGGTCAAATATTATTACATTGAAAATGGCCAGGTTGGTTACGTTGCCTTTGAGAGCGTATGGTAGCCCAGGAATGAGAATTACCCCCATGATGGCATACCATTTGCAAAAGAAGACAACCCAAGGTATTGCAAATGGGGTATGTCCAGTCTTTTTTAGTAACCACTTGGTCACAAACACTGGCCAAAATTAGCGTTCAATTTCGTTTTTTTACTTTTTTCACACACAAACAAATATGAATGTTTACTTTGGCCAGTGTTTTCGACTAAGTGGCTACTAAAAAAGACTGGACATACCCCATATGAATACCCTGGGTTGTCTACTTTAAAAAAAATATGTACATGTGGGGTGTTATTCAGAGATTTATGACAGATAATAGTGTTACAATGTCACTATTGATAAATTTTAAAAATGTATGTTTTGAAACCGCAATATCCTACTTGTACCTATAGCCCTATAACATGCAAAAAAAAGCAAAAAAGCACGTAAACACTAGGTATTTTTAAACTCAGGACAAAATTTTGAATCTATTTAGCAGTTTTTTTCATTCGCTTTTGTAGATGAGTAAAAGATTTTTCAAGTAAAAGTCAAAAAACATGTATTTTTTTCAATTTTTCATCATTTTTTTTTATTTTTTTTAAATTAAAATACATGAGATTATATAAATAATGGTATGTAAAGAAAGCCCCTTTTGTCCTGAAAAAAACAATATATAATTTGTATGGGAACAGTAAATGAGAAAGCGGAAAATTACAGACAAACACAAACACCACAAAAGTGTAAAAATATGCCTGGTCGCAAATGTACAACATCGCAAAAACAGTCCAGTCCTTAAGGGGTTAAACACATGATTATTTACACATTAAACAGATTCTAAAGCACAAAATATATATAAGAAAAGCTACTTATTTTAAAAACATAAGTAAATATCACCTTTAATCTTAAAAGAATACAAAAATGACATATTAAAACATACATATATAAAATGTACTTATGAGGAAACATTACATATCACACATAAACAAAATTTATTACACAAACATTTATCAATAAATATATACAATTTGCTTATATTGTACCTATATGATATAACCTACTTAGAGAAGTTAGATAAATATATGGTATAACCTACTTAGAGAAGGGGAACAAGAGAAAAAGATAAATTAGATAAAAATAACTTCAGACCTTAATGGAAAAAGTCATAAAAAATTGTATAAATCAAATATATCTCTTGGGTTCTAACGTTTTCAGTCTATTTACCCATTTCATTCCTTATTAATTACTTAATATCTAAAATATAATTATCTCCATGCCATGATTCTTTAAATTTTTTTGTATTCCTAAAAACATAAGCCCTCTCGGGTCTTTATTATGGTATTTTTTTTAAATGCGCTATGTTGCTCATATCCTTTTAAAATATTGTTCACATGTTGATATATATATATGTAGGGGGTGAATAGTCCTTCCTACATATTGTAGTCCACATGGACAAATTAAAAGATAAATAACAGTTTTACTAAAACGTGATAAAATCCTTGATCTTAAATTCTTCATCAACATATTTAGTTCTAAATGTATTTATGCCTGTTAAGGTCTTCTATTTTTACTATACAGTATCTGTATCCTACTCATTTATTACAAGAATGAAAACCTTTCTTTTCATCTAAAAACAAAATATAAACTTCTTTTTTGGGGTGATTAAAAATTACTCGAAAAGTAATCAAGCGCTTTTCTGGGATAACCTTTGATAATTCATTATATTTTTTTTAACAAAATGTGCCAGTGTCTATTTACAATTGATTTAACCCCTTCAGGACCAGGTTGTTTTGGCCATGTTGTACGTTAAGGACCAGAGCTTACAATATCATCACTGCGATATGTTTTACTGTTTTGAAACACTAATATTTGTGTTCAGCAAAGCCTCCAGAGTAAAACAGTACCCCCCGTGTACATGTTTTAGGGTGTCATATAAAATTACAGGGTTAAATATAGTGCTAGCAAATTAAATTCTATGGACGTTTGGCCTGGGTTGTCAGGCAGGTCCCTCAAATTGCTATCAATAAAATTACTTAATTATGTAAAAAATATTACATAAATATGCATGTAGAATTTAAATATATATATATATATATATATATATATACAGTATCTTACAAAAGTGAGTGCACCCCTCACATTTTTGTAAATATTTGATTATATCTGAAGAAATGACACTGCTACAATGTAAAGGAGTAAGTGTACAGCCTATATAACAGCGTAAATTTGCCTTCCCCTCAAAATAACTCAACACACAGCCATAAATGTCTAAACCATTGGCAACAAAAATGAGTACACCCCTAAGTGGAAATGTCCAAATTGGGTCCAATTAGCTATTTTCCCTTCCTAGTGTCATATGACTTGTTAGTGTTACAAGGTCTCAGGTGTGTTACATGTGGTGTTATCGCTCTTACACTCATACTGGTCACTGTAAAAAAAATATTGTTGCTCTACATAAAGATGGCCTAGGCTATAAGAGGATTGCCAAGACCCTGAAACTGAGCTGCAGCACAGTGGGCAAGACCATACAGCAGGTTCACAGGACAGGTTACACTCAGAACAGGCCTCGCCGTGGTCGACCAAAGAAGTTGAGTGCACGTGCTCAGCATCATATTCAGAGGTTGTCTTTGGGAATAGACGTATAAGTGCTGCCAGCATTGCTGCAGAGGTTGAAGTGGTGGGGGGGTCAGCCTGTCAGTGCTCAGATCATACACCTTACACTGCATCAAATTGGTCTGCATGGCTGTCATCCCAGAAGGAAGCCTCTTCTAAAGATGATGCACAAAAAAGCTCACAAACAGTTTGCTGAAGACAAGCAGACTAAGAACATGGATCACTGGAACCATGTCCTTTGGTCCGATGAGACCAAGATAAACTTATTTGGTTCAGATGGTGTTAAGCATGTGTGGCGGCAACCAGGTGAGCAGTACAAAGACAAGTGTGTCTTGCCTACAGTCAAGCATTGTGGTGGGAATTTAATGGTCTGGGCCTGCATGAGTGCTGGTGGCACTGGAGAGCTACAGTTCATTGAGGGAACCATGAATGCCAACTTGTACTGTGATATATTCAGAGACTGGGCCGCGGAGCAGTATTCCAACATAAAAACGACCCCAAACACATCTCCAAGATGATCACTGCCTTGCTAAAGAAGCTGAAGGGGAAAGATGATGGGCTGGCCAAGCATGTCTCCAGACCTAAACCCTATTGAGCATCTGTGGGGCATCTTTAAATGGAAAGTGGGGGTGCACAAGGACTCTAACATCCACCAGCTCCGTGATGTTGTCACGGAGGAGTGGAAGAGGACTCCAGTAGCAACCTGTGAAGCTCTGGTGAACACCATGCCCATGAGTGTTAAGGCAGTGCTGGAAAATAATGGTGGCCACACAAAATATTGGCACTTTGGGCCCAATTTGGACATTTCCACTTAGGGGTGTATTCACTTATATTGCCACCGGTTTAGGCATTAATGGCTGTGTGTTATTTTGAGGGGACAACAAATGTACACTGTTATACAGGATGTGTACTTACTAAGGGGGAACGGCAGTGATCAAGGGTATTTTTCCAATGACGCTCCTGAATCGTCAGCAGTTGTGAAGGGGTTAATCTTCATAAAATCCTGATTAAAAGCAAAAACTAAAGGTATTGATTTCTCATTGTTTGGACTTAGATTTGCCTAGTAGACTTGTTTGATTTAAATTTATAACTTCATCATATGCTTTATTTAATAAATGTTTAGGGTATTTTTTTCTGAACAAATTTTTCCATTAGGATACTGGCTTGTTCTTCAATTTTTTCCCCATCAGTGCAATTTCTTCTAACTTTGTAACTGTCCTTTTGGGATATTATCAAGTCAGGGTGTATAATGGCCACTACTATAAAGAACATAACTGTTAGCGTCTACCTTTAAAAAAAAATAAAAAAAATTTTCACTACATTATTCTCTATATAGATCTCTAAATCTAAAAAGTTGATACTAGATGCACTAAAATCACTTGTTAAGGTAATGCCCCAGCTATTATTCAATCTTTCTAAAAATAATTTAAGGTCTTCTTCGAACTCCTCCAAATAAAAATTAAGTAATTTATATAACTGCGATATATGACCAAGTTTGTCCCCCACTCTTGGATATCATATGTAAATCTATCTTCCCAACCTGACATGAACAGGTAAGCATAGCTGGGGGCAAACCTGGTCCCCATCGCATTACGTTGGCATTACAGATAAAATCTTGCATTTTTTTAAATTTAAACTTCAATTAATACTTTTTATTAAAAAAATCTACATGAAAATTTATCTGATTTCATTAAACATTCTCCTACCACTTTACATCCCAATTCATGGGGAATAGATGTATAAAGTGAAAATACATCACTTGTTACTAGAATATATGATTTATCCCATTTTATGTTTCTGAATAGATTAATAACATATGAGGTATCTTTTAAATAAGAAGATATATTTTTAACTAAAACTTGTAGCCAGGTATGTACATATTTCAAAAGGTTCACGTAAATTGAGTCTATACCTGAAACTATTGGTCTACCAGGGGACACTCTCTATTCTTATGCACCTTTAGCAATGTATAGAAGACCTGGGGAACTCCTTCCGGAGAAACTTATATTCATCTTCATTTAAGATGCCATCTTCCCTACCCTTATCCAGAACTGCATATAGAGATATTTGTATATCTTGAGAAGTGTCTTTATCTAAAATGTTATATACTTTCTCATCTTTTAATTGTTGATAACATTCGTTTAGATAATCATTTGTGTTGTTTTTTTAATGATAGCTTTATTATTTCTTAATTATTGTAAGGATTTCCTTTTAGGACAATTAAGATTATTATTATTTTTCCTACTTTTATTTTTGTTTTCTAGTTTTTCCAAATCTTCAATTATTGATGTTACACAAATATCAGTGGCACTTGTTCAAAATTCCTTGGATTAAAAACTCGATTTATTTCTGAGCATCGTATGTGCATCATTTTGTATTTTATCTTTGCATTTATTAATAGCAAAACATATTTTTAATGTTAAAACCGTAGAATATTTTAAAATATCTATGTATGCAGCGAAGGAATCAAACTTTCTGCTCAGAGCAAATTTTAATCCTTTATTCAGTACTCTACCTTCTTCTTTTGTGAGTTGATGATTGGATAGATTAATTATTCCATCCAATTTGTTTTTCCTTTCTTTCTGATTCTGTAATTTGACTCCTCTTCTGCATCCTCTTGGTCTCTGAGCCTTCTCCTTTTTTTAGAGGTAAAAAAACAACCCTCTCTCCCTTTCTCCCTAAAAAATACCTCTGTGTGTAGTTAGATTGTTCCTTTGATAGTGCTTCAAAGCGACTTTTCAATTCAATTCCTTTCTTATTTTGCATTCTAGGAGAGCTGAAATGTATTTTGTTTTGTTTTTTTCCATTTAAAATTCCATTTTAATAAAGACCTGAGAGGTCTTACATTTTTAGGAATACAAAAAATCTTATTTATGACTTTTTTTGATTAAGGTCTGAAGTTATTTTTATCTAATTTATCTTTTTCTCTCATTCTCCTTCTAAGTAGGTTATATCATATAGATATAATATAAGCAAATATAAGCAAATTATAAAGTATATTTATTGATTTTTTTTGTGTGTGAAATAAATTCTGTTTATGTGTAATATGTAATGTTTCCTCAAAAGTACATTATACATATATATGTATATATTTTTAGTAATATGTAAATGTTTTATATATTTTAAGATGAACTGTGATATTTACTCATGTTTTTAAAATAAGTAGCTTTTCTTTTATATATTTTGTGCTTTAAGAGGTTTAATGTTTAAATAATCATGTGTTTAATAAAATGAAATACTATCATTATGTCCGCGATTTTGCGGTTTTAATTAACTCCCATATGGATGGTTTTTACAAATATCCAATTACAAGACTGTTTTTGCAGAGAATGAATAATCATGCCCACAAAGGTGTGCTTAAATAGAAAGGACAGGCATGAAAGGGCAGATCTGATGAAGCCGTCAATACAGCAAAACACGTCATCAAGTTTGGACCACGTCAGCACGCACACAGGATCGTAACTGCCTCCCGGAAGAAATCACAGCAATGTTCAGAATTCCTTTGCAATCAACTAGCCGGCTTGTATGCAATGACTGGGTACAATGCTTAAAAGGGAAACCATTGGAAGGAGTTTGTTTGTCCATCATATTGTGCAATAAATTTGGAAAGTGGATCGACTGCCTCAGTCATTATTGGAAGAGTGGATTTATATTTGAAGCTACTATAGTTAGAGCAGTCTCTAAATGTGTCTTTTGTTTTTTGTTTTTATCTTTATGGTCATTGTGATGAGACCAATCTCGCCACTGTGCATTGGAGGAGCCTGGTTGCCCTCCTGCTGCCTTTAGACTATGGCTCCATGTTGAAACGCTTGATTTTCCCCTGCGAAGACACGAAAGCCGGATCATTCGGTGCGTGCCCTGTTTGAGTGGTGATACCCCAGATAGCTATGCCATGGAGCCCATTCGGATAATGAAAGACTATGGGAAAGACTTTGGCTCCATGGCAATTGAACTGTATGTGTGTGCTCTGAGCGCCATTCAGTAATAATGTGCGCTCAGATCTGAGCTATCTGGGGATATGTTGAATGTACCTGTTTTGTGCAATGGCTGCACAGTTATATATTTTTATGTGTTTTATTGTCTTTTGCTGCCATGTGTTCAATGAAGTTTTGCCTCTGTCCTTGGAGATAATTGGATTACTTCCAGGATAGAAGACTCTGTGGAACTGGTTTTGGGCAGAGAAGCCATGCTTCATTTGGTCACAAAGGACTTCGATCTATCTTTTGAACCAATGGACCAATTTGGATGATTATGACATATGTTTGTATTTGGAGTATGCTGATTCTGAAAATGTAAGTTTTATGTGAATGTGATGCATACTGTTCAAGTTATGAATAATGCGGAAAAACTGTATTTCTCTGCCGGTGATAATTACATTACCCATTGTGTAAGGTAATTGTATCACAGGCAGAGGGGATGATTTTGTGTGGGAGTGTCTGAGTGTATTGTATGTGTTTATTGGTTGTTTCCCAAAACCCTGTGGGTGGTACTAATGTGTATATAAGAACAATAAACCCACAGCTCTGTCTGTTCACTGCTTGACCCTCAACACAGAGCTTTGTCTCGTTCTTGGGGAGATTTACTGTATGCTGTTAGAGACTGATTGCCAGGAGTGTAAGCCGCTTGGGTGCTTTTCGGTGCTGTTCAGCTGATAGCAGCTATTCATGAGGTTCCAGTTTGGGAATTTGGAGTGCTACTTGGTATCCTGTTTGGAAGTTTGGGGTTCTGCAGTAGCTGTGCCTGTGTCTCTGGAAGGGGAAGATCTCCTAAATGGCTTTTAACCCCTTTTATGCCTGGGGTGCCATTACATACATGTCATTATGATACATGTAAGTACCAATATGTGAAATTCTCTTTATGTCCATATAAGACATATGAGTCTATTTTTTTATATACAGAAATTTGCACTAATTTGGTTTCAACACCATTGCACTAAAACTGCTTCATTAAGCTAAAGCTTTATGCACTTTACTGTGTGAATTACACTTTTGTACCTTATAGAATAATATTGCACTTTATAGAATTATTTATTTTAAAGGCACATCACACCTATATTTTGGGTTTTTTTTTATATACACACACACACACACACACACACAAGCTCACTGGCACTCATACACATACTTACTGCAGACAAGCTGTCTGACACACACAAGTTGACTGCAGACAAACTCAATGGTATACACATACAAATTGCTACAGAAAAGCTCACTGACACACAGAGAAGCTTTCTAACTCACAAAAGCTCACCGACACACACAAGCTCACTACAGACAAGATTACTGACACACACAAGCTCACTACACACAAGCTCACTGACAAACACACATGCACACACACTCAGTACAATCTCACTGACAAAAACACACACAATATCACTAAAATCAAGCTCACTGACACACACACAATATTTATGACACACACAAACTCACTACAGACAAGATCACTGACACATAAGCTCAGCGCAGACAAGCTCACTGACACATACAAGCTCACTACAGCCACACACACACAAGCTCACTGCAAACAAGCTGACACCAGACAAGTTCACCGACACACACAAGCTCACTACAGACAAGTTCACTGGCAAACACAAACTCACTATAGACAAGCTCCCTGACTCTCACATGCACACTAAACAAAAGCTCACTGACACACACACACAAGCTTACTAAAAACAAGTTCACGGACACACACACAAGCTTACTACAGACAAACTCACTGACACACACAAGCTCATTACAGACAAGCTCACTGACAAACACAGAAGCTCTCTGACCCACACAAGCTCACTACAGACAAGCTGACTGACACACACACACAAGCTCACTACAGACAAACTCACTGACACACATACAGAAGTTCACTACAAACAAGCTCACTGAAACACACAGAAAATCTTTGTCCCATGCAAGCTCACTGCAGACATATTCGCTGACCTACACAAGCTCACTGAAGACAAACTCACTGACACACACACACGCTATCTGGCCCACACAAGCCCAATACGGACCAGCTCATTGACACACACAAGCTCACTACAAGCTTAGTGACACACACATGCACACACTACTGGCAAGCTCACTGCCTCAACACAAGAAGTTCTCTTGCTCTTCCTTTGTAAAAGATCCATTGGGTTCAAGTATGGGGGTTGGCTCCTCTTGACCCCAGCATTGCAGTCAGATTTATCCTTGGATCAAAAAGCTATTACCCCACAGTTGAAAGATTATATCATTCAATATTCTGTTTTAGCAAGTATGCATATAGTTACTGCTTAAACATCTGCATGGACTCTGATAAAACCCCTTCTTCAGTCAGAAAATTCTACATCCTTATTGCATTTATGATAAAAAAAAACTTTCCTTTGCCTTAGACTAAATCTTTTTTCTCCCAGTCCAAATGCATTACCTCGTGAATAGATTTCCACACAATGGTTTGCATAGGCCCTGCATATATTTGTATAATGTTATCAGATCCAAGCAATGTTTTTCTAAACTTAAGAGGTTTAAATTTGTTAACCTTTCTGCATAGCTAAAATGTTCCATTCATTTTATTAATTTTGTAGTCGGCCTCTACACTTTTCCTAGTGCCATAATATCCATCTTTAGAACAGGTGACCAAAATTGCACCGCATATTCAATTATGACAATTGGCCAGCCATATTAGGCAATATGTCTGACAGTGTGTCGTTATCCTTAATTCACTACCATTTAGGGTGTAAGATGCTTGTGCATTCTTTACCCCAAAGTGAATAACTTTGCATTTTTCTACATTAAATTTTATCTGCCATTTGAGTGCCCAGTCCTCAAGTCTTTCTAAATCCCTCTGCAGCAAAGTTATGTCTTGCTCACATTGTATTACTTTACAGAGTTTTGTGTCATCTGCAAACACTGAAACATGACTGTATCAAACGCCTTGGCAAAATCCAAATAGATCACATCCACTGCAACATCCTGACCTATACTTCTACTTACTTATTCGTAGAATACAATCAAGTTAGTTTGACATGACCTGTGCTTCATAAATCCATGCTGATTTTTGCTGATAGCCATGTTCTTCTCAAGGAATACTTGAATATTATCCTTTAACCCCTTAAGGACCAAACTTCTGGAATTAAAGGGAATCATGACATGTCACACATGTCATGTGTCCTTAAGGGGTTAATAACCTTTCAAATACATTCCCAGCCACAGAAGTTAAGGTCACAGGTCTATACATAGTTACATAGCTGAAAAGAGACTTGCATCCATCAAGTTCAGCCTTCAATTTCCAGGCAAAGATTTTGAACCCTTTTTGAATATATGAACCACATTTGCCTTCCTCCAATCCTCCAATACACTTCCTGAAAGAAAATAATTTTGAAAGATTAAAAATAGAAGTTCACTTATTTCCACAATTAGTTTCTTAAGAACTCGTGGTTAAATACCGTCAGGCCCCAGAGCTTTGTTTATATTAACTTTATTTAGTTGCAGCAGCACCTTGTCCTGAGTTAGCTGATTACAATTTTTCTACAAGTTTTCTGCAGCAATAATTTCCATATCTATTGCCATAGTTTCTTCCTTAATATATAAGGAGGAGAAATAGTTATTTAAAATCCCTGCCTTTTCCTGGTCTTCATTAAATTACACCCCATCCTGGTTTTTAGTATACCTACACTTTCATTTTTTTATTTTTTTAGAATTTATGTACTTAAAAAATGCTCTGGGACTGGTTTTGCTCTCTTTGGCTATCAGTTTTTTCCTTTTGAAGTTTAGCTAATCTAATGGCCAGTTTGCACACATTTTTGGCTTGCTTTTATAGGATGCCTCTGATTTGTCCGATTTAAAGGCTTTGAATGCCATTTTCTTATTTTTAATTTCTTGATTCACTTTCCCATTAAGCCACACTGGTTTTAATTTGTTTCTTTTTATTTATTACCCAATGGTACATACTGAAAAACACACATTTCTAATATTTGTTTGAAGATAATCCATTTATCCTATGTGTTCTTTTCACTAAAGAGTTTATGCAAGTCAATATATTGCAAAGCAGCACTTAACATATTGAAATTGGCCTTTTTAAAAAGGTTAGTTTTAGTATTCCCCATGTGCTTTTGTTTTTTTGAGTTTATTTCAAAGGACACTATATTGTGGTCACTATTTCCCAAGTGCTCACCTACTTAAATGTTGGTCAAAAGATCAACGTTGTTTGTTAGAACCAGGTCCAGACAAGCGTTCTTTCTAGTTGGTGCTTGTACAAGTTGTCACATGAAGGTGTCATTTAAAAGTTCAAAAACCTAATTCACTTTGCTGAACTACTAGTCCCTCTGTCCCAATTTATGTCCGGGTAAATAAAATCTTCAATAATTAAATTTAATTATAATTAACATTTTTAATCCTTTAATAATTTTCAAATACTTTCCAGAGAAAGCCGCAGAAATTATGCTCACAGGTCTATAATTTCCAGGCAAAGATTTTGAACCCTTTTTCAATATAGGAACTGCATGTGTCTTCCTCCAGTAAAATTCCTGAAACAAAACAATCTTAAAAGATTAAAAACAGAGGTTCACTTATTTCCATGCTCTTCTAGTACTCATAGGTGAATACTGTCAGGTCCCTGAGCTTTGTTTACATTAACTTTTTTAGTTGCTGCAGCATCTTGTCTTGTGCCATCCAGTCACACATTTTCTGCAAGTTTTTTGGAGCAAGTCTCTTGCTATAGTTACATAGTTACATAGTTACATAGCTGAAAAGAGACTTGCGTCCATCAAGTTCAGCCTACCTCACATTTGTTTTTTGCTGTTGATCCAAAAGAAGGCAAAAAAAACCAGAATGGCAGTCAGATTTATCCTTGGATCAAGCAGTTATTACCCTACATTGAAAGATTATATCCTTGAATATTCTGTTCTTGCAAGTATGCATCTAGTAGCCGTTTGAACATCTGTATGGACTCTGATAAAACCACTTCTTCAGGCAGACAATTCCACATCCTGATTGTTCTTACAGTAAAAAAACCTTTCCTTTGCCTTAGACAAAATCTTATTTCTTCCAGTCTAAACGCATGGCCTCGTGTCCTATATAAAATCCGGTTTGTCAATAGATTTCCACACAATGATTTGTATTGGCCCCGAATATATTTGTATAATGTTATCATATCCCCTCTCAGGCGACGTTTTTCTAAACTAAATAGGTTTAAATTTGTTAACCTTTCTTCATAGCCAATATGTTCCATTCCTTTTATTAATTTTGTAGCCCGCCTCTGCACTTTTTCTAGTGCCATAATATCCTTCTTTAGAACAGGTGCCCAAAATTTCACAGCATATTCAATATGAGGTCTTACCAGTGATTTATAAAGAGGCAAAATTATATTCTTGTCCTGAGAATGAATGCCCTTTTTCATGTATGACAATAACTTACTGGCCTTGGCCACTGCTGATTGACATTGCGCATTGTTGCATAGTTTGTTGTCTATAACAATTCCCAAGTCCTTTTCATGTGTTGTTATTCCTAATTCGCTTCCATTAAGGGTATACGTTGCTTGTGTATTCTTTACGCCGAAGTGCATAACTTTGCATTTTTCAACATTAAATTTCATCTGCCATTTGAGTGCCCAGTCCCCAGTCTATCTAAATCCCTCTGCAGCAAAGTAATATCTTGCTCACATTGTATTGTTTTACAAAGTTTGGTGTCATCTGCAAACACTGAAACATGACTTTCAATGCGGTTTTCAAGATCATTTATAAACATGTTAAATAGAAGGGGTCCCAGAACAGACCCCTGAGGGACACCACTTGCCACTTCTGTCCAGCTTGAAAATTTACCATTAATGACAACTCTTTGTACTCTGTTTTTAAGCCAATGTTCTACCCAAGAACAAGCATTTTCATCTAGACCGATTTCCTTGAGTTTGAACACTAATCTATTGTGTGGAACTGTATCAAATGCCTTGGCAAAATCCAAATAGATCACATCCACGGCAACACCCTGATCTATACTTCTATTTACTTCTTCGTAGAATGCAATCAAGTTAGTTTGACATGACCTGTGCTTCATAAAACCATGCTGATTTTTGCTGATAACCATGTTCTTCTCAAGGAATTCTTGAATATTATCCCTTAATAACCTTTCAAATATTTTACCAGCCACAGAAGTTAGGCTCACAGGTCTATAATTTCCAGGCAAGGATTTTGAACCCTTTTTGAATATAGGAACCACATCTGCCTTCCTTCAATCCTCCGGAACACTTCCTGAAAGAAAAGAATTTTGAAAGATTAAAAACAGAGGTTCACTTATTTCTGCACTTAGTTCCTTAAGTACACATGGATGGATACCGTCAGGCCCTGGAGCTTTGTTTATATTAACTTTTCTTTAGTTGCTGCAGCACCTTGTCTTGAGTTAACCAATTACAATTATTCTGCAAGTTTTTAGTAGCAATCATTTGCACATCTATTGCCATGGGTTCTTCCTTAATATATACGGAGGAGAAATAGTTATTTAAAATTCCTGCCTTTTCCTGGTCTTCATTAACTAACACCCCCGTTTCAGTTTTTAGTGTACCTACACTTTCATTTTGTTTTTTTTTAGAATTTATGTACTTAAAAAATGCTTTGGGGTTGGTTTTGCTCTCTTCAGCTATCATTATTTCATTTTGAAGTTTAGCAAGTCTAATTGCCTTTTTGCACGCATTATTTGCATCCTTATATCTTTTATAAGATGCATCTGATTTGTCCGATTTAAATGCTTTAAATGCCCTTTTCTTAGTTGTAATCTCTTGCTTTACTTCTCTACTAAGCCACATTGGTTTTAATTTGTTTCTTTTATATTTATTTCCCAACGGTACATACTGAGAAATGTACCTTTTTAATATTTGTTGGAAGATGATCCATTTATCCTCAGTGTTCTTTTCACTAAAGAGTTTATGCCAGTCAATATATTGTAAAGCTTCCCTTAACTTATTGAAATTGGCCTTTTTAAAATTATATGTTTTAGTATTCCCCATGTGCTTTTGTTTTTTTGAGTTTATAAGTTTATAAGATTCTTCTTCATATATACTAAGGGAAAATAGTTATTTAAAAGTTCTGCCTTTTTCTGGTCTTCATTAACTAACACACCGATCTCTGTTTTCAGGTTATCTATACATAATTTTTTTTCATTAATGTATTTATTATGTTTTCCCTATCGTTTAAAACAAAGATGTGAGTACCACGACAGGTACACTTTAAATACATTTTTGTTATTTTCACCATGTTGATGATGAGAGAAACAGAAGAGAAAATCTGTCCCAATGAAATATAAAGAATCAAAAATAAAAAAACTTTATTAAACAAATACTAAACTATACGAGACAAACATATGTATACTACAGTGTACCACATACAAAAGATATAATGTGGCAAAAGGCTCTAGTATACTAAATAGACATGGGTAAAGGTAATGTGCAGAGAGAGGAATATCAAATGCTGGATGAGACACAAAAACTCCGGGGTCTGTAAATACACCCCAGTGAAATAACTGGAGAAAAGCTAGATATGTTGACGCAGGAGATATGATTAGTAACAAAATCAATGCCACAATGATAGAATGGTTAACATCCTAATATGTATCCATTTAATGCAGCAATACTGTGTAAGTCTAAAGTGTCACAAAATCTAGTATTTGCTCAATGGGCTATATCTGTAGAATCACAGTTCAGAAATCAGAGCATACTCAATTGGCTAAGAATAAGATATCTCATATATGTCGATTGGATATGAAATGAGGATATACAAAACTAGAGAGAGAAGCTCCCACCAAATTTGCAGTGGTTGTGGGGTAATACAGGGCCTAACCCAGAGAAAAGAGATAATCGAGAGGGCTTGAAACAGGTCTGCAAAGAGGCACACCCGATTCCAGTCTTTTTACCCAATGGAAATTACTGAGTAAAGGTAATTGGCATATAGTGCCTAATATACATATGCATAGAAAATAAAAAAAACGTTATTGTCCAATAATGGATAAACACATCTAAATATCCCAGACACCAAAGTGAAAAAATAATAATAATGAAAAAAAGATGATAGTAAGTATAAAAACTGCTGAAGCTGATGTGTACAAAGTGTACTAATGAGGAAATAGCCAGATAGTGATACTGATGAAGTGGAAACAGTATCTAAGGGGAGATATACAGTGTATACAGTGGCAACAGAATGGGTATATCTTATAACTAGTCAAGCTCAAAGTAATGTAAATCTGTCTGTGTGGCTCTAAGTACAGCAGGATCAAGTAGGTATATGGCTTGTCAGAGAGTATCTGGGAAGTCCACAGCAGACCCCAGATGAAATAGAGTCATGATCGGGAAAACTGACAGTGGATAACAAAAGAAATTGCTCTCCCCTGTTATGATAGTCTCTGATAGCACCTAAATGTAGGTAACTGAGCACACAGTTGTATCCTGATAGATTCAGGGCATAAGTATCAAAAAGTAAAAAACAAAAAATGGCTTGAATAAACCAACATAGTGTAAAGTATATAAAATCTGAAGTAGATGTTTAGTTGATAACCCCCAAAAACAGGTTCTAGGCTTAATTGGCAGATAAGGGATAAAATAGAAGGTAGTAATAAAAGATATATAAATAGTTTAGTAATACTGTCAGTGATGTCAAGAAAAATTAATAAAAGAATTAGTATCAAAATATCTAGTAGTCCTTAGATAAGTGCCATCAGTGATCTCTGAATGATGTGTAATTGAATTCCTCATTCAGTCCTGATGGGACAAGGGTTTTTAAGGAATAAATCCAATATGACTACCTTTGTAACAATATTTTATTGAAATCATCCTTCCTTGGGTTGGGCATTAATTTTTCTATCGCCTGGAACTTCAAATTTTCAGGTTTCCCATCATGAAAGTAGATGATATGTCTAGCAAATTGGAGTCGGGGTGATAGTATTGTTTATTGTTGCTACATGTTGCAAAATTCTACGTCAAAACGAATTGGCACGCCTTGCAATGTCCACATCTGTAAGTTCCCTTCGTATCAGATAACCAATTGGTAGGAGGAGAATGGGACTTAATGAACAAGTGTATACTGTAGGTTGGTAGGTCTACGTGCGGTAACAGGTGGATATTCAGGTAGCACATTGCGAAGGAATGGATTGTGTAATAGTATTGGCCAATTTCTCCTAAGGATGTGAGACATAGAATTCCACCCTTGATCGAAAGTGGCAATACATCTGGGAGTTTTGGAATCCAATTTTAGTCGCGTAGTTAACAGACTAGTGTGTCTGTCCACGCCTGTTACCCAATGAAATGCCCATTTGAGAACCCGATTTGA
Organism: Pelobates cultripes; assembly: GCA_933207985.1. Classification (NCBI taxonomy): domain Eukaryota; kingdom Metazoa; phylum Chordata; class Amphibia; order Anura; family Pelobatidae; genus Pelobates; species Pelobates cultripes. The sequence continues at coordinate 248,621,027 of OW240914.1, forward strand.
GTATCCGAGTTCCTTAAAACGTGATCTTAAAAGTTGACATTCTTTATAAAAGGTGAGATCTTCCGAGCAGTTCCTCCTAGCCCGAAAGTATTGACCATATGGGATAGATGCCTTTAATTTAGAGGGATGATGGCTTTCCCAATGGAGAAAACTATTGGTGGAAGTAGGTTTGCGAAATAGTTCCGTTTGGATGGTACCATCTTGTTGCAGTAAGATTTTTAGGTCAAGGAATACAAATTGTGTTCGTCAATTACGTGAGTTAGTTTTAGATTAATATCATTGTCATTGAGGGCTATGACAAATTCCTCAAAGTTGGAGACAGAACCCGTCCAAAGGAGCAGCAGGTTGTCAATATACCTGTGCCAGCTTAAGATGTAATCATGGTAGTGGCTAAATTTAGTTGTTGTGACGATCTGTTGCTCCCACCACCCCAGGAATAAATTGGCAAATGTGGGCGCACATGCCGTCCCCATAGCTGTGCCGGAGGTCTGTAGGTAATATACCCCATCAAATGTAAAGTAATTGTGAGTCAATATAAAATTTAACATGGTAGGATAAAACTTTTTTTGTGGGTCGTAATAAAATGTGTTGTTCAGAAAATAACTATATGCTCGTATCCCCCTTTCGTGTGGGATATTGGTATAGAGTGCGACTACATCTAAGCTCGCCAACAAGGTATAAGCTGGAACTGACATATTGTGTAGTGCTAGCAGAGTTGCTTTTGTGTCCTGGAGATATGATGTCAATGTTTGTACCAGTAGGTGCAAGAACTTGTTGATTAATTGACTTGAGCATTCTGTTAGACAGTTATTGCCGGATACAATGGGTCTCCCGAGTGGAGGTTGGGTTCCCTTGTGTATTTTTGGCAAGCAATAAAACGTCGCAATAGTAGCAGAAATTAATTTGGTAGCAGAAATTTAAACTCATCTTGGGTGATGACCTGGTGTGTTAGGGCATCTGTAAGTAAAGTGTCTAACTCACTGAGAAAGTTATTAGTAGGATCTGAGGGGAGGGTCCTGTAACATGATCTATCATTCAGATGTGTCATGCACACGTTGATATAGTCTTGTCTATTCATATTCGCCGGTTTAATTATTACATTATCAAGTTGTTTTAGTTCTTCCAAAGCGTGATGTTCTTGTTATTAGGTTATTGGGGGGGGGGGTGGATGGATATTAGAAGTTATTAGGGGGGGATGGATGGATGATCGACAGTTGTCTCAAATTCATTTAGAGATATCTGTACAAACAGATCGACATGGGGTGTGTCCTTAAAATTAGGAGTAAACCAACTAGGTGGTTTAAAGTCAGTTAGAGGTCTGTTAGGATTGTATTCATCTTGTAGGCTAGTGAGTATTTTTGAAAGTTCATAGTTCTTAATCGAAAGGCCTAGTTTGTTGGCTAACAATTGATCCCTCTTAGCATGCATGATGTTAAGAGCCAGCTTTCTGCCAAAGAGGTTAATGTCCTTAGACCGTTTGAACTTATTACAGGTAGAGGTGGGCACTCAGTAGAGTAATATGAGGGGTCGCAGCATAAAATCAGAGAGATTAATTATTCTGTTGGTTCTCTGTATCTGTGCCTGGGTCTTGTATGCCCAATGATCCCTGTCCCTCAGTCGCCCCCGTTGCTGGCGGGGGGTCCTGTTCTAAAAAAGTATTTGACGTGGTGTAGTCAGGGGATTATTTGTGTCCAAAGGGATAGGAATATCCAAGAATAATACAGTTTTATCAAGATTTTTGAGTATACCCTTATTATAGTTTGGTTGAGAACTATAGTCCCTTCTGCGTAGGCATGTGCATGGGGAAAATTTTCGATTCGGTCGGCATTCCGAAATTTGGGACTTTGGCACTTCGGAACTTCAGCACTTCAGCCACAGGCTGCTCACTGTTTAATAGACATGTCCTACTCGCAATATAGCGAGTAGTGGCATAATTTACTAATACTAAGTAATCATTACTTAGTATTAGTAAATTTGGCTGAAAGACCAATTTAGGTCTTTCAGCCTTTTAGTAGATAACTCCCTAATTCCCACGATATTAGGGAGCTATCTACTTATTCATTCCTGTCATTACATTGACTGGCTAAGTAACTTAAATTTTATATGAATGTATGTTACTTGATTGTTGTAAGTGTTGCAAATGCTTACAGCTGAATCCTGGCTATGTTTGTATACTTTTTATGTAAAATTGTATACAATGTAACATTCTTCTTCTTTCACTGGGTAAGTATATTAGTACTTAGGCAATACTGTGCTTCGGAAGTTCGGCATTTTGACACTTCGGCACTTCGGTAATTTCGGAACTTCGGGACTTTGGCAATTCAGCACTTTGGCAATTTGGACATTCAGAAGTACCCGAATGTCCGAATTGCCTGAAATTCGTCCGAATTCATTTTCGGAAAGAAACGAATTGCACATGTCTACTTCTGCAGTCAATACTGCGTTTAGGAGAGGATCTACGTCTAGGTCGTAAGGGGTGGTCCTGATCAGACCAGTCTGTTTCCCTGAGAAAGATCCTCCATATTTATTCTGTCATCTTGGATATTTTCTTTTTAGTCTGAATTGCTGCATACATATTAGGGTGTTAACCATTGTATCATTGTGGCATTAATTTTGTTACTAATCATATCTCCTGTGTCAATATATCTAGTTTTTCTCTAGTTATTTCACTGGGGTGTATTTACAGACCCCAGAGTTTTTGTGTCTCACCCAGTATTTTATATTCCTCTCTCTGCACATTACTTTTACATTACCTTTACCCATGTCAATTTAGTATACTAGAGCCTTTTACCACATTATATATTTTGTATGTGGTACACTGTAGTATCTACATTGATACATATGTTTGTCGTGTATAGTTTAGTATTTGTTTAATAAAGTTTTTTTATTTTTGATTCTTTATATTTCATTGGGACAGATTTTCTCTTCTGTTTCTATAATCTACTTTAGGGTTATCCCCTTTATCTGATCCCACTCTATTATAACAGTACTATTGTGGGGCCACCCTCTCTCAAACTATTATCTCTCAGGTTTTAATACCTTTCTTGGCCCTATTTATACAGCACGTATATCAGTAGCTTATAATAGTCCTGTACATATTAAGTACATGACTGACCTCCTTGACAAACTGGTTGACCTCAACTTAGGTCAAGATGAAATCACTTTTGTTTTTTTCTACTAACCCTTTACCTACTAATGACCCGATAGGTAACAATATTAATACTGCCTTTTTCGGAATCGAAAAACCTATCAAGAGCAGATTAGGAGTTTTTGGGAACTCACAAGTCTTAAGCAATACCTACAACAAAAATTGGTCCCCAGGGGTCTACGTCCCGACATTTTAGTACCAGATAAAATCCAAACCGAGAAACAGCTCAATAAATGGAACACAATACTTCTGGACTGTTCCTTTCGGTTAATGGATTTTCTGGTAAAACTAAAAACCATTAATTTTCAAGCAACCAATAACAAATTACAAAAAAAAATTAATCAAATCAAGTATCATAAGTCTGATAATTTGTACACACCTATGGAAAACAAGTTACAAACTAACATAAATAATTTTAGACACCACCTCAAGGTAAAAAAAACACATTAAGTTCCAAAGGGACTTTAAAGATGGTGAGATATTCAGACTAAAAAGAAAATATCCAAGACGACAGAATAAATACGGGGGATCTTCCTCAGGGAAACCAGACTGGTCTGATCAGGACCATCCATCACAACCTAGATGTAGATCCCCTCCTAAATGCAGTATTGACCGCAGAAGGGACTATAATTCTCAACCAAACTATATTAAGGGTATACTCAAAAATCTTGACAAATCGGTATCATTCTTGGATATTCCTATCCCTTTGGACACAAATAATCCCCTGACCACAACTAATACCACATCAAATACTTTTTTAGAACACGACCCCCTGCCAGCAGTGGGGGCGACTGAGGGACAGGGATCATTGGGCATACAAGACCCAGGCACGGATACAGAGAACTTATCCACCAACTGAATAATTAATCTCTCTGATTTTATGCTGCTACTCCCTCATATTATTCTGCTGAGTAGAGGGTTGTCCTTCGTGCCCACCCCTACCTGTAATAAGTTCAACTGGTCTAAGGACATTAACCTCTTTGGCAGAAAGCTGGCTCTTAACATCATGCATGCTAAGAGGGATCAACTGTTAGCCAACGAACTAGGCCTCTCGATTAAGGACTATGAACTTTCAAAAATACTCACTGACAGACCTCTAACTGACTTTAAACCACCTAGTTGGTTTACTCCTAATTTTAAGGACACACTCCATGTGGATCTGTTTGTACAGATGTCTCTAAATGAATTTTAGACAACTGTCGATCATCCATCCCCCCCAATAACTTACGTTTCCAAGAACGCCAAGCTTTGAAAGAACTGAAACAACTTGATAATGTAATAATTAAACTGGTGGATAAAGGGGGCAACCTAGTCCTTATGAATAGACCAGACTATATCAGCATGTGCATGACACATCTGAATGATAGAGATAGATAGATATTTTCTGGACAACACATCTTATGATGACCCACAAAAAAGTTTTATCCTAGCCATGTTAAATTTTATACTGACTCACTGACTTTACAATTGATGGGGTATATTACCTACAGACCTCTGGCACAGCTATGGGGATGGCATGTGCGCCCACATATGCCAATTTATTCCTGGGGTGGTGGGAGCAACAGATCGTCACAACAACTAAATTTAGCTGTGTAACAGAACTATGATTGTACCTATGCTTTTGCCTGGACTTAAATAACAAGGCTGCTGGATGTGTCAAACAAAAACCGAATGGCTAGTCTTTGTGGAAATATTCCTACTATAACACACAGCCCAAAATACCGAACATCAGACCACCCAAGGGAACAGTTAATTGATATTTTACCTCCCAGTGCTTGTGGAGCCGTTCGCATGGTTCATACGAATTCCTTTGTGCTCAGGTTAGATGGCCGCCATTTCGGGACTTTACACGTGTTCGCGGCCATCTTACGCACGAACGGCGGTGTTTGCCTGTGAACGCATGGAACTAAAAACAGATACGCAAACAGGCGAACACCGCTGAGACCTCCAGGAGCTCGTAAGTTCGTGCTGGAACTACCGAATGACCGGCCATTCGGTAGGTTTGTTTAAGCCTGCATAGGGATTCCAGCGAACACCAGGATGACTGTGGATGGCAAGGGGTTCGTGGGGTTTTAATGCACGAACGGAGACCGACAGCAAGGCCAAAACTTATGGAACTCTTTTCGGCTAGAAAACCTGTGCGGTCGGTCAAAGATCCATAACTCCCGAACCCCTCAACCGAATGGGCTGAAATTTGGATACATTGTTCCCCTGAGTGAGAGCTATTAAGCGCTGCTGGACTTAAAGGTGTACCCCCTGTTTTTGGGGTACATCCAGAATGTGGTTAAAATTGTGTCTGTTTTAATTATGTTATATGCTATCTGAGGGAAGGAGACGTGGGGGTTGAACCATGTATCTAATTGGCTGTTGTGATAATTATGTGGGTATAGCCTTTCAGAGGGCACTATTGCGTAAAAAGGAGACCCCTGTCAATAAACATCAGTTCTGCTTGACCCTTCAAAATGTAGCCTCGTTTCGTTCTTGGAGGGGATTTATGGTACCGTTACTTTGCCTCATTTTACAGCACTGCCGGATTATACAGTTGGATATCGTGGATGGGAATAAGAACTCCATTACTTCACAGCAGCTTGCCTAGAAAAGGACGTCTCCAACGGCAGATACCCCCCTACAGCAGGGTAGCCGTTACATTGGTGGCAGCGGTGGGATGGTCCTTTTCATCCCCAAAGCAAGTGCTGAATGGAATCCCAGTACGCTAAACTGAAAAGTCCCACACTAAAGGATCTATTGGAAACCAGAGGAAGGAGTGCCAGCAACCGACCACGGAGAGAGCTGATAGCTGACCTACTGGAGCTGGACGAGATGGATCGATCCATGGAGGTCGCGGACCAACCTACCCCAGTCATCGAGGAGGAGGAAATTACAAATCTTGTTCAGCTGAGATTATCCATGTACCCAGCAACATCCGTGGAATTAATAGATCAGCTGTTCCGGGAAGCGAGAACGGAGATACAAAATAGGAGGGGACACGAACTTGAACTGGCAAGAGCTAGACAACCCATGGCACACGCAGTTCATACTCCCCCACCCGCTGCTACAGGCAGAAAATACCGTTCACTGCGTTCAAAGCGTTTGTGGAAAGTGAGGAAGAGATTGACGGGTATTTGGCTGACTTTGAGATGCAGTGCTCACTACACCAGATACCACTAGACCAATGGATAACTATTTTGGCTGGAAAGCTATCAGGAAAAGCAAATGAGGCTTTTCGGGCGCTTACTGAGGAAGATATTGCACAGTATTGCCGGGTGAAGGCTGCACTGCTCACCAGATATGCCGTCACCCCGGAAACGTATCGCCGTCGCTTCAGGGAGTCTAAAAAGAAGGCTGCAGACTCCCACATGGAATGGGTAAACAAGATACAAAGGGTGTCATCACATTGGGTACGAGGGTGCAATGCCAACACCGGAGAGGAAGTACTACAGCTATTCCTAATGGAACATTTCTTCCAAGATCTGGCGGCAGACATACAAGATTGGGTGAGAGATCACCGCCCTGCTAACTTAATCGAGGCAGCGCGGCTAGCGGACGAATACGCAGAGTCAAGAAAGGTGAGCCAAGGATCCACACGACCAACCCCTAGAGCAGAGCCACGCACGCCAACGCCCACTGCACGCACAGAATTTCGGGCCCCAGTACCCCCAGGACCCCCACGTCCTCAGGGGTCTAACAACCAACCCCGGGATTCTTACAAAATTACGTGCCATCGCTGCGGCAACACGGGGCATATCGCTCGTTATTGCCCCTTGGGATCAGCCAATAACAACTGGAGGCGCTCGACCAATAACACAGAGACCCCTTCATCACACACCTCTGCTGCTCACTGCCTGGAAACCGAAGGGAGCCCTGAGGAGTGTTTGGGCATCCTGTACGAGGCAAACCCCATACAAGCTGCATCCCCAGATAACCACCAGCATCACCGCCAGGAGGTGCGTGTAAATGGACAGGTAGCACAAGGCCTAAGAGACACTGGTGCTACCATCACTTTGGTGCAGAAACATCTTGTGAAACCGGAGCATGTATCTACCCATACTGTTGCTGTCCGTGTCGCAGGGGGGGCTGTTTTTCGCTTACCCACTGCCTGGGTACACTTGGATTGGGTAGTCGGGTCGGGAAAGACCACAATAGGAATCATGGACAATTTACCTGCTGAAGTCGTGTTGGGCAATGACATTGGCCCGCTGGCGTCAGCTTATTTACCCACGACTGCTGCTGCTTGTCCCGTGACCACCCGCTCACAGACCCGTATCGAGGATGATCCTCCAGCAGAACAGGAGACCCAGGTAAGCCACAAACAGACAATCAGCCCTAACACGGTAGAAAGACCCATAGCTTGGGACACCCCAGAGGAGTTTGGGAGGGAGACTAGAAAGGACCCCACCCTCCAAAAATATTGGGAACAGTGGGGGGGATGAGCGGGAGCGTTTTGTATGTGAGGGTGACAGATTATACAGGTTGACCCAAGGTAGGAGGAGAGGCTGTATCCCTTCGCAGAAGCGCCAACTAGTGGTACCCAGAAAGTACCGGTTGGAACTTCTCCGAATTGGACATGACATTCCGTTGGCAGGGCACTTAGGGGGTAACCGCACCGCCTACAGGATCACACAGACCTTTTTCTGGCCTGGGATCTTGAAGGACGTGTGGCGTTACTGCCATGCCAACGAGTAGGGAAGAGAGGGGACCACCCTAAAGCTCGACTGTCACCCATGCCTGTGATCGAGGAACCGTTTAGCCAGGTGGCAGTCGACCTAGTGGGACCCCTACCTAACCCCACTCCCTTGGGTAAGAAGTATATTCTTACAGTAGTGGACTATGCTACCCGCTACCCAGAGGCTGTCGCTCTGACGAATATCCAGGCTGACACTGTCGCCAGTGCCGTAGTCGGGATATTCACCAGAGTGGGATTCCCTCAGGAAATCCTATCCGACCGAGGGACCCAGTTCACCGCAGACCTAGCCCAGCAGTTATGGAAGGTCTGTGGTGTCAAGACCCTGCTCAGCTCCCCGTACCACCCCCAGACTAACGGTCTCTGTGAGCGCTTTAATGGTACCCTAAAGAAATTGCTGCGGACCTTTACAGTGGAATACAGAGACTGGGAGCGATTCTTGCCGCATCTCTTGTTCGCATATCGAGAGGTACCCCAGGAATCCACAGGGTTCTCTCCCTTCGAGCTGCTCTATGGGCGGCGAGTGCGAGGCCCCCTCGACCTCATCCGAGAGCACTGGGAGGGAGAGATAGAGCATGAGGGCGTTCCTATCGTACCTTATGTGCTGGAGATGCGGGACCGCATGGGGCACCTAGCCAGAATGGCCCGAGAACATCTCCAGGCAGCCCAGGGCCGTCAGAAACATTGGTATGATCGGGGCGCCCGGCTGAGAACGTTCCAAGTAGGTCAGAAAGTTCTGGTACTTAGACCTGTCAAGGGAAACAAGCTACAGACCTCCTGGCAGGGCCCTTACAAGGTGGTAGCCCAGATATGTGACACCACCTATGTAATTGCCAGTAGCCAAGACGAAAGGGTCCAGAAGTCTTTTCATGTCAATTTATTAAAAGAGTACCAAGAAAGGCCCGAAGATATAGCGGCCATATGTATCCCGGCCACTGAAGACCCTGACAGTCTTCCCATCCCAGATTTGTTAGCTGACTCCGAGCCTAAAACTCTGCTTAATACAGTGCAGCTAGGGGAGCGGTTAACTCCCACAGAAAGGGAACAACTCCAACAATTGCTAGCTGAGAAAAGATTGACATTATCTCAGGAGCCAGGTTACACACCCTTAGCGACACATTATGTGGAGACACCAGGACAAACCCCTCTCAGACAGACTCCCTACAGAATCCCTGAGGCCGTAAAAGAGGAAATGAGAAAGGAGATTCAGAAGATGTTAAAACTGGGAGTTATAGAGCCGTCCAACAGCCCCTGGGCCTCCCCAGTTGTCCTAGTTCCCAAAAAGGACGGAACGACTCGGTTCTGTGTTGATTACCGAAGCCTCAATGACCGGACCGTGACAGACGCATACCCCATGCCCTGAGTAGACGAACTATTAGATCGTATTGCCAGGGGACGCTATCTGACCACCATCGATCTGTGCAAAGGGTACTGGCAGATTCCCCTGGCCAAGGACGCTATCCCTAAGTCGGCGTTTGTCACCCCGTTTGGCTTGTACCAGTTTAAGGTCATGCCATTCGGGATGAAGAACGCCCCAGCTACATTTCAGCGCTTAGTGGATCGTCTCCTTGATGGCTTCCAGGAATTCACATGCGCATACCTGGATGACATTGCGATCTATAGTGAGACTTGGGGAGAGCATTTAAGACATGTAGAGGCTGTGCTGGATCAGATTAGGGCCGCAGGCCTAACTCTGAAACCAGAGAAATGTAATTTCGGAATGGCCGAAGTACAGTACTTGGGACACAGGGTAGGGTGTGGGAAACAGCGACCAGAACCCGCGAAGGTGGAAGCTGTAGCCAACTGGCCCACACCCCACACCAAGACCCAAGTACTGGCATTCTTAGGGACTGCGGGATATTACAGGAAATTTGTCCCTGACTACAGCGCCATCGCTAAACCCGTGACAGATTTGACAAAGAAAAATTTGCCTAGAGTAGTCCTGTGGTCTCCCGCCTGCGAAACAGCGTTCCAAACCCTGAAACAAGCCCTGATCAATGCACCGGTTTTGTCTGCCCCCGTCCCTAACAAAAGATTTGTCGTCCATACAGATGCGTCCATATACGGACTGGGGGCAGTTCTGAGCCAGGTCGGGGAAGATGGAGGGGAACACCCTGTTGCATACCTGAGTAGAAAACTATTACCCAGGGAAGTGAGCTACGCAGCAGTAGAAAAGGAGTGTCTAGCCCTGGTCTGGGCTCTAAAGAAGCTCACCCCATACCTCTACGGTCAGGAATTCACTTTGATCACACACCATAACCCCCTAGAATGGCTGAACCGAGTGGCTGGGGACAATGGACGATTACTAAGATGGAGCTTGGCACTGCAACCATACAACTTCTCCATTCAGTATCGCCCTGGCCGGTTCAATGGGAATGCAGACGGACTGTCCAGGCAAACGGAGCTTTTACCTTGACTACAGACCGGACAGCCTCAAGTTGACCCGAAAAGGATCAATCCGGGTCTGCCGGAGTGTTCCACAAAAGGGGAGCAGTGTAACAGAACTATGATTGTACCTATGCTTTTGCCTGGACTTAAATAACAACGCCTCTGGATGTGTCAAACAAAAACTGAATGGCTAGTCTTCGTGGAAATATTCCTACTATAACACACAGCCCAAAATACTGAACATCAGACCACCCAGGGGAACAGTTAATTGATATTTTACCTCCCAGTGCTTGTGGAGCTGTTCGCATGGTTCATACGAATTCCTTTGTGCTCAGGTTAGATGGCCGCCATTTCGGGACTTTACACGTGTTCGCGGCCATCTTACGCACGAACGGCGGTGTTTGCCTGTGAACGCATGGAACTAAAAACGGATACGCAAACAGGCGAACACCGCTGAGACCTCCAGGAGCTCTTAAGTTCGTGCTGGAACTACCGAACAACCGGCCGTTCGGTAGGTTTGTTTAAGCCTGCATAGGGATTCCAGCGAACACCAGGATGACCGTGGATGACAAGGGGTTTGTGGGGTTTTAATGCAAGAACGGAGACTGACCGCAAGGCCAAAACTTATGGAACTCTTTTCGGCTTGAAAACCTGTTCGGTCGGTCAAAACTTCAAAAATCCATAACTCCCGAACCCCTCAACCGAATGTGCTGAAATTTGGATATATTGTTCCCCTGAGTGAGAGCTATTAAGCGGTGCTGGACTTAAAGGTGTACCCCCCTGTTTTTGGGGTACATCAGGAATGTGGTTAAAATTGTGTCTGTTTTAATTATGTTCTATGTTATCTGAGGGGTTGAACCATGTTTCTAATTGGCTGTTGTGATAATTATGTGTGTGTAGCCTTTCAGAGGGCACTATTGCATAAAAGGAGACCCCTGTCAATAAACATCAGTTCTGCTTGACCCTTCAAAACGTAGCCTCGTCTCGTTCTTGGAGGGGATTTATGGTACCGTTACTTTGCCTCATTTTACAGCACTGCCGGATTATACAATTGGATATCGTGGATGGGAATAAGAACTCCATTACTTCACAGCAGCTTGCCTAGAAAAGGACGTCTCCAACGGCAGATACCCCCCTACAGCAGGGTAGCCATTACAATCTGCTACCATGATGTAAATCTTAAGCTGGCACAGGTATATTGACGACCTGCTGCTCCTTTGGACGCGTTCTGTCTCAAACTTTGAGGAATTTGTCATAGCCCTCAATGACAATGATATGAATCTAAAACTAACTCACGGAATTGACGAGCACGAACTCGTATTCCTTGACCTAAAAATCTTACTACAACAAGATGGTACCATCCAAACTGAACTATTTCACAAACCTACTTCCACCAATAGCTTGCTCCTTTGGGAAAGCCATCATCCCTATAAATTAAAGGCCTCTATCCCGTATGGTCAATACTTACGGGCTAGGAGGAACTGCTCGGAAGATCTCATCTTTTGTAACGAATGTCAACTTTTAAGATCACGTTTTAAGGAACTCAGGTACCCCAATCAGGTACTCAAACGGGCATTTCATCGGGTCACTGGTGTGGACAGACACACTAGTCTATTAACTACGTGACCAAAATTGGATTCCAAAACTCCCAGATGTATTGCCACTTTCGATCAAGGGTGGAATTCTATGTCTCACATCCTTAGGAGAAATTGGCCAATACTATTACACAATCCACTCCTTCGCAATGTGCTACCTGAATATCCACCTGTTACCGCACATAGACCTACCAACCTACAGGATACACTTGTTCATAGTCACCTTAAGTCCCCTTCTCCTCCTACCAATTGGTTATATGATACGAAGGGAAGTAACTAAAAAAGAAAAAAGGAGAGCCTAGATATGAATATGAGGCACGAATATGGGTAGAAACAAAATGGGGGGTAACCCCTAAATGGTGAATTTATATGAATACACAAAAGAAAAGAAAAAAACTACCATAGAGTGTCTCAACATTTTGGAAAATATAGTCACAATGAAATGGGCATAAAAAATAACTTTTAATGAATATATTAAAATGTAAAATAGAAAAGATAAAAACAAAACAAAAAGCACAAGGCTAAAAAATATAATGTGTCCTATAAACTAGTAGGGGTATTAAACCTCCAATAGAACCAATAGCAAGAGAAGTGTTGCTTCAAAGAAATACTTATTGGTGTAAAGTAAAACTACTTGCTATGAACAATGTAACTGTATTCTAAATAGAGAAGTTGGATACTAGTATCTTCAAAACTCTTCCTGCAGAACAGGGTAGGTTGAATATAGATGAAATGCCTCTAGTGCACAAGGGGTTAAACAGCACAACAGTTGGTTGCAATGGTTAATAGAAAAGAGGCAGGGAATACCTGTAAAATAAAGAGGTATAGGAGACAGTTGCAAGCTAGGTTAGATATAATGGTCAGTAAAAATATAGAGACTATAGGTAATCCTGATGCTTGCTAGCAAGAGAGATGTAAATACAAAGAGATACTTTAATAGTAAAAAGTTAAGCCACTTTCTATAAACAATGTCATTGAATTCAAGATGGGAGGGTGGAGTATTAGTATCCTCTGAACTCCTCCTGCAAAACAGGGTCTACTGTATATAGATAAAGTACCTCTAATACACAAGAGGTTAAACAGTACACCAATATGGTTGCAATAGTTAATGAAGAAGAGGCAGAGAATACCTGTAAATAGGGAGGTATAGGAGGCAGTAGCAAGCTAGGATTAGATGCAATGATAAATAGAGATGTAGAAAATATAGATAATCCTGATGCTTGTAAGATAGAAAATCTAAGTACCTTCGAGGGCACCCCTTAATAAATGCTTATACTATATAGCACAACCTCCCAAAAAGGTGTAAATACAGAGAGATACTTAAATAGTAAAAAGTGAAGCCACTTGCTATAAACAATGTCATTGAATTCAAGATAGGAGGGTGGAGTATTGGTGTCCTCTGAACTCCTCCTGCAGGACAGGGTCTGCTGTATATAGATAAAGTATCTCTAATACACAGGACACCAATGTGGTTGCAATAGTTAATAGAAAAGAGGCAGAGAATACCTGTAAATAGGGAGGTATAGGAGGCAATAACAAGCTAGGATTAGATGCAATGATAAATAGAGATGTAGGAAATATAGGTAATCCTGACACTTGTAAGATAGAAAAACTAAGTGCCTTTAGGGCACCCCTTAATAAATGCCTATACTATATAACTCAACCCCCCAAAAAGGAATAAAGAGACAGAGGATAGGACAAGTAAAAAGAATGCCTAGTTGTAAAAGTAAGATCGCTAGTCAGACCGCGGCTGAATAAGTGCAGCAGCAAAGGAATGTCAAGCTAGGCTTCCTGAGCCCCTGACGTGCACGTTTCGTCTGGGTTACTCATCAGAGGGGAACTGAAGACAGGTAAGTGTAGAGCTTTTAAATATGAAAGTAACCAATAGGGTTAGGAGGGAGGGGCTGTAATTGCCACACTTCTAATTGTTAACCCTATCAGTGCTGAATTAGAACAATGTGACGATAAATATGTATAAGGATAAAATGGGAGTTAATACAAAAGTTAGTATGGGAAAGGAGATAAATTTTAATATAGGACAAAACGAATGGAGGATAGAATAAAAATACTACATAATTAATATGACCATGTATGGAGAAAAATAAACATTTATAAGTGTCTGTATCTATTACTAGTGCTCAGTGGTGGCTATAGATGGCTAAAGTAGTAATAGCCATTTAGCCATTTAGAATATGTAGTCACCAGGAATAGAGGCACTATCATACTAGATATCACACTAAGAACGAGTAGTGGGTAATGTAAAAGATCTAAGTCCATTAATATGCTAAAAGATTGGTGTCATTTTTTCAGAATACAAATAGATACAAAATTGATAAATAACAAATAAACGGGGGATAAAGAATAAAGAATGATAATACATAATTGGCCATGTCTTGATCAATTATTGATACAGTAATCGGTAGTGACTACAAGTGGAGACATAAAAATGAAGACCAATTAGTGATGCAAATAGCAAACTATTTAGGATACATAGCCTCCAAAATTACTGGCTAAGTTGGAAGAAATAGGATCCTATGTTACTTATGAATGAAGGGAGTAAAATTAAATTCTTCATTAAGACCATGAGGAGCTAGTGTTTTAAATTGATGTATCCATCTAGATTCTTTCTTGAGTAGTGTGAGGTTAAAATTCCCTTTTCTTGTGTTTAAATGAATATGTTCCAGGATTTGGAAATTCAGATTAGTCGGATCCATATTATGGAAGTTTCTAATGTAGTTGGCAACTGGTGTGGAAATGTTAAGATTTTTTATGGAATTGACATGTTGTAGCACACGTCTACGGAATTCCTGATATGTTTTACCCACATATTGTAATTTACAGCTACAAGTAATGACATAAATGACCTTAGTTGTGCTGCAGTTCATGAATTCTTTGATTGTATGTACTATTTTAGTATTAGTGCATACTACTGTTTTTGATGGCAGAATATATTTGCAAGCTTTACAGTGGCCACATTTGAACATTCCCTTGGAAGTCTGTAGCCATGTTGAAGATGGTTGTGCTGGCTCCAAGTGGCTATGGACAAGTAGGTCACATAGATTTGTTGCTCTCCGTGGTGTAATACTTGGAAACTGTTGTAGATTTTCTGCCACATCGCTGTCATGGGTAAGTATAGGCCAATTCTCTGTAAAGATCTTGCGAATAGGGTCCCAATACTGGTCATATGTTGCAATGCACCTTGTGATGTGCTTTTTGGGATGGCTCTTTAAGTTTTTCAAACAAGAGGAACGGTCCATTAGTGAGAGACCCTGAAAAGCTTGTTTGAGAATCCTGTTAGGGTATCCCTGTTCTTTAAAGCGTGCTCTAAGTATGTTAGCTTCTTGTCTGAAAATGTTCTCATTGGAACAATTTCTTTTAGCTCTTAGATACTGACCAAAAGGAATGCCAGCCTTGAGCTTGTATGGATGGTGGCTGTTCCAATGTAGAAGATTGTTGCAAGATGTGGGTTTACGATACAGTTCAGTTGTAATCTCGCCTCCAGGTGATAGACGGATGGTGAGGTCGAGAAACTCAAGTTGGTCTTCACTAATGACGTGAGTTAGCTTTAAACTAATGTTATTGAGGTTCAGTTTGGAGACCATCTCCTCAAAGGTGGTCATAGGGCCAGTCCAGAAAATTAGGATGTCATCTATATAACGATGCCAGTTGAGAATGAATTGATTATAGCCGGATTTTGTAATTTCTGCCAGGATGGTAGCTTCCCACCAGCCAAGGTAGAGGTTGGCATAGCTAGGGGCACAAGCTGTCCCCATAGCTGTGCCCCTAGTCTGCAGATAGTAGACACCATTAAAAACAAAAAAATTGTGGGTAAGAACAAATTCCAAAGTTTCCATCAAAAATTTAATTTGAGTGATGGTGAATTGCTGAGATTTTTCTAAGAAATATAAAGTGGCTGTTAAGCCAATATTGTGAGGGATATTATTGTACAGTGCCACAACGTCAAGGCTGGCAATGAGAGTGTATGGAGGTACCATGAGGTTTTCCAGCATTATTAGTGTATGTTTTGTATCCTGTATGAATGAAGGCAGTTCTACAACCAGGGGGTGGAGTATTTTTTCTAAGTACTTGCTAGGTTGTTCTGTGAGAGAATTATTTCCAGAGATGATTGGTCTACCTGGTGGGTTTGTGGGATTCTTGTGCACCTTTGGTAAGCAGTAGAATGTAGCTACTGTGGGGGTATTGTTTGGTAGAAGAAATTTAAATTCGTCTTATGTTATTGTCTCACTGTCTTAATGAGTAGTTGTTTAAACTCCTGCAAGTACTTTTTAGTAGGATCCCCTTTTAGTTTCTGATAGCAAGATGTATCATTTAGATGAATCATGCACATATCTATGTACATGTCTTTCCAAGATGACAATATTCCCCCCCTTGTCTGAGGGTTTGATGATAAGATTCTTATCAGAGCTTAGTTCCTTTAAAGCTTGATTTTCTGCATAGGACAGGTTGCTGGTCAGTGGTGTTGATATGACATTAAGTTGTTCAATTTTATCTGTGGTTATTTGCACAAATAAATCCACATTTATTATGTCTTTAAAATTAGGTGTAAACCAGCTTAATGGTTTCAGGTCAGTTAAAGGGGGATCTTTTTCTTGATCATCAAGTAATGTAACTAATGTTTTTATGTGTTTGTAATCCTCAAGTGCAACTCCTAATTCTTTGTCCATTATTTTTTCTTTTTTCTTGTGTAGTGCACTCAGGGCAAGTTTACGGCCAAAGAGATTGGTATCCTTTAGCCAATCAAACTTATTGGCTCCAAGAGTTGGTATGAAGGAAAGCCCTTTATTTAAAAGGGATAAATGTGTAGGAGAAAGAGGATAATTGGACAAGTTTATCACTTTGTTTCCATTATTAGTGCTTTGGATTACTTTTTTGGTCGATCTGGTCTGTACCCCCATCTGTTCCTGTCCCTCAATCTGGGTCGTTGGGAATTCTGCCATGCTTGGTCTAAAAAAGAACCAGCTCTTGATTGTGATTCAGAGTTAGTCTGTGGTATTTGATTAAGAAATGATACTGACTTCTCTTGATTTCTTAAGATTCCTTTACTAGGTGGATTTTGACTGTCAGTCTTTTTTGAAAAATAATTGCTTCTTGATCTATTTCGTGAGGGCTCAAAGTCAGATTTGTCTGTGTTTGAAAGGAAAGAGTTTCTACTGTTGTAACGTCTTCTGGTTTGGGTTTTCAATTTAAAGATATTCCCTTCGCTAAAATCTTTATGGTCCCGTTGGAAATTAAAATGTTTTTTCTCCCTGACATTTTTTGTGAACTTACAGATGTGGACATTGCAAGGCGTGCCAATTCATTACTCCATCTAAGTCCATCACATCTACCCAAACCAGAATGACTGTTGACACTAATGCTCTGGTCAACTGCAGTACCACACGTCTAATTTATTTAATCACATGCAGTTGCAAAATACAGTACATTGGGAAAACATATCAACAGTTTTGACGTAGAATTTTACAACATGTAACATCAATAAACGATTCTATCACCCCAACTCCAATTGTCATATCATCAACTTTCATGATGGGAAACCTGAAAATTTGAAGTTCCAGGCGATAGAAAAATTAATGCCCAACCCAAGGAAGGAAGATTTCAATAAAATATTGTTACAAAGGGAGTCATATTGGATTTATTCCTTCAAAACCCTTGTCCCATTGGGACTGAATGAGGAATTCAATTACACATCATTCATACATCACTGATGGTGCTTATTTAAGGACTACTAGATATTTTCATACTAATTCTTTTATTAATTTTTCTTGACATCACTGACAGTATTACTAAACTATTTATATATCTTTTATTACTACCTCCCCCTAGTTCTTCCCCCCTCCTCGCCCCCCCCCATCTTACTGTATCACTTCTGTGGACATGGTTCTTTGAAGTTAATGGTAAATTGGCCATTATATGAACATATAGAGGGAATGGTGGGGTTCCCCTTTTTTTCACCCACCTAAAACTCGTCAGTTTTTGATCTGCAGGCTGATGACTAGCTTTATATCAATTATAATTATGCCCATTCTCTATTATTTTCCAGTATTCTCTGACTAAACATTAGTCATTGTATATGATTGTTGTCCTTCAATATAATTATATATATCAGCAAAAATGAATTTATTTTCTTTTTGCGTATCTCTTTAATATTGATATCACATCAATAAATATAAATTAGTCAGGGCTGCTGTTATGATCTCTAACAGCCTCTGGGAAACTTGTATCATCGGGTTGCTTTCATCAGCAAAAATTAATTGATATTAACTTGACTTGCACCGAGTTCGGTATTTTACCACATTTGGAATCAGTCATAAGTTCCAATAGGGTTATTATTGTAATTCCCTATAGCAGTCTCTGGCAAGCATCCACATTTAGTAGCTTTTGCCATTGACCCTCTCAAGCCACCGTAGTTTATTATTCCATACCTTTACAGATTGGTCCAATCAGAACCAGGGACGGGCAATTTAAACCTGACACACCGTGGAGTTAGTTCCCTCTGATGAGCTGCAGTCTGGCGAAACACACGTTGGGGCTCTTATACTTATACAACCGGTTCCTGTAATGCCTTTAAGCTTACTTATTCTTAATTCTGACATTTACTGGAGACTTTTATTAAGCTTATATTGATTCACCGCTCTCACGGCAACCGGACATCGACTGCAGTTTCCTCTGAGTTAGCAAGCTAGAAATTCGCCATAGCATTAGACAGGTGCCCTCGAAGATACAGACTAGGGACTTACTAGCTAGTATCTCAGTTAATATCCTGCACGGTTAGTCACAGTATCAAAGTATATAGACAGTTTATCTATCTTTCTTTTGACAGGTGCCCTTGAAGGCACAGTATAGATAACAGGTTTTGTTGACTTCCGTATATTTTAATTCACTCTCTATTATCTATATCAGTACTACTCTAATCTGCTTTCCGTTCTGTCAAGTCTCATATATACTGTGGTTCATCGATACCATATATTTTTGAAGGTATCCTTCTCCACAGTTAGTTATTACCATTTTGTTAGGACGTCCTATTTCAGATTGGACTAGACAGATAGATGTTAATTTAACCCTTACTGGATTATATCTCATGGAGTCTTAGTAACAATGTCTCTTTGACTCAGGGTTATTAACTTACTCCCACCAATTGTGGAATTTAGTACTGTTTGATGTATGCTGGGTGTTTAGTTGCTTCTATAGCTGTTATATTGACTCTTTTTTTGCTCTTCCTGACTATTAATATACAAAGCTCTATCGTTCTGAGAGCAGCTAATAGGCATTTAAGGTGCTTAGCCGTTCATTTAGCTGCAACATTCCTTTAACCCCTTAAGGACACTCGACGGAAAATTTCCGTCATTGCAGCACTCCCCTTAAGGATGCTGGACGGAAAATTTCCGTCCAAAATGAAAATTAACCCCTGATTGCCACAATCACGGCAATCGTGGGGTTAATCTTCCTGTATCAGAGGCACACTACCATGGGCAGTTTCACTGATTCAGCCCATGTGATTGCTCTGACCGGGAGTCAGAGCGATCACACGTGCTGCAGTGAAACCCGATCTGTTTCCCTGCAGCTCTGTGTGAGCTGTGAACTGCAGAGAGACAGATCGTTGCTGATCTTTCTCTCTGTGAGAAAAAAAGTGTTAGCAATAAAATCCCACCCCTCACCTCTTTCAAATAAAATTTAACCCCTTCCCTGCCCTTTGATCTGTGCCTGCAGTGATCAAAATACAGATCACAGTATTTCACTGTGATCTGATTTTTTTTCTTTTAACCACTGAGGGTGTCACGATTCTGGAACCTAACATGCTAACAGGACACAGAGAGGAAAGATGCT
>OW240914.1:248647425-248677947 GCA_933207985.1 Pelobates cultripes
GCAAGCCTCAGACAGTGGAAGAGGCTGCCCGATTAACCGACGAATTCCACGACAGCAGAGAGACGGAGAGCAACTGGACCCCATCCCTTTACGTACACCCCAACACCCATGGCACCACCTACACCTACTACCTCCAACGCTGCACCAACTACTCGGGGATATCGAAAGCCAGCTCCTATGTGCTTTGGGTGCAACCAAATCAGGCACATCAAGCCCAACTGCCCGCAGCGCACCTCAGCCCAGTGGGGGCGACAACCAGCACCACCAACCAGAGCAGCAGCACAACACGTGCAGAAGGACTATAGTATAGAACCACAAGGGGGTTATTTTTCTTATTCGACTCTGGACACTACTGAACAATGGTCTGTACTACATGAAGTAAACCCAGTACAGGCAGCAGGTGACAACAGGGCGCATCATCGTCAGACCATCCGACTAAATGGACAAGAGGCCTGAGAGACAGTGGAGCTACCATCACCCTGGTACAACCACACCGGGTCAAGCCAACCCAACACACCGGACACACGGTGGGGAGGATGGTATGGAGCACCCAGTAATGCTACTGTGGAGAAGGAGTGTCTAGCCCTCGTTTGGGCACTCAAGAAACTTCAACCTTATTTATACGTGCGCTCCTTCACCGTCATGACTGATCACAACCCTCTGATCTGGCTCAACAGAGTGGCCAGAGACAACCTCAGACTGTTGCGATGGAGCCTGGCACTGAAACCCTATAACATTACCGTGCAGTACAGACCAGGAAAACAGAATGCCAATGAGGATGGGTTGTCTCGCCAAACTGAAATGGACGCTCTGCCACCTACTTCCCAGACATCCCCAAGCCAACCGATTGCCGTCCCATGGAACTAGGGGGGAGCTATGTGACAAAACCCCTGTTTTTATTCCCTTTTATTTCATTTACCGAACAAACTAACAAACAGCCTAACGAACAGCCGGACCACACGCAAGTGGAGTGTGCAGCCTGTTAACCTTCCAGAAGCAGTAACCGCAGCTAATTGACGAACGGCTGGATATTCGTATGAATGAACATGTGGGTGCGGCCATCTTAAACTGTCGAACGCCCAGCGGTGTTTTGTAGTCGGCCGCATGGAACTGTTTTCAGTCACTGTTTCACACGAACACTGCTGGGACTTCCAAACTTCCATCCCTTCATTTCTGTTCATATGAATGCAGTGTCGTTCGGTACATTACAAAATTCACAAACTAGACCGACCCTGAGGGCTAACAGCCATGGAACTAATTCTGGACAAATTTATGCCACACGGTCATGAAAACCCTCTAACTCCATGGCGATTCGACTGTGTTCATGGGATCTGAGCACTTTTCAGATATATTGAGCGCTCAGATCCAAGCTATCTGGGGATAGGTCCAATATGGGGGTTCAGTAATGTGAAAAATTAGTTATGTATTTTAATGTGTTTTCTTAGAGTTATAACTTGGAAATATTTTCTCTACCTGGAGATAATTAAGTTTACTACTGCCACTTAACCCAATTACCCAAATTATGATTGTATTTCATCATTTTGTTTAGTTCTATATGCAAAAGAAAGACATCAAGACTTAAATAATATTTGTGACTGAACCGTCTGATTGCTTTTATTCTTCCTCCATTCGTCTGTTTGTGTCCCGAAACCTCTGCCGGTATGCCTCTGGGGTCACAGCATACCTGGCTAAGAGAGCTTCTTTAACGGATAAATAATTTGTAATCTCCTCATCTGGGATGGCTCGGAAGGCTTTGCTTGCCCAGCCGGATAATTTCCCAGAGAGGATGGTGACCCATTCTTCTGCGGGTACTGTCTTTCGAAATCAGCCAGGTACCCATCAATTTCCCCTTCCACAAAGTTTTTAAACGCAGCAAAGTGTACCTTTTTCTTCCCATCATTATAAGGTACCTCCGCTGAAGTGCCCGGTTTGCTTCCACGGCAGCTATGACACGCTCAATGAGGTCTTGTGTAGGGTTGGGGCCAAAGTGTGCCAGCCTTATCTGGACTGCCCGGTTAAAACGTATTTCGTTGGGTGTCAGGTCAGTGATGCTGGGCACCTTAACTCTCCCGGTTCCTTGCGCTCCGTCCATTTCGAGCAGCTCCGCAATGATTTCTCTTTTTCTAAGGTTACTTGCTTGTTGACCTCGGTGTTCCAGCAAATCCTTGAGGGTAGCACGTTTCAGTCTCTCATATGGTATTTCCATCGGTCTGGGTTGTGTCGCTAACCTTCTGGGCTGTGAGAACGATCGCACCGCTGCCACCAGTTGTTACGGTATAACTCGGTATAGTGAGGGTTAATACCGGCAAAGGGATTCACCTTTCGAAGAGTGCAGCAGTTCACGATCACTTGAACCCACCGGACTGGAAACATAGAAACATAGAATGTGACGGCAGATAAGAACCATTCGGCCCATCTAGTCTGCCCAATTTTCTAAAAACTTTCATTAGTCGCTAGCCTTATCTTATAGTTAGGATAGCCTTATGCCTATCCCATGCATGCTTAAACTCCTTTACTGTGTTAACCTCTACCACTTCAGCTGGAAGGCTATTCCATGCATCCACTACCCTCTCAGTAAAGTAATACTTCCTGATATTATTTTTTAAACCTTTGTCCCTCTAATTTAAGACTATGTCCTCTTGTTGTGGTAGTTTTTCTTCTTTTAAATATAGTCTCCTCCTTTACTGTGTTGATTCCCTTTATATATTTAAATGTTTCTATCATATCCCCCCTGTCTCGTCTTTCCTCCAAGCTATACATGTTAATATCCTTTAACCTTTCCTGGTAAGTTTTATCCCGCAATCCATGAACCAGTTTAGTAGCCCTTCTCTGAACCCTCTCTAAGGTATCAATATCCTTCTTTAGATACGGTCTCCAGTACTGTGTACAATACTCCAAGTGAGGTCTCACCAGTGTTCTGTATAATGGCATGAGCACTTCCCTCTTTCTATCGTTGGACGGAGCGCAAGGAACCGGGAGAGTTAAGGTGCCCAGCATCACTGACCTGACACCCAACGATAGATTGTTCTACTCTCCTGGAACAGGCAAAAGAGGGAGCGCAAGGAACCGGGAGAGTTAAGGTGCCCAGCATCACTGACCTGACACCCAACATATGATGTTCTACTCTCCTGGAACAGGCAAAAGAATAACTCACGGTAGTAATTCCCCCCAAGAACGAGATGAGGCTCTGTATTGAGGGTAAAACAGGAATCTGGTTTATTGAGGGCAACCTGCCCAGTATTTATGCAGGTCTCCCACCTGGTGGGCACTCCCCTAGGGGACCAGATGGAAGACTGTGACACAGGACAGACAAGTACCAATGACAGACATACAGTGGTAAAACATTCCCACAATGCATCACAATTCCCTCCTCTCCATCCCGGAGATAATTGGGAAGTAATCCAATTATCTCCCAGGACAGAGGCAAATTGCCATTAAACACGTGGTACAGGACAATAAAATACAATAAAATATACAATGTTACACTTATTACCTGAAATATATAAATGTAACATATCCCCAGATAGCTTAGGTCTGAGCGCACATTATTACTGAATGGCGCTCAGACTACACACATACGGTTCAATTGCCAAGAGCTAAAGTCTTTTATTACACGAATAGGCTCCGTGGTTAAATACTGCAGGAACCAGTGTTCGGTTAAACAGCCGAAGGCAGAAGCAGGAAGGCTGGCGGCTCAGCGGTGTTCGTGAGTAAAAGTATCCGTTTTCAGTTCCATAAGTTTGGTACTGAACACCGCTGGCCGTTTGTGAGCTGCAGACTGCCGCCACCGTGTGTTAGCTCTGTGTAACCGCGACCACTCAACGGTAGCCAATTAAGCTGCGGTTAACCGCAGCTACTGGGAGGTCAATTGGCAGCACACACCAGCTCTCCGGTGGTCGGTCGTTCGGTATTTCTTCGGGATAAAACAAGGGAACACACGGGGACTGTACGGGCAAGGGAATAACAGAACAAACAGACAAATGGAGGAAGAATAAAAGCAATCCATAGACAGACGGTTCTGTCACATTATTTATTTCAAAATATTCTCTTATCTTTCTTTCTGTCATTTTCCAGAACAGTTACAAATGAAGACACAACCACCACATATGCACAAAATCACATCTCTTCATGCCACATTTCCAACACAAGTTCGAGCAGCTTGGGTAAATTCTAGATAACATGCGGGTATCCTGTACCATCTTTTCACGATCTTGTAATGAGTTTCTGTTTTATTCAAACAATGTTAGTTTACAGAATGTAATGAGAAGACTAACTCTTATCTCTCTTTTGTAATATTTAGATATTGTTTCCATTTAATTAAATATTTAGTAGAAGATAGTTCTTGAAAAAGTCTATTCAAATCTCTGCATTGGGCAACCATTTTCCCATAATCTTTTTTTCCCTAATCATATTCATAACTTATTCACTCTCTTCAATTCCCCCATATAAGTGTTTATTAATACATGTTTATTTAGTACTCTTTACTCTTTGATAATTAAAAATCTCTCTATCAGGGAGATTAAAATCTCATTGTAACTGGACCAAGGGTTTTAGCATGCAATGGGAAACAAGATCAATATTTTCTATATTGAACTTAAGGATATCTATTGGGTTTTTACAAATTACCATATTAGTCAAGTCCATACCTTTTAACATAGAAACATAGAATGTGACGGCAGATATAAACCATTCGGCCCATCTAGTCTGCCCAATTTTCTAAATACTTTCATTAGTCCCTGGCCTTATCTTAAGTCTAGGATAGCCTTATGTATATCCTACGCATGCTTAAACTCCCTCACTGTGTTAACCTCTACCACTTCAGCTGGATGGCTATTCCATGCGTCCACTACCCTCTCAGTAAAGTAATATTTCCTGATATTATTTTTAAACCTTTGCCCCTCTAATTTAAGACTGTCCTCTTGTTGTGGTAGTTTTTCTTCTTTTACATATAGTCTCCTCCTTTACTGTGTTGATTCCCTTTATTTAAATGTTTCTATCATATGGCTCTGTGTCGTCTTTCCTCCAAACTATTACAGGATACTTTTTATCCTGTAATCCATGAACCAGTTTAGTAGCCCTTCTCTGAACTTTCTCCAAAGTATCAATATTCTTCTGGAGATATGACATCCAGCATTGTGTAAAATACTCCAAGTGAGGTCTCACAAGTGTTCTGTACAATGGCATGAGCACTTCTCTCTTTCTTCTGCTATAAAACCATGCATTCTGCTAGCATTTCCTGCTGCTCTATTACACTGTCTGCCTATGTTTGTCATCTGAAATTATTACCCCTAAATCCCTTTTCTCAGATTTTGAGGTTAGGACTCTATCAAATATGCTATACTCTGCTGTGATGAAGTGCCCTTCGCCACTTGGTCCTGGAGAGGCTTGCTTGCCACCCTACTCCCCTGTGACTATGGCCATGGGGTGTATGGCCCTTTAAAAATGCTATTTGGGCCTATGGCCCTTTAAGAACTGTATTGGGGCTTATGGACTTTTATGGGACTGGTGCACATTTATGCACATTTTTGGGACATGGGGAAAATTGGGACAATGCCCCTTTAAGACTGTGTCCCCAGACGTGTTTGGGACACTGCCCCTTTAAGCCTGTGTCCCGAGTGTCCCCAGACTTGGTTAAAGTACTGTATTCATGGCTCCTTTACACTTGGTTCAGTAAATGGGGCTTACTGAACCAATTACCACACAGGCGGACCACCCAGAAGTGGAAGTGTGCAGGCAATTTACCTCCAGGGCTGGGACCCTGCTGTAGGTAAATTGCCGATTTCTAACAAAGTCGGCGGTATGTGTAGCCAAATCCATGGAACTCAAATCGGCTACACATTTAAACGAACACCGCTGACCCCTACCTTCTCCTGCACTTCGACACTGTGGCTGGAGACTAAGTCCCAGTGTATGTGTAAAAAGTATATTTTTCCTGCCTGTGATAATTACATTATAACAGGCAGAGGGGAGGATTTTGTGGGAGTGAATGGGTGTGGTTTTACTGTATGTTACGTGCTTTATTGGTTATTTTACAAAACCTGCATAAAAGAAGGCCCTTTTGTGTCAAGTAATAACACAGTTCTTCTTGACCCTCAACACATAGTCTTGTCTCGTGATTGGAGGGAACAGCTGTACTTACACTGGGGATTGCTATGCTCTGCATACTCCCCTGAGCTTTAAACTCTTAGCTCGTTTAAGAGCTGTTCCTGATATGCTCCCCACATGGTCCTGGAGGACAGAAGCTGATCCAGGGTGGACGGAAGACGGCAATACTCCAGTTAAGCTACGGCGGTTGTGGAGTCTGCGGTGGTTGTGGCATCCAGTGCGGTGCTTGTGGTCTTCGGCGCAAGCTAGGAAGTGTCCATCAACGGAAGGTACTCGGTCGGAGTACAGGGAGTTCCGTTACATCTGCCCTTGGGCTTTTATGTCCAAGGTGCATTATGTTGCACTTATCCAAATTAAATGTTAGTTGTCACAGCTCTGACCATTTTTCTAGTTTACCTAAATTATTTGCCATTTGGCTTATCCCTCCTGGAACATCCTGTCACTCAGCCACTGCCTTACCCATATTGGAATCCAAACTTAAAGATTGCAGTTTATTGATAAGTCTTCTATGTGTGACAGTGTCAAAAGCCTTACTGAAATCTAGGTAAGCAATGTCTACTGCACCACCCTGATCTAATATTTTAGTTACACAATCAGAAAAACCAATAAGATTAATTTTACATGACTCCCTGAAGTAAAACTATGTTGTCTCTGATCTTGAAATCCCTGTGATTTTAGATGTTCATGTAACATTCGCTAATTTCCAATCTTCTGGGACTACTCCCGTTAACAATGATTGGTTAAATAAATTCCTTAATGGTTTTGCTAGTACACCACTAAGCTCTTTTAATAATTTTGGGTGTATTCCATCAGGCCTTATTGACTTATTTGTCTTTACTTTTGACAGTTGAAATAGAACCTCTTCCTCTTTCAACTGACATGTAACAAATGACTCGTTTGTCCTTTTTCCTAATGAAGTCCCTTTCCTTCATTTTCATCTGTAAATAATGAACAAAAATATTCATTGAGGCAGTCAGCTAGACCTTTATCCTCTCATATATACCTACCTTCTTTTGTTTTTAATCTAACTAATCCTTGTTTTACTTTCCTTTTCTCATTTATGTATCTAAAAAACGTTTTGTCCCCCTTTTTTACTGACTGGACTATTTTGTCTTCTCTGTGTGACTTGGAAGCTCATATAACTTGCTTAGCCTCTTCCTGCCTAATCTTATAGATCTGTCTATCTTCCTCCCTCTGGGTTTTTAATTACTAAATGTTATTAGTTTTTTACTATTTTGGCCACTTCTGCATAGTACCACAGTGGTTTCTTTTTTGCTCTTACTGACAAGCCTAACACAATTTTATGTTGCCTTCAGTAGTGCAACTTTTAAATAATCCCATTTCTCTTGGATTCCATTTAAACTGCTCCAGTCTGATAATGACTCCTTTACACACATTCTAATTTTACGGAAATAAGTTTTTTCTAATGTCTAAAACTTTTGTTTTTGTGTTGTGTGACTCAGACACTGTTTTTATATTAAACCACACTGACTGGTTAAAGTTTTAGCCAATAAAGTTGGAGCAAATTTGATAATCCAATGTTTTTTTTATGTTGATCAGTTCCTCTGACTATTAATGTTTACCAAAAAAGAGAGCCCAAGCTAGAATTAGATAGCTCTGGTTCGATATTATGCCATTTTTATTTACCTCTTAATCTAATTCTGTAACTCTACTTGCATTATAATATTCCTCAATATTGGGTATTCCCAGGCCACCCTGTGATGGTTTTAACATAAAGGTACTCATATTCACTCTTGGGGGTTTACTAACCATATATATTTCCTGAACTCAGATGGAATCATTGCCATCTGGCTACTTGAGATATTAAGAAGAATCAATCTAAAAAGATAAGTCAAGGGGGATGAGCCTGACCACCAATTCAGACAGATGCGTGAGTCGACAGCTCTCCCTCCCTGAATCGACAATCAGCTACCATTAGCGTTTTTAACTGTGAATCCAACCTTAAAAATGATACCAATAAATGCCTTCACAGACACCTGATCAATTGTTCAATTAGGGGCACAAAAAAAAAAGAAGGATCTGCCTCCTTCAGTTGCCATGATGTTCCAGACCCCAAAGGAATAGGGGCAGCTATCATTGAGCTGAGGTCTTCCTGAATTGAGCTCGGAATAAGACTGCAGTGAGGCCTCAGAAATACCACATGCTCCACTAACGTAAAAAGACCTGCGTCTGCTACAGGAGGCTATTGCGTACATTAAATCACACACAGCAGCTGAATTAGAGAGACAGATCTTGGGCCTCAATGAAGACAAAGAGGCCTTAACATCGCTCAGGCCAAAAAAGATATAAGAAACCTGCAGGCCAAAGTGAATCACCACGACCAGGACCTATTCTATGTGAGTGACAAAATTCAGTTCTTGGAAGATAGTTTGGAGGATCTAAACAATTGTTCCTCCGGAACAACATCCAGATCCGGGGCCTACCAGAATCGATGACCGCTAATGCCATACTTCCAACTCTGCAGGAGTGTACTAACCAGGACCGCACAATCAAATGGGTCCACATGGAGCCATGACCTCCAGCCTTCAACACCTCCACCCCCAGGGACATTATAGTCTGACTCCTACACTTCACCACCAAGGAATGGCTGATGGCGGTCACACAGAATGCTCCGTCGAAGTTCAGGGGCACACTTTATCCTTCTATCAGGATTTGGTACCATCCACCTTGCGTAAAAGGAAAGACCTGAAACCCCTTACCAATGCTTTAACCTAGCGGGGGCTCAAATACACATGGGGACACCCTTTTAAACTAATAGTACGTCAAGAAGACCAAACTCATGTTCTTCATCACTCATCAGAAATGAAGGAATTTGCTTTGGCCATGGGCCTTACACTGCAGGTCTCAACTACCTCCACAGCGGCAGACCAACAACGGGAACCCAACACCAAGTGAGCTAATGCTCCACTACCTCCCAGACAACAATAAGGAAAAGACCACTACCTAAGAGTCTAACCCAGACACCAGCATGGTGGACTTGTTAACCAGTCACTACACCCCTCATCAGGTTCTGACATACACCCGTATCCAGGTTTATTGTAGTAAATGGTTTTTAAAAATGCCTGTTTTCATTATCCATACTGTTCACTAAATCAGCAGAATGCCCTTAGGTCCAGATAGACAACCTAGCCTAAACGCCAAATATAGAAACATAGAAACATAGAATGTGACGGCAGATAAGAACCATTCAGCCCATCTAGTCTGCCCAATTTTCTAAATACTTTCATTAGTCCCTAGTCTTATCTTATAGTTAGGATAGCCTTATGCCTATCCCATGCATGCTTAAACTCCTTTACTATGTTAACCTCTACCACTTCAGCTGGAAGGCTATTCCATGCATCCACTACCCTCTCAGTAAAGTAATACTTCCTGATATTATTTTTAAACCTTTGTCCCTCTAATTTAAGACTATGTCCTCTTGTTGCGGTAGTTTTTCTTCTTTTAAATATAGTTTCCTCCTTTACTTTAAATATTTAGAAATAAGGCTCTCTGCAATATCACATACAATTTATTCATTAATTTTCTTATTTCTCTTTTTATATATTTAATTTTTCTCTTAATGCCATCTACTCATACTATTATTTATGTGCCCCATCACTTCTATCATACAGCATAATTTTTTCATTTGTTTACACCATACTGACGTCTCTTCCCAGCTGTGAAGCTACATTCTACTGCATAGCGGGTCAGAGGCAAAAGCACCCATCCCCGGGGAAACAGGGGATTCTTAACCTATTGCTATGTTAATCGTTTTATAACCTACCAGGAAACGGGTACAGTTACCTCTGCTATTGCTAAAAGAAGATAACATTTTGATGTACACCCATAGTGCCTCAACAACACCCCAACATTCCCTTTCCTACTAAGTTCTTAACCTCAATATCTTCTATTGTGCACCTGGGGGCAATAATGCACAAACAAAGAGCAAGGGGTTTGCACCCATGGGTAAAGAATGCCTCTAACAATGCTTCCCTTACACCCAACACAATTGCCCATGTTAAGCCGGCACCTCACGGCCCTACCCTGCACCATTTGTACTTTATACCAAACTACAGCCACAACCTAGTCCTAAAGCCAAACTTGGTTATGTGGCAAGTTGGTTGCAAGAGCAATAAAACACAGGGGTTGGGAGAGGTGTCTGCACTCCCTCATATGCTAACAGCCTTATATGAAACCTTAAGTATCGCCACCTTTGTTATTTTATTCATTTATTTATTTAAAACGTCCTTTCACTTTACAGGAACAATGGACACGTCCCCACAGCTACCCCAAAGCACGGTGCATCTTTGTCCACTTGGTATCATAGATGTTAAAATTCTACAGAGCACACAAAAAAAAAAAAGAAAAAAAGAAAAGTATTCAGAGTAGGAGAGGGGGCTGCATTGACCCTAATCTCTTTACACCAAGAGACATTTGCCCCCTAGTAGGAGGAAATTTTATTTCATTCAGTCTAGGCCATTCCTTCTCCTGAGCCAACACTTCCACAAATGCCATGCAGCAAACTTACCCTTGGGCAAACAAAATAGCGTAGCGTACAAAATAGCGTAGCGATACTGGTCCACAAAACTATTAGCATCCTTTGCCTCTCAACTAAACTTAGTGGATGCATGGAGGGCACTTCACCCCACCTCCAGGGACTACACCTGTTATTCCTAAATGCACAAATCCTATTACAGGATAGATCTGTCCCAGGTCACCTCTCTCATACCCATGGTTCAAGCGGCCAATATAAAAAGTATCTCATAGTCGGATCATGCTGATATCACCTTTGTTCTTTCCATACCCAACATCACCCGCCCATGGTCATGGAGACTAAACCCAACCCACTCCTCAAGAACTCCATCTAAAAAGAATTATCAGAATATGTTACTCTCAAAAAACTCTCAGTGACCTCCAAAAGCACACAAAACAGCCACCAGAGGGAAGTTAATGAGCCTTGCATCTGCACACAAAAAAATCCCAATTGACTGCACTTGCACAATCCCTTGCAGACCTGAGAGCACAAATCGCAGAATGCCAGAAATCTATCAAATAATTTATGGCCCAAGACTCTGCAAGAGCCCTGCAATGATCAAAACAATTATTCTATGAGAAATCTAATAAAGCAGACACCCTCCTAGCTAAGCGATTAAAACGCAGAGAAACCCAAAAATGTATAGACGAAATCCATGCTCCAGACAGGCAAATCCATAAACTATCCGTGCAAATCGCGGAAATATTCCAAAATTATTTCTCTACTCTATACGACCAGAGTATGAACAGTACACTATCTCAACCCTATACCCCTGCCATCCCTTACACCAGAGGCGGCTAAACAGATAGTTGCACCTATTATGATAGAAGAAATTATGAAAAATCTAAATTCTCAACCAAATAAGAGCCCGGACCCAGATTGGTTTACAAGATTATACTACAAAACCTCTTCCATGAAACTATTCCCCTACCTCTGTAACGTATTTAACTCCATGCTACGAGGCAAATATTTGCTCCGGGTGAATATTTGCCTCCTTCTCAAGCCCAATAAACCCACACTGAACTGGGCCACTTCAGGCCTATCTCATTACTAATTGTCGATGTCAAACTCTTCACGAAATTCTTAGCAGAAAGACTTAACACCCACCTACACAAGCTGATCCACCCAGACCAAGTGGGCTTCATCCCACCTAGACAGGCATAAAACACACAACGAGCCTCTGACCTCATATGGTTCACTAACTAATGAGGGATACCCACCCTATTTCTAATGCTTGATGCCGAAAAGGTATTCGATCGCCTACTATGACCTTTTTTATTCAAAACTCTTCAAAGATTTGGATTCCCACATCCCTTTATCAATTAGGGGCACAAAAAAAAAAGAAGGATCTGCCTCCTTCAGTTGCCATGATGTTCCGGACCCCAAAGGAATAGGGGCAGCTATCATTGAGCTGAGGTCTTCCTGAATTGAGCTCGGAATAAGACTGCAGTGAGGCCTCGGAAATACCACATGCTCCACTAACGTAAAAAGACCTGCGTCTGCTACAGGAGGCTACTGCGTACATTAAATCACACACAGCAGCTGAATTAGAGAGACAGATCTTGGGCCTCAATGAAGACAAAGAGGCCTTAACATCGCTCAGGCCAAAAAAGATATAAGAAACCTGCAGGCCAAAGTGAATCACCACGACCAGGACCTATTCTATGTGAGTGACAAAATTCAGTTCTTGGAAGATAGTTTGGAGGATCTAAACAATTGTTCCTCCAGGACACCTTCTTATCCCAAATGCCCACCCACCTTCGTTCCATATCTATAATGGCACAAGGCACTGTCACTAGAACCTTTGCCACAATCTCTTTGACTCAACCCAACCATCAAGGGAGTGCAAGTTCAATGGGAAGAATATAAAATACCGGCCTACGCAGACAACTTTTGATCCTAACAAACCCAACCCAGTCATTGCCACCACTACTCACCGCACTGAAAGTCTACTCAGAAGTTTCAGGTTAGACAAAACTGAGGCCCTTCTAATTCACATTACGTCTAAGACAATGTCCTCCCTTCAGGCATCCTAACCATTTCAATATAACCAAACCCACATCCACTACCTGAGCACCAACTTGCCAGCAGATACTGCCCAAACATACCGCCTAAACTACGCACCCCTATTACAAAGAGCAAAACAAGACATCGAATCTTGGGAAGGCCTATTTATATAGGCAGACTAGCATCGGTAAAAATGAATCTTCTACCTAGATTTCTGTATCTGTTCCAGACACTCCCTATCCATGTCTCTATAAAGCATTTTAAAACACTTCTGACCCATTGATAAATTCATATGGGCAAACAAACGAGTTAGGATAAAGAGAGTCACGTTGTACTTCCTTACCTGAGCGGATGGACTGGTCCTACCCAATTTCTTAAACTATTTTTATGCAGAGCAGTTAGCACAGATACAAACCTAACATGCCCCGGCGGGACTCAAGAGATGGGTCAACTTGGAGCATGACATTTTCAGATAGGACTTCTCTTCCCTTTATATCTGGCTTCCATGACAAACTTACCACATCCACACGATCTGGAACAAACTTACAACCAAACACTCACTCATATCAATCCCATCCCATCTTACCCCAATACTGAGAAACAAACAATTTGTACTCGGCATGAATCCAAGAGACTTTATCCATTTTGAAGATAATGAACTCCTCTGGATACACCAATTCGTTCGGGGTCACCAAATAATCCCCTTCGCAGACCTTCCCAACAAGACACAATTTAAATCTTTTGACTACTTCCGATACATACAAATTAGGAGTTTCATAAACACCCCTATCTATAAGGCAGCTAGTACCACTGCTTTGACAACTTTTGAAACACATGCATACAATGCCAGGTACAAAGGGGCCAAACCAGACCCCTACGGGATGTCCACAGAGCCCAAAATAAATTAATAGTCAAAATTGCGTTAGCCACCAGGAAGGCTATAGCAGAGCATTTGGGGCATCACCAGGATCCCGACTCTGGGGGAAGTGAAATGCAAAATTGAAGAAACTAAGAAAATGGATGGGCTTTCAGCCTTAATCCATGATACAACCAAACACTTTGACAAAATCTGGGATCCATGGCTCTTTGAGTTTTCGATGCCCTCATAGGGTCCTGGCTTCGATGGGAGCTACTGGCGCCAGCTCTACCCTTTTCTTGAACCTCACTTGTCACAAATGCACCCTACTTCAAGAGCGTGTGTGACATAGTTGTGGTGGTGAAAGGGTTAAAAAAATATGTCTGCACTAGACCGGAAATAATGATAAAATCCCACTTAACACCATCCATACTTAATCATAATAATATAAATATTACTATTTTAACACTGCCACCACCAAGACAATTTAAAAATGGGGTACCTTGGACCCCCAGATAACGTAATACTAAAAATCCACCAGATACAACTTAGCACAATACCTATACAATTGCAAAACAGTCATTAATTAGTCTCTTCAGGTAACGTGATTCTTTACCAGACAAAGGCAGAACTTAATGGAATAATAATAATAAAGGAGTATTTAGTATGAACAAAAAATAGTCACAGTGCATACAAAAAACAGATGATAAACAAATGATTTACACCAACAACAGATAAAAAACCCCAAAAGGATAAGATAACATAAGTCCTAATCACTTACTCATGTTTTAAAGTAAAACTTCTGCCCAGGGGGTCTCACTCAAAAACAGATTTTGGCCCCAAGCAAGTACAAACACATTTCAGAATCATTAGATATATACCCTGTAAATTACCAAGCCTGGACTAGAGGTGGTAACTTATTGTCTATCGAGACAATAAGTGACCACCCCCTTTTGTACCAGACCAACATCAATCCAAATAGAAACTTTTTCTTCTATCTCTTCTTTTGTACTTTCCACAGAAATAATAATTGCATCTATGAATGTTCCATTTCATAGATATGTCACACTCCTTACTTGTGACCCAGTATAGCAGACATCACAATCCCTTGTCATATGGTTAAGTTACGCAAATCATGTTTAGGCTTCATTAGAAGATTGTGCTTGTCCCATTTTTAATATAATATAAATGAGACTTGATTATTATTCTGTGGGTAAGTATTAATGTTTCTTTTGGATATGATACTTGAACACAAAGCTAGTGATCATTAACATATAAAAGACATTAACTCATCAATTAAGAGGTACAGGCCATGTGGTTGAAGTCAGTTAGTTTACATTGGGACTATACATCCAGGCATCTCAAGTGTAGAATTTCACACCTTGCAAAGCCTTTGATTAATTAAAGGATCAATCCATATTGTAAACCATCTGCCCCCTTTCACATTCCTATACAATTTACATTACCCCTTCTGTCATCTGACCTCTACCAAGTGGCAATTCATATATGCACTACACAAATTACATTAAATGGCAATATTCTATTGTGCAACAATGAATTATTCACCCTTGGCGTGACAATGGGATGAGTGGTGCTTCAAACCACTCCCCCCCCCCTTAGTCTTATCTCTCCTCTTCTCCACCTCCCTAATGTATGTTATACAAACCCCCAACATGAGTATCCAAAAGTTAATCCTCAACATCAACCACCTTATCAACGAAAAGGATCAATTGCACACTCATATTCCATACATGCACCAAATCTGTATAACCACCAACATACCACTTGTTAGGCCACGTTAGCATAGAATCCTGGGAGATGGATACTTTATTAAACACAACTTTGCCAGTCTTAAAACGCATTATCCAGCTACTCTGGGAAAAATGACCACCCAGATAAAAGGCCAAAAGCACACAGATTCAATTCCACGGTTACACTCCTAACCCCTGACTCTTAGCACATAATCACATACCCCACCGTCGGGGATATTAGCCAGAGACTATTACTCATGCTCACCACTCTTACATAAGCTCAACATAGGAGTGGGCATTTCTGATGCCAAGTGGGCAAAACATAGCACTCCTGCTACTTTGTACAGATCTAGACTGCTCATTCAAGTTCACTTGTTCATGTTCATGTTTATGATACTTTATGCTGCTTTGTCTCACCGACATGAAATTTTATTTTATGTTATGTTGTGTTTCACCCCTTGTCATGATACTGATATCATACCGGCAAATGTATACTACAATATGTTTATGACTCTATGCTTTAATGTATACCGTATTGTATGTAACAGTACACTTTAGTCATGACATGTCTCTGTACGTTTTTAGCGATCAACTGTACAAAAATTTAAAATGCATAAATAAAGAATAAAAAAAGATAAGTCCATATAGGAAGTTGAAAAAGAGGACTAATAGGTGGCAGATATAAACAATCTGCCTCCCAAAAAGACCTGGTATCTTAATAGAAAGTTACTCTGCAAGTATAAGTATACAAGTGGAATGCAGAGATTGAAACAAAAAAACTCTTTAATATGCCCTCGTAGGGGAGGAAGTAAAAAAAACTCACTAAACAAACATAAGTAAATAAAAATAGCACCAAATGGAGTATAATATTGACTAGTCCAAACAAAATGATCAAAGAAATAAATATACGTATGTATATAGCAAAGTTGCCAAATGTAAATATAAATTCAATGATCAAATAGATAAGATACAGAAGATATGCACAAAACTCAAAGCCATTAGATGCAAAATAGATACAATCTATAGATAGAGAACTAGGTGCACCCAATGTATGAGTAATAGAAACAGTTGTATCAAAGGGCTAAAACAGCGATCCAGCTACCCAGCAAAATAAATGTGACTAGTAGCCTACAATGCTATAGGAGATTTGGGGGAAGGAGTCCCTAGCATAGAAGAAGTAGCTGGTATCAAAAAAAACCCCTCCATACGATATAGTAGGACAGTCAGAACCACCAAAATGATCCTAAGTTAAAAACATCCGCTTAAATGCCCAACGCGCGTTTCGGCGAAACAAGTCGCCTTTGTCAAGAGCAGTTTGCGGAGTGGATGGCGCCTCTTTTTAAACCTGCTTAATGCTCCGCCCTTGCGGCTGACGTCAGTGATAATCATCAGGTATCTGGAAATAAGTGGCAGGGAACTGCAGGGATCAAAATAATTGAGAGCACAATTAACCCTCGCGAGACCGAAGTCTAGCGCGCCCCTTATAGCCAGGTTGAAATGCCGCTGCGATGTTATACAGTATGAATAAGTGGGAGACTAAAATTAATATGAAACAATGTCAAAGAAAAATAACATCACAAAAGTGTGATAATTATAGTGCACATTGTAACAAGCACACAGATAATGTTTCGGCTGGATACATAGTCGCACTGTTAGATCTTACAAAAAATGTCTTTTAGTATTACCAATTTAACAGGCAAAGATTGGGGTAAATTAACCCTAGCAGTGCCACTCCATGATATAATGAGCATAGTGACCCAGGCTAAAGAGGCAACATATAGGGGGAGGGGAAAGGATTTCAAGGTTAAAATACATGAATAGGATGAACATGGGGACATGTAGAAATATGCCCCAGTAAAGTTAATTATTATTAAATAGTAGAGAGTTTATTGAGTTGACACAACCAAGTGAATAGCACTTCCATTAGTGGTGAAATAAAACAAGAAGCAGAAAAGGTAATGTTACAGTATTCCATAACCTCAAGGGTAAATGCTTTAATTCACTAATAGAGAATAATAGAAGAGGGTACTACATAAACTAATGATGATAATGGTAGTAAACACTTTAAATAAAAGGAGCAAAGGAGAAGCCTTCATTAAGGCATTTTGGTTGAAAAGTTCTGAGTTGATAGATCCAGAGACTTTCCCTTTGTCTCAATAATCTATCATAGTTACCCCTGCGTTTGTCCTTGCGCACCAATTCAAGTCCACAGAACCGAAGTCCTTGTGGGTTACCCGCATGGTATTCTTTTAAGTGACGACCTATAGGGGTATCAGTGGACAATTTAGGAGATCTAGCATGCTCCTTAATGCGCTCCTTGAACTCTCTACTATTTAATATCTATTTGGAGGTTACTTCAATTTTAATTAACTTTACTGGGGCATATTTCTACACGTCCCCATGTTCATCCTATTCATGTATGTTAATCCTTTCCCCTCCCCCTATATGTTGCCTCTTTAGCCGGGGTCACTATGCAAATTATATCATGGAGTGGCACTGCTAGGGTTAATTTACCCCAATCTTTGCCTGTTAGATTGGTAATACTAAAAGACATTTTATATGTGCCTTTTTGTAAGATCCAACAGTGCGACTATGTATCCAGCCGAAACATTATCTGGGTGCTTGTTACAATGTGCACTATAATTATCACACTTTTGTGATGTTATTTTTCTTTGACATTGTTTCATATTAATTTTAGTCTCCCACTTATTCATACTGTATAACATTGCAGCGGCATTTCAACCTGGCTATAAGGGGCGTGCTAGACTTCGGTCTTGCGAGGGTTAATTGTGCTCTCAATTATTTTGATCCCTGCAGTTCCCTGCCACTTATTTCCAGATACCTGATGATTATCACTGACGTCAGCCCCAAGGGCGGAGCATTAAGCAGGTTTAAAAAGAGGCGCCATCCACTCCGCAAACTGCTCTTGACAAAGGCGACTTGTTTCGCCGAAACGCGCGTTGGGCATTTAAGCGGATGTTTTTAACTTAGGATCATTTTGGTGGTTCTGACTGTCCTACTATATCGTATGGAGGGTTTTTTTTTGATACCAGCTACTTCTTCTATGCTAGGGACTCCTTCCCCCAAATCTCCTATAGCATTGTAGGCTACTAGTCACATTTATTTTGCTAGGTAGCTGGATCGCTGTTTTAGCCCTTTGATACAACTGTTTCTATTACTCATACATTGGGTGCACCTAGTTCTCTATCTATAGATTGTATCTATTTTGCATCTAATGGCTTTGAGTTTTGTGCATATCTTCTGTATCTTATCTATTTGATCATTGAATTTATATTTACATTTGGCAACTTTGCTATATACATACGTATATTTATTTCTTTGATCATTTTGTTTGGACTAGTCAATATTATACTCCATTTGGTCCTATTTTTATTTACTTATGTTTGTTTTGTGAGTTTTTTTTACTTCCTCCCCTACTTTTTTCACTGTTATTAAAGAGTTTTTTTGTTTCAATCTCTGCATTCCACTTGTATACTTATACTTGCAGAGTAACTTTCTATTAAGATACCAGGTCTTTTTGGGAGGCAGATTGTTTACATCTGCCACCTATTAGTCCGCTTTTTCATGGTATCTCTAGGGGTTATGCCCCATTGTATCTCCCAACCATCACAACTCTGGTGTATGGACCTGTTCCATTTCTAGCCAACGCTGTTTTTTCCCATATAGGAAGTTTATATGCTTTAATAATATTTACTTTACCCCACCAGGAAACCATTCTTCCATTCATTTAGCTGTCTATTGGTTTGTTTTAATAAGTAGAAAATTTAATTAAACTAATTTAGAGATTAAGGATATTATGGCACTAGAAAAAATGCAGAGGCAGGCTACAAAATTAATAAAAGGAATGGAACATATTAGTTATGAAGAAAGGTTAACAAATTTAAACCTTAGTTTAGAAAAACATTGCCTGAGAGGGGATATGATAACATTATACAAATATATTCGGGGCCAATACAAACCATTGTATGGAAATCTATTTACAAACCGGACTTTACCTAGGACACAAGGTAATGTGTTTAGACTGGAAGAAAGAAGATGTTGTCTAAAGCAAAGGAAAGGTTTTTTTACTGTAAGAACAATAAGGATGTGAAATTCTCTGCCTGAAGAAGTGGTTTTATCAGAGTCCATACAAATGTTCAAACAGCAACTAGATGCATACTTGCAAAAACAGAATATTCAAGGATATGATTTTTCAATGTAGGGTAATAGTTGCTTGATCCAAGGATACATCTGACTGCCATTCTGGGGTCAAGAAGGAATCTTTTTCCTTGTTTGTTGCAAAATTGGAAGTGCTTCAAACTGTTTTTTTTGCCTTCTTTTGGATCAACAGCAAAAACAAATGTGAGGAAGGCTGAACTTGATGGTTGCAAGTCTCTTTTCAGCTATGTAACTATGTCTGTACTGATTTAAATTCCTAGATTACTTATGGAATGAGTGGCCCACTTGAAGCCGTAACTTTAGTCATGATTTTTATTTATTTTTTAAGCTTTTCCTAACATATTACACGCTAAAGCCATGGATGTGTCTAAATGCAATTTATAAACCCACATTTTTGAGAATTGCCAAGTAACAGCCATCAACTCTGCCACAGAGTCAATTGGACTCTGCATCTTAACATCATTGGCATAAAGGTTGGTCTTTGAACTAATTTGAGGAGTCTCTAATCATCTAATCCTATTATTATATCTAATAGCAATTCTCAGGGGTTCTAATGCAATCGCATAACGCAGTTGGGATAATGGGCTGCTCTGTCTAGTACCATTTCCATGACCAAACCAGTCAGAGCTGAACCCATTCACTACAACCCTTGCCATTGGGTTAGAGTATATTGCCTTAATAGCATCTAAAAAATTTGAAACTAATGAAGACGAGCCACACAGGAGGGCCAGATTTCAAAGAAATTATCAAATAAATATCACTGTTTTATGGTAATAATAAAAGAATAACTTTATTTAAATCATAATTGAGTATGGCAGAAAAACATAAACCTGAAAAAGTAAACAAACAAGTAAACTGACAAAACCAATTGAAAACAATATGTGAACATGTTTTTTTAAAAAAAGCTAATGGGCAAGAACACAGATATGTATAGCAAATAACCAGATATAATGCCGGATATTTAATTCAATAATTATTACAAAAAGTTTTTTCCAAGTTATTTGCAACTCTAAGCAGTTGATTAGATACACTGAAATGGGATAAATATTTTGCAACATTGATTATCTGAAAGCTACATTGCACCTAGGTAGCCATTACTCAATGATAAAAAATTTTTTAAAAATTGGGGGTACAACCGGAATGCAAGAATGGTGCTACTATAGTGACTAAAATTATTAATTTAATACATAATACTTAATACATAATACCGATTAAGGAACAGAACACATAACAATTATTTTTTTTTAATTTTACAAGGCTACTTATCACAGCAAATATGTGCATTCGGTTATTCAGTATTGTGTTAAGCCCGCCACTAATTCACAGTACCCCAATATCGATGGGTCCTACACTAGTTCCAGCGTGGTAGACAAATGAAATAGTGCTAGTGCTAAATAAGATAAAGTGTATTTCATTAATCTATTGTAAGAGCATTGTGAATATATATAATGCAAAATTAATGTGATTAACGCAATGCAGAATAAGGCAGTGTCAAAACTAAACAATAAATAAGTATTTGATCCCCTATCAATCAGCAAGATTTTAGTTGGGGGTTATAAAAGACACTGACTTACCTGTATAAAAGACACCTGTCCACAGAAGCAATCAATCAATCAGATTCCAAACTCTTCACCATGGCCAAGACCAAAGAGCTGTCCAAGGATGCCAGGGACAAGATTGTAGACGAACACAAGGCTGGAATAGGGAATAAGACCATCGCCAAGCAGCTTGGTGAGAAGGTGACAACAGTTGGTGGGATTATTCACAAATGGAAGAAACACAAAATAACTGTCAGTCTCCCTCGGTCTGGTGCTCCATGCAAGATCTCACCTCGTGGAGTTTCAATGATCATGAGAACGGTGAGGAATCGGGCCAGAACTACTCGGGAAATGGATCGTGGGTGGGTATTCCAGCATGACACTGATCCAAACACACACAGCCAAAGCAACAAAAGAGTGGCTCAAGAATAAGCACATTAAGGTCCTGGAGTGTCCTAGCCAGACTTTAATCCCCTAGAAAATATGTAGAGGGAACTGAAGGTTCGAGTTGCCAAATGTCAGCCACGAAACCTTAATGACTTGGAGAGGATCTGTAAAGAGGAGTGGGACAAAATCCCTCCTGAGATGTGTACAAACCTGGTGGTCAACTACAAGAAACATCTGCCCTCTGTGATTGCCAACAAGGGTTTTGCCTCCAAGCACTAAGTTGAAGGGGTGAAATACTTATTTCACTCATTAACATGCAAATCAATCTATAACTTTTTTGACATGCGGTTTTCTGGATTACATTTTTGTTGTTCTTTCCCTCACTGTTACAACTACCATTAAAATTATAGACTGATCAATTCTTTGTCAGTGGGCAAACGTTCAAAATCATCAGGGGATCAAATCTGTTTTTCCCTCACTCTATATCTGCTCTATGAAAATTATATTTAAAGTGTCCTTACCATTCAAAACTTCCTGAAATATATGAAACATTTACAATATAGGTATCTAGTGCATACAATTGAAGGTAACTCAAACACCCAAACCAGAATCTCTCTGATCTGGTCCAAAAGAAAATGTGTATGGTAGAAGGAGGTGGTAGCGCCTTGGTATGATCTCAGAGAAAGATGTAGTCTCAGTAATTGTTGAATATATAAAAGAATAAAATGCAACAAAATCTAGCATAGTATAATATGTATAAAATAGTTCAGAGTAAGAAGTAGTGCACTACTTCTTTCTCTGAACTATTTTATACTATGCTAGAGAAGTAGCTCTACTAAGTAGAGTCTAGGCAGTATGATCATCCACCTTAGGATGGCTGGTCTCTTCTTCAATAAGGTGCTAAGGTATGTGGTGACCTCAGGTAGGCAGGTTAGCTCAAGATGATATATGTCCCAGAGGAAGACTTTATGAACTTGCACTCAAATGACATGATGGTTTTATACAGATAAAAAAAAAATATATATATATAGTACACTGCTAAAAACCATAAAATAATATAAAAGGATAAAAGGGGTACTCACAGAGGGAGAGCAAAAATGTGGTTTTGCTCAATCCACACCAAATACCACTTAAGTGGTATAAAAGAGTAAGACATTTTCACAGCTAAAAGATATTTTAATTAACCTTTGCATGGAATTGATCCAGCCAAGATGAATTCTCACAGTCAAATATAAACCTAATTAGATGTATAATCTAGCCAAAAGGTCATCCACTGTGGAATTTTTATCTAGCTCGGAGGAAATCTCATAGAATAAGGAATCGTTATTCTTAACAAATTCACTAAGACACCTGTAGCAAGAAGCTCCTAACTAGTGTGTTATATCAAATTCACAATAACTGAAATACTAACAGCAGGTAAATGTAAATTGATAAACAGTTGTTTCAATTAATGTGAAAAATAGTGAATGAATACAACTACTTAAAGGATCAGAATTTGAGAAAGCCAAACAAATCCATAAATCACTCATTCTCAAATGAATCATTCAATGACCATCTGAATGATTCAGAGGAGAACTGGGTGAAAGTGTTGTGATCAGATGAGACCAAAATCAAGCTCTTTGGATTCAACTCAACTCGGCGTGTTTGGAGGAGAAGGAATGCTGCCTATGACCCCAAGAACATGTCAAACATGGAGGTGGAAACATTATTCTTTGGGGTGTTTTTCTGCTAAGGGGACAGGACAACATCACCGCATCAAAGGGATGATGTACCGTCAAATCTTATAGATCACTATATCATATAAGTATAGCCTTACATGGCTACATTTCAAATGAGATTGAAACACCTTATAAGTAGTGATGCACCGAACGGGTCGCCGGCGAACAGTTCCTGGCGAACATAGCGTGTTCGCGTCCGCCACAGACGGCGAACACATGCGCGGTTCGATCCGCCCCCTATTCGTCATCATTGAGTAAACTTTGACCCTGTACCTCACAGTCAGCAGACACATTCCAGCCAATTAGCAGCACACCCTCCGTAGCAGACCCTCCCACCTACTGGACAGCATCCATTTTAGATTCATTCTCAAGCTGCATGCTTAGTGAGAGGAGGGAAAGTGTAGCTGCTGTTGATTAGATAGGGAAATGCATAGCTAGGTTAGGGTATACAGTATCCACTACAGTCCTGAA
Organism: Pelobates cultripes; assembly: GCA_933207985.1. Classification (NCBI taxonomy): domain Eukaryota; kingdom Metazoa; phylum Chordata; class Amphibia; order Anura; family Pelobatidae; genus Pelobates; species Pelobates cultripes. The sequence continues at coordinate 248,670,972 of OW240914.1, forward strand.
GGACTCATCTGATCTCTGCTGTAAGGACAGCACCCCAAAAAGCCCTTTTTAGGGCTAGAACATCAGTCTGCTTTTTTTTTTTTTCTGTATAATGTAATTGCAGTTAGTTGTCTGCCAGCTTCTGTGTCAGGCTCACAGTGGATACTGTGCCCAGTGCCACCACTCACTCACTGGTGTCACAATAGCTTGCATTTAAAAACAAAAAACTTTTTTCACTGTTATAGATTGAATAGCAGTTAGTTGTCTGCCACTGCTTTCTGTGTCAGGCTCACAGTGGATACTGTGCCCAGTGCCACCACTCACTCACTGGTGTCACAATAGCTTGCATTTAAAAACAAAAAACTTTTTTCACTGTTATAGATTGAATAGCAGTTAGTTGTCTGCCACTGCTGCCAGCTTCTGTGTCAGGCTCACAGTGGATACTGTGCCCATTTGCCCAGTCCGTGCCACCACTCATATCTGGTGTCACAATAGCTTGCATTTAAAATCAAAAAACTTTTTTCACTGATATAGATTGAATAGCAGTTAGTTGTCTGCCACTGCTGCCAGCTTCTGTGTCAGGCTCACAGTGGATACTGTGCCCATTTGCCCAGTCAGTGCCACCACTCATATCTGGTATCACAATAGCTTGCATTTAAAAACAAAAAACTTTTTTCACTGTTATAGATTGAATAGCAGTCAGTGTCCTTAAAGCGGGTGTGTCAGGCTCACAGTGGATACAGTGCCCAGTGCCACCACTCACTCACTGGTGTCACAATAGCTTGCATTTAAAAACAAAAAACTTTTTTCACCGTTATAGATTGAATAGCAGTCAGTGTCCTTAAAGCGGGTGTCAGGCCTCCTTCAGCGTGTGCTCTGCAGACCTCTGCCCGTGTACTTTGCCACTCATATCTGGTGTCACAATAGCGTGCATTTAAAAACCCAAAATCTTTTTTCACTGTCATAGATTGAATAGCAGTTAGTTGTCTCAAAGCGGGTGTGTCAGCCCTACAGCGTGTACTCTGCCAGTTCACAGTGCCACTCATATCTGGTGTCACAATAGCTTGCATTTAAAAACAAAAAACTTTTTTCACTGTTATAGATTGAATAGCAGTTAGTTGTCTTCAAGCAGGTGTGTCAAGCCCACAATGTGTACTCTGCCAGTTCACAGTGCCACTCATATCTGGTGTCACAATAGCTTGCATTTAAAAACAAAAAACTTTTTTCACTGTTATAGATTGAATAGCAGTTAGTTGTCTCAAAACGGTTGTGTCAGCCCTACAGCGTGTACTCTGCCAGTTTACAGTGCCACTCATATTTGGTGTCATAATAGCTTGCATTTAAAAACAAAAAACTTTTTTCACTGTTATAGATTGAATAGCAGTTAGTTGTCTGCCAGCGGGTGTGTCAGGCTCACAGTGGATACTGTGCCCAGTGCAACCACTCACTCACTGGTACCCGGACGAAATTTATTTTCACAAAAGGCAATCCCCAACCTGTACTCGATTGTGCAAAAGGAAATAATGGCATGTCTGGCACACAGTGTTGGGGCAAGGGTCCATCTGACCACTGTTACCTGGTCTGCAAAGCATGGTCAGGGCAGGTATATCACCTACACTGCGCATTGGGCAAACCTGCTGACGGCTGCCAAGCATGGAATGCGTGGCTCTGCAGAGGAGTTGGTGACACCGCCATGACTTGCAGGCAGGCCTGCTGCCACCTCCTCTACTCCTCCTACTCCATCCTCTTCCATAACCTCCTCGGCTGAGTCCTCTTCTGCTGCTGCGTCTTGCTCCACATCAACAGATAGGGGGCGTAACAGGGATTAAACTGATAAGAATAGTACTACTTAACACACCACTCCTATCTGGTGGCACATTAGATTACCGCAGCGCCCAGTGCCCAAATTTGTTGTGATCTGTGAGTAAGGTAAGCGGTTGTCCATACAAGTAAGGTTGCAGCTTTTGAGGGCCCACACCACCGCCAGGCACTCCTTTTCAATGGCAGTGTATCTACTTCCCTGGGCAAAAGTTTCCGGCTTAGATAAGCCCCAGGTTGCTAGCCGCCATCTGCTCCGACTTGGCTCAGTACTGCTCCCAATCAAAACATAGAAGCGTCTGTATGGACGAGAAAGCGTTTAGTTGGATCAGGAGCAGAAAGTACAGGTGATTTAATGAGCGCCGTCTTGAGCTGTTGAAAGGCCTGTTCACACTCTGGGGCCCATACTACTATCTTGGGGAGGTTTTTACGCGTTCCTATATGGCACTTACTGGGCTTTAGGGTCAGTCCGGACTCCCTAATCGGTCTAGTACGGCTCCTATGTGGGTCAGGTGTTAGGGCCAGGAGCAGCTAAAAATGGCTATATCATCCAAGTAGGCGCAGGCATACTCCTGAAACCCATCCAGTAGCCGATCTACCATCCTCTGAAAGTTAGCAGGGGCATTCTTCATCCCGAATGGCATGGCCTTAAACTGATACAGGCCAAACGAGGTGACAAATGCCGACTTGTGGATGGCGTCCTCGGCTAATGGAATTTGCCAGTACCCCTTGCACAGATCTATTGTGGTGAGGTACTGGTCTCTGGCCATTTTGTCTAGGAGCTCGTCTATCCGGGTACTAGTACTACCGGGGAGGCCCAGGGGCTGTCAGAGTGTTCTATCACCCGTAACTGCATAATTTCCTCAATTTCTTTCTGAATATTTTCTTTAACTGCTTTGGGTATGCGATAGGCGGTTTGGCGAAGGGGGGTCTGGTCTAGGGTTTCAACTTTGTGAGTGGTTAACGGACTGTACCCAGGTAGGTTGGAAAACGTGGGCCCCTTGTCCTGGATTAGTCTTTGGACCTGGGTTCGCTCCTGGGGGTCTAACCGTTCTCCTAACTGTACTTCTCCCAGGTCTCCGCTCTGGCCCTCTAGGTCTATTAGATCTGGGAGTGGCAAATTATCATAATCTTCAGTGGCAGGTGCACAGATCGCGATTACCTCTTCCGTGCGCTCGTGGTATGGCTTGAGCATGTTCACATGGAGCAGGCGCTTGCCTCCCGTGCCTGTGACTGCACCGATCACAAAAGTGGTATCACAAACCTGCTCTACCACCTTGTATGGGCCCTGCCAGGAAGCCTGCAGCTTGTCCTTGTGGAGAGTGTCAATCCATATCTGCCAAGTAACCCTATGTAGGGGGAACAGTCTCTATTCTGCTCTGTGTCAGTGTGTATCATGGTCTCTGAGGACAGGTGTCAATCCATATCTGCCAAGTGACCCTATGCAGGAGGAACAGTCTCTATTCTGCTCTGTGTCAGTGTGTATCATGTTCTCTGAGGACAGGTGTCAATCCATATCTGCCAAGTGACCCTATGCAGGAGGAACAGTCTCTATTCTGCTCTGTGTCAGTGTGTATCATGGTCTCTGAGGACAGGTGTCAATCCATATCTGCCAAGTGACCCTATGTAGGGGTTACAGTCCCTATTCTGCTCTGTGTCAGTGTGTATCAGGGACCCTTAGGACAGGTGTCAATCTATATCTGCCAAGTGTAGGGGGAACAGTCCCTATTCTGCTCTGTGTGAGGAGGAGGAACGGGAAATGAGTAGCTCAGCATCCAACCTTGTGCAAATGGGGTCTTTCATGCTTTCGTGCCTGTTGAGGGACCCTCGTATAAAAAGGCTGAAGGAGAACGACCTGTGCTGGGTGTCCACGCTACTAGACCCCCGGTATAAGCAGACAGTGGTGGAAATGTGACCGAATTACAAGTCGGAAAGGATGCAGCATTTGCAAAATAAATTAAAAAGTATACTTTACACAGCGTATAAGGGTGATGTCACAGCTTCTTGAGAATCTAACAGGGAAGAGGTGAAAGTAATCCCTCCTCTCCTCCACGACCACGCCATATCTATGATGACCCCTATGTGAGGGGTAGCAGTCCCTATTCTGCTCTGTGTCAGGGTGTGTATCAGGGGCTCTGAGGACAGGTGTCAATCCATATCTGCCAAGTGACCCTATGTGGGGGAACAGTCTCTATTCTGCTCTGTGTCAGTGTGTATCAGGGGCTCTGAGGACAGGTGTCAATCCATATCTGCCAAGTGACCCTATGTATGGGGAACAGTCCCTATTCTGCTCTGTGTCAGTGTGTATCAGGGGCTCTGAGGACAGGTGTCAATCCATATCTGCCATTGACCCTATGTAGGAAGAACAGTCCCTATTCTGCTCTGTCCGAGTGTTTTATCAGGGATCCTTAGGATAGGTGTCAATCCATATCTGCCAAGTGTGGGGAACAGTCCCTATTCTGCTCTGTGTGAGGGAGGAATGGGAGGAAATGAGTAGCTTCGACGTCAACCTTGTGCAAATGGGGTCTTTCATGCTGTTGTGCCTGTTGAGGAACCCTCGTATAAAAAGGATGAAGGAGAACGACCTGTGCTGGGTGTCCACGCTACTAGACCCCCGGTATAAGCAGACAGTGGCGGAAATGTGACCGAATTACAAGTCGGGAAGGATGCAGCATTTGCAAAATAAATTAAAAAGTATGCTTTACACAGCGTATAAGGGTGATGTCACAGCACAACGGGAATCTAACAGGGGAAGAGGTGAAAGTCATCCTCCTCCTCCCACGACCCCGCCATATCTGCCAAGTGACCCTATGTAGGGGGACCAGTCCCTATTCTGCTCTGTGTCAGTATGTATCATGGTCTCTGAGGACAGATGTCAATCCATATCTGCCAAGTGACCCTATGTAGGAGGAACAGTCCCTATTCTGCTCTGTGTCAGTGTGTATCAGGGACCCTTAGGACAGGTGTCAATCCATATCTGCCAAGAGTGACTATATGTGGTGGGAACAGTCTCTATTCTGCTCTGTGTCAGTGTGTATTATGGTCTCTGAGGACGGGTGTCAATCCATACATCACTGCCAAAGAGTGACCCTATGGGAGGAACAGTCTCTATTCTGCTCTGTGTCGGTGTGTATCCTTGGTCTCTGAGGACGGGTGTCAATCCATATCTGCCAAGTTGACCCTATGTAGGAGGAACAGTCTCTATTCTGCTCTGTGTCAGTGTGTCAGGGGCTCTGAGGACAGGTGTCAATCCATATCTGCCAAGTGACCCTATGTAGGAGGAACAGTCTCTATTCTGCTCTGTGTCAGTGTGTATCAGGGGCTCTGAGGACAGGTGTCAATACATATCTGCCAAGTGACCCTATGTAGGGGGAACAGTCCCTATTCTGCTCTGTGTCAGTGTGTATCAGGGATCCTTAGGATGGGTGTCAATCCATATCTGCCAAGTGACCCTATGTAGGGGGAACAGTCCCTATTCTGCTCTGTGTCAGTGTGTATCAGGGATCCTTAGGATGGGTGTCAATCCATATCTGCCAAGTGACCCTATGTAGGGGGAACAGTCCCTATTCTGCTCTGTGTCAGTGTTTACATCAGGGATCACTTAGGATAAGTGTCAATCCCATGTATGCCAATTGTAGGGGGAACAGTCCCTATTCACCTTACAATGTTGAGGAGGAGGAATGGGGAAATGGTAACAAGCATCCAACAACTTGTGCAAATGGGGTCTTTCATGCTGTCGTGCCTGTTGAGGGACCCTAGGTAACAAAAGGCTGAGGAGAGAGAGCGACCTGTGCTTCAGATTGTCAGCTACTAGACCCCGGTATAGAAGCAGACAGTGGCGGAAATGTGACGAATTACAAATTCGGGAAAGGATGCAGCATTTGCAAAAATAAATTAAAAAGTATGCTTTACACAGCGTATAAGGGTGATATACAGCACAGCGAGGGAATCTAACAGGGAAGAGTGAAAGTCATCCCTCCTCGCACTCCGACCATCATATTATCTATAGTGACCCTATGTAGGGGTAACAGTCTCTATTCTGCTCTATGTTAGTGTGTATCAGGGGCTTTGAGGACAGGTGTCAATCCATATCTGCAAAGTGACCCTATGTAGGGGGAACAGTCTCCATTCTGCTCTGTGTCAGTGTGTATCATGGTCTCTGAGGACAGGTGTCAATGCATATCTGCCAAGTGACCCTATGTAGGAGGAACAGTCCCTATTCTGCTCTGTGTCAGTGTGCATCAGGGATCCTTAGGACAGGTGTCAGTCCACATCTGCCAAGTGACCCTATGTAGGGGGAACAGTCTCTATTCTGCTCTGTTTCAGTGTGTATCATGGTCTCTGAGGACAGGTGTCAATCCATATCTGCTAAGTGACCCTATGTAGGGGGAACAGTCCCTATTCTGCTCTGTGTCAGTGTGTATCAGGGATCCTTAGGACAGGTGTCAGTCCATATCTGCCAAGTGACCCTATGTAGGGGGAACAGTCTCTATTCTGCTCTGTGTCAGTGTGTATCATGGTCTCTGAGGACAGGTGTCAATCCATATCTGCTAAGTGACCCTATGTAGGGGGAGCAGTCTCTATTCTGCTCTGTGTCAGTGTGTATCAGGGGCTTTGAGGACAGGGGTCAATCCATATCTGCCAAGTGACCCTATGTAGGGGGAACAGTCTCTGTTCTGCTCTGTGTCAGTGTGTATCATGGTCTCTGTGGACAGGTGTCAATCCATATCTGCCAAGTGACCCAATGTAGGGGAACAGTCTCTATTCTGCTCTGTGTCAGTGTGTATCATGATCTCTGAGGACAGGTGTCAATCCATATCTGCCAAGTGACCCTATGTAGGGAACAGTCTCTATTCTGCTCTGTGTCAGTGTGTATCATGATCTCTGAGGACAGGTGTCAATCCATATCTGCCAAGTGACCCGATGTAGGGGGAACAGTCCCTATTCTGCTCTGTGTCAGTGTGTATCAGGGATCCTTAGGACAGGTGTCAATCCATATCTGCCAAGTGACCCTATGTGGGGGGACCAGTCTCTATTCTGCTCTGTGTCCGTGTGCATCAGGGGCTCTGAGGACAGGTGTCAATCCATATGTCAAGGTGTCAATATGTCATATGTCAGGTGTCAATCCATATTGGATATGGGACTTAGTCGTTTTTTCAGCCGTTTTTTTCAGCCTTAT